>CM021731.1:83421943-83855865 GCA_011075105.1 Heteronetta atricapilla | reverse complement strand
TCTTTTCTTTTCTTTTCTTTTCTTTTCTTTTCTTTTCTTTTCTTTTCCTCTTCTTTTCTTATATAAGCAAGGCTTTTTTATCAGCAAGGGCATTTGTCCTGTGAAAAATGTGCACCTTTACTAGCACAGTTCTGTCAGCACAGCACACGCCTGTCTTGAAAATGTCTTTGCTTGAGGATCAGCTGGTCAGAAATAACATCACGCAGCCCGGCAGACCAACTGCACATCCTAATCCACCAACTGCCCAAGACTGATTGCCAACAAAGGACTGGAAACCATTCCTGGGGCTGGCTACTGGGGACCAATGTTAGACTCCTGCGAATAGATCAGCAGGATACACACAATTGGCAAAACCTTTTGAGTAATGAATACCGGGCACAGTCTGCTTGCAAGTAATGGGACAACACTTGCATCTAACCCCCCAAAGTGACTTTAGGGCATCAAATGTCTGCTGTAGACATGACTTCAGGATACCACGACACACACAGCCGTCTTTGTCAAAAGCACAGCGAGGTAGCTTGATACTTTATAATCCCTGAGACTAATTGAGCCTTCAAGTCTACAATCAAAAGATGGAAACAAGGCCCTTGCCCTGGCAGGACCAGCAGCCCATGCTGTCCATACACTGCTCTCCCCACGCTAAACATGGAGCTCAAACCAAGCTGACTGCAGTTCTCTGAAGGTTTTGTGTTCACTGGTGTCCTTCTCATGAACAGCTTCTTGGAAAATGTCAGCGACAGGGTGTGTAAGAGATGCATAGCATGAAAACACATTCCTCATTTCCACGCTCCTCTGGGTTTGAGAGGACGGTGATATTTTAGACAGAACTTTTGTGCCTAGAAGGCAGTGCCGTGCTTATGTGTTCCCTCTGTAACACAGCTGGGAAGTGCTAATTAAAACCAACACGTATGCAGCGGTGGGAGGGCAAGAAAGAGAAAGACACAAAAAATGACACATTTCTTTTTACAACACCTTCGGATACTGAGGACATAGCAAGGACAAGAATGGGTTACAGTTTGTTCCATTAAAGATTGCTCAAATTAAACTTTCACTTTGAAATTTCAGAGTCAGCAGCTTGGAGTCTTAAATTGCCTAACTTGGAGACTTAAACTGCCTAACCTTTCCCTGTCTGACAGCCCTTTCTGGATGACTAATGGACAGCTATAAACAACATTTGCATAAGGCTATCTATCTCCTTTGCTGGGAGGAAGAGGTTCCAAAACTGGCTTTGTAAGAGGAAAGAACAACAGATCAGTCTTCTAGGTCTGAGCAAGCAAACAGACAGCACAGATTTCTACTTTTTACAACCCAGGTATTATCGTTCAGAACGCAAGAACCAGTCCCCAGTGTTGACACTAGAGCAGCATTCCTCTCCCCAGTGACCAACAGTCAGACCTTTGTCCACACCCCAGCTCCCCAGGCAGTGTTACCAGACCCTAGCAACATGCACCTGTGGCTGAGGTTACTGCCAGGGCAGCAGCGTTCCTAGTGTCAATGGCACAAACGTGTTTTGTTCAGGAAGGTATCCAGAGCACCTGCTTCACCCAGGCAAGTGGCAGGCAGCAATCAGCACATTAGCAGTTGCCCTCGCAAGAAATTGCGTCTTCCTCCTCCTCCTCAAAGCTGTTGCCTCAGCTATGGGTATGCAGCATGCATACAAACCCAGGAGATCCATCCTCTCTCCCCTGGGGTCAAGGGAACAAGTTCTCCTAAACTCAGAGCATTGCCAAGACTGTGCAATCCAGCAGATCTGCTGAAATACATCTCTTGATGCTGCTCTTCCCTAAGTTTGGGACAGATACCTGTGAGCTTGCCCCTCTGGCTCCTACAGATGCTCATACTGCCCTCAAACCTTTCCTTGGAGAGACAGATGCTCTCCTGGATCCCACACCATCCCCAGCAACGCTGTGTCCCACACCACCTCCACAGAGAACATGCAGACCGGGTGAATGACCTTCTAGTTCCTGTTGTCATCGGTGCCATGGGTTTCCCTTGAATTTCTTTCAGTTAAATTACTGATCTGCCTTGCTCCTACTTCGCAGGGAGGGTGTAACGAGACTACAGCCCACCTGGAGAAAACATGAGAGCTGCAAACACCACAGCAGTTCCCAGGAGTGTGACTGCGCTACAAGCACACATCCAGGGCCAGAGCCCAGCCAGGTACCTGGGGGGGTGGGGGGCAGGAGCCACACTGAGGCTGCCAAGCCTCTCCAAAGCACGAACACAAAGACTGGAATGTGCCCCAACAAGCAGCTTTGGCCTCTTTGAGAAGGACAGCAAACTGTCGATCCCACAGAATGAGGTACATCTTGACCCTCCTGTGAGGTAACTGCTCAGACCGAGCTTCCCCTCAGAGCCTGAACCCACAGGTCTTGAGTCCTCAGAAGTGCAGGCATCAGTACAATTCCTGGAGTTTGCTCCTGTTCAGGCACAAAACAACCTTGCATACACATCCCCAGGTGGAACATAAGGCACAATTTTATTTCCCTTCATCCCCCTTCTTCAGTTCACACACATCACAACGTTATTTTCTGGCAACGAGGCTCTGTAGTGATCGCGAGGATCCTCATGGCTTGTGCTTATCCAACAGCCACCAGGAGGGACCTGAGCTCCCAGGGGCTCACCTGGCTGCTCAGAGTGCCACTGTCCTGAGCAAACTCCTCTGGGAGCTGTCGTTGGGTGGCCCCAAACACTCTGAGCTCTTTGTGACTTGTCCACAGCACGACCAGTGGGGACAGCCAGGGTGACCTTTGTGCCCATGGCCACAGCCTTGGTACCCACCTGCAAGAGAAGAGGCACCATCAGCTTGACCATGAGGTGGTCAGAAAATCCCAGCATGTCGGGGCTTTCAGAGAGTGCTTCAGCCCCAGGACTTGTCTAAGAAAGGGAGGTAGTTGTGTATTTAAAACCAGAATTGCCAGGGTTCCATAAGAAAGGGGAATGACCAAGAGGGACTCCCCCCTTCCAGTCACTGGGGAAAGCTGAAGATTTCTGTCTCCTTGCCTGTTGAGTAATGCAAGGCATAGGTCTGCAGAGCCTCTTGCCAGCCACTGGTGGCTATCGCCAGAGCTGGATAAAGAGAATGCCCCACAAAAAAAAGGAAGAGGCTGGTTCTGTACTAAAAGCATGCAAGACACACAGTGAAACACACAGTTCAAGGGCACAGAAGCTGGTTGTGATTGAACAAATAAGGGAGTTGAGCTCTCATCCTAATTAAAAAGTGAGCACACAGGACTGGGCACTGTGGGACACAGCCAGGAAGCTCCCAGCACGCCAGCACGGGAACAGAACAGCACGGCCACAGCGGTGCTCGGCCTCACTGACAAGGGCTGTTCCTTACAGAGAGCTGCCCTGCCCCATCTCCTGCAGGGTTGGCTCAGGCCTCTGCACATGGGGTGTGCTCAAAGACCCTTGACACGTCCTGCAGCGTTTCTCACTGCTGCAGTCCCATCCTACCGGAAGATACGTATACACAGGTTGTCACACAGGAGGTGAGCTGGAGTATCTCTCCACTCACATCTCCCTACCCTAGGGGCGACCAAAAGCAACAAACTCTCCTGATGTCAGCAGCACAGGGGAAGCTGCGCACTCACCTGGCATGGTCCCCCCACAGGCGCAGCGAGCAGCCTTCTGCCCTCCACTCGAGCAAAATGTGCAGCAGTGAAACACACCCTGGTGCTTGCGGAACCTGTTTTTCACCGTCAGAGTGAACGGAGAGCCCTGCGAAGGACAAGCAAACAGAGAGGCTGCTGCAGCGGATGGTATCACTTGTTGTGTCTGCATTTGCAGAAAACAACCAGGTGATCCTGTTGGTCACAGATCAGTAAGCTCAGTCTCAACTGCCAAGTGATAGCAGCAATCCTTAGAAAGATTTTAAGCAAACACTTCGAAAGGAAAAACGTGTACAGAAGAACCAGTGAAAAAAATAAATAAAAGAAATGTTACCTGTACATGCTGCCCCTTCACACAGACGCAGACAGTGTACAAGCCTGGCTCCTCAGGGCTGTAGGAAACATGGTAGGTCCCATCACCGTTATCACACACTGTTGGTTTGACTGCACTACGAACAAAGAGGAGTCCCAGAGGTTGAGGTCAGTGACTGGCAGAAAATTGCTCTACACATGAACCACTGCTTGGCCTAGATATGTGGTCAGCTCCTCATCCTCACCCATGTTCAGCAGCTGTGAGTCTTGAGTGAGCTTGGCAGGATGCATGAGCAATACTCGAGCACTGAGCAGCTTTCACATACACCTGCTACCAGGAGCTGCAATAACCATACAAAGGAAGTCACACAAAGCTAAGCTGTGCTGCAAGGATTTGTGGCAGCCCAGAGCGCTGAAAGAGCAGAAGATCACTGACAGCACACTTGCAAACCAGATGATCCCATCTGATAAGAGCCCTCAGAAATGGGGTAAACTCAAAGCTTCAGAGAGCAGTTTACCTCCAGGAGAGCCCATGAGGAAGACGGGATGTAAGGCAGGGTTTGAGTCACTTCAACCACTACCCAACTGCATTGACCCCAACTTTTCTCCTTGACTCTCTGAGGAGTTCTAGGTTCTTGCTGGTGAATTCCCCCTTTCCAAAGTGAAGCTCACTAGGTTTTACAGGGACCCTGATGGACAGAGTGTCAGGGAAAAAGTATCAGCTAGTTACTTGGGAACTGATTGCCTAATTCACAGAAAGAGCCTTCCGCAGCAGAAAATTAGCAAGCAGCTCTGTGGAGAGGAAGGTGTTCTTCCTAATCCTCACTGAGTAGTCTCTTGTGCCCCATGAAATGAACATCTTTAATCTTCCAGATCTGTAGGTTGTATTCCCCATCCCCCACCATTTCACATCAATACAGCTGCCTACATCATTTCCTGCCATGAACTGTGTGGTGACACTTCATGTTCTTCAGTAGCTGCTGTGCCTCTCCCCAGAGCCAGACAGCTTTCAGCCACGGATGTAGCAACTGCACAAGCACAGGAACAAGAAACTGAGTTAATGTGGCCACAGCGACCTCTACCCCACAAAGCAAAATCCACATAAACCTCATGTCTACACCTTCCCGCATCATGAGCACACCTAACAAAGGAAGGTATGTTGGAACAATATTCTTGAACAACGATATTTCATTGACAGGCATCTGTGCACCCAGTACTCTTTCTGTATGGCTCATCAATACTTCCCCATAGCAAGGAATTCAAGCATCCTATCCCTTTTTTCATCAGGTCATCCCCCCAAGGCTGAATCCTGGAACAAGTTAGGCTGGTTTCTTGCTCTAGCTGCAGTGTATGTGCTATAAAACAGAACAGGTTTTTTTATTAAGAACTGAACCCCAACTGGTTCTGTTATTTGCATTAAAGTGCCACTGCTTCAAAGCGTGGAAAACAGTTACAGAATATTTTTCTGGTCAGCCATTTTCACTGTGGAAATGGGAGGTCAAGTGCAGTCTTCTCTGCTTTTTCTAGAAAACCTCCAGCATGTTAAGGTGCTCGACACTTGCAACTAGAGGAGAAAGCATGATGAAGTCCCAACCATGATCTTTTTTTCTTCTTCATTAACATTAATTTAAGCACTTCCATCAACTGCCAGAGGCTCCTGTGCTTAGTGGCCTGTCTGTCTGACTCACGGTGGTCATTCTGGTGTTGTTCTACACTCGTTAGGCTTTAACAAAACAGGAGCCCTAGGTGTCTGCTGGTGGTGGTGGGGAAGCAGCTGTTGCTCACTCTGACAATGTGTGATACCCACTGTGAACTGAACCCTTTAAGTCCCAAACTGCTGAAAGACTCGGTACAAGTGTGAGCCAACACTGTCAAACTCCACACGGCTGTAACTGACCGCTAGGAAGCACTGCTTTACTGGTGGGAAGAACCGTCGTGCCTTTTCCCCCTACAGATGGCGACCCAGGTGCTGAAGCACTTCCTCCCACCTGCCCAAAAAGGAGGGAGCCAGGTAAGGGAGACAGAAAAACAAAGCCAGTGTCTGGGGAGTTTTTTGCTGCAATACCCACCAGTCCTTCTTGTCCTTGTGGGTGATAGTGACCCTCACTGCCTCTCCTCCTCTCCCCATCTGCACTCCCGTGGTGTCATTACAGAGCAGGGTAAAGCCAGTCAGCTCATTCTGACGGGTGATGCAGAGATCTGTAAGGCAGAGAAACAGGACAAGAAAGGATTCAGAAGAGCCACAGTTGCCATTTCCTACCCATTTGGTAGCATTTCACTCCTATCAGAGCACAGCCAGAACTCTGCTGCTGGCTATACAGCTTCCTCCTTACAGGAAAAAGTAAACGCATCACTGGGGACCAGGAGACTTGTAGGTACTTGGAGGTGCTGGGCAGGCTTACCCTGGAGGTCTGCATGGACCAGGGGCCTGCCTGCCTGCCCCTCTGGACCCAGCTGGGGTCTCCCCACCTCCAGGTGCACCGTGCAACCTGGAGGGAGTAGGATGAGCCCCACCGTGCAGCATGGAGCCCTGGAAACCTCAGTGCTTACACTTTGACATGGAAAGGACCGAAGGAGCCCTGGGTCTGTCTTACCTGCCCTTCACAGGCCAGAGGTGGCTGTGCTCTGAGGGCTGGTCTGAACATCAATGTGCTTGCCTGGACATTATCTATTTGCTGGCCCTACTCCAAGTCCTTAGCAAGCACACCTCTGTGAAACCATCTATGCCGGTTATTCCCCAGGCAATCTCCAAAGCTGTAAGGGGGATGAATGTGTTCACTCAGCCACAGAGAGGATGCACCAGGACCCATACTGCTGGGGGCCCTGGCAGAGCACCCCGTCCTGCCATTGCAGGCAGCGTTCCCATCCCCTGAGTAAGCGGTGGTCGTTGGCCTAGGGGTTTCCTCACACCTCGCCCCTGGGATTCAGGAAGCCACCAGTGCCTTAAGCTGCCGGCTGCGTGGGTACAGGGGACGGAGAGGTGACTTTGGGGGGCACTAAGTGGTAGGGCACCCCATTACCTTCCCCATGCAGGGTACATTTGGCTGGATCAACCACTTTATTGAGAATGGCCCCAAAAACCTCATAGCCGCAACACTGCCCTGCCCTCTCCTGGGGAGAGAACTGGATGTTGTCGTCCACGCTGGGGCGGCTGCTGTAAGCGACGCTGTTCAGCTTTGCCAGCCGGCTCGCCACCACCCCTTTGGTGATGAGGATCTCCAGGTCCGAGCCGCTGGTCAGCAAGCGCTCCGTGAACTCCATGCCTGTCCTCATGTCCAGCAGCAGCTGCTGCAGCTGGGCCTTCTGCAACTGCAGCAGGTTTTCCTTCTGCACCTTCAAGTCCTCCAGCTGCTTCAGCAGCCGGTCCCGGTGCTCTTCAATTGCATTCACGTACCCGCTGGTAAACAGACAGATCTCTGTGGCCACGGCCTCTGCACGAACGCGGACGGCGCTGCCCATGCCATCGATCTGGCTCAACACATCTTCTAGGGTGCTCACACGCTGCTGGGTGCTTTCCAGCAGCACCCGCAGGGAGTCCCCGTGCCTGTGGACAACATTGCTGGCCAAGTCATAGGGGTGCTGCCGGTGCCTGTCTACGACACAGTCCCGGCACACGGGCTGGTCACACTGCTCGCAGAACAGCCGTAGCTCCTCCGAGGGATGGGACGGGCAGAAGAGAGGCCTCACAGCCTGGCTGCAATCCTTGCCACTCTCCAGCTCTGTCACAGCATGAGAAGCAGTCTTCTTCTGTCTCCTAGAAGGGAGCAACCACAGATTTATGCACGTTGGACATGCACTGCAAGCACCCAAGACCCCTTGTGAACGCCAGTCTGTACAGACTGCGCGCTGCTCCCTCCTGTATCGCCTGAAATTCACTCTGCACGAAGGACCTGTGGTCTCCTGAGGACAAGGCTTCAGACAAAAGAGGACAGCATTTGCAAACAGCTCATTAGAGGCTGCTCCCAGGCTCCCTGTATGCTGTCAGCACAATTTTCAGATACAAGAACCGTGCGCCCCACCGTTGGCACACACAGACCAGGGAGCGGGCTGTCAGGCTGCTCCTGACAGCAGCCCCTACACGGAGCCTGACAGAAGTGGGGTAGCTGCAGTTACCCCCAGAGCCCGCTGTGACAAAGGTAGCAGGTGGGTGATGTGCACTGCGAAGCGAGGGCTGGTGGAAGGTCTTGGAACCAAATTGCTCACCCACAGTCACTTCTGCAGAAGGAACAGGCAGTGTCAGGCTCCTTAGCTGTCAGCCCAGTGATTTCCACCAGCTTTAAATGTGCTGAGGCAAATCAGCTCTAATAACCCTTAGGGGAAAATCTAGTTCAGAGGACAGACGGACAACAGTCTGTGGTAAAACATTGATTATTATGAAAGTCAAACCCCATTTCCTTTAGCTGCCAGGTTAGACCCCACTCAGAGGAGACCAAGGACTGGACACAAAGAGCCTGTTTTACCCAGCCATCCACCGTGTGACAGAGCTGCAGGGGAGTATTTTCATTTTGTGCTATTTTGGATGCTGTCAGCTAGTTACTGACCAGAATGAAAAAGCTGTCCCTCCTTCCTTGTCGCCTGCACTAATGACTACATGTGCAAAAGCTGACTTTTGGCAGTTGCAGAGGGAGCTCTGAGCCATAGGCAGCGAAACACACTGAGGAGCAAGCTCCAGAGTTGTTCTGGCAACACAAAGCAAGCTAATCACAGAGCAGGACGTGGTCTATTTTGCTTTTGCTTCCCAGTAATTTCCCTTGGGTCCAGCACATTTTCAGTGCCTTCTACCATTATTTGCTTAACGTCCTTCACATTTACACTCCCCGGACTTCAACCCAAGACATCTCTCACTTATTCCAAAAGACACAACAGTGGCACTCAGATACTTAGAAATCTTCCCTGCACACCAAGAAATCATTTCAAAGTTGTTTTCCTTGGCCCCTGTTCTGTTACACCACCAGGAAAAGGCAGGTGCAAGCCTGCAGATGTTAACAGGGTGAAGAAATGATACCAGTTAATAGGGCAGGAAGTGTGCCATTGGGACAAATTTTCTGCTGCTTTATACCTCGTACAGCTATTTCTGTCAATGCAGCAGCAGGCTGCTAATCAAGGTCTCAGTTTATCACTCTTCAGCAGCTTGCAGGGGCTGTCAGGCATTAGCTAATCGGAATGGTATGCTGAAAACCACAGCCCCACAGAAAGGTAAGAGTCTAAGCCATTTCACCACAGGCACCAATATCGGCAGGGGGAAGGGCAGTGAGGAGTACGCCTCGGTTCCTTCTGGGGAAAGAATTTGCTATCAAATGGAAAGGAGCAGTGAATGAAGAGGGAAAAGGCTGAGCTGATTAATCCAGGCTAAGAGACTTCCTTGGCTGGTGTCTGTGGGTGTTTTCCTAATCCGGCCCGTGACCTTCTTGCTTCAGAAGGCTATTCAGACTTCCTGACACTTTTCTTCCCTGGCACTTTCCTTTGCCCTGCTCGCAGACCACTGCAGCCTCCTCCTCTCCAGCTCCTAGCCCTACTGCAGTCACCTCTTCTTCCTGCCCTGCTGACAAGACCCCCTCTGAGGTAAAATTCTCTTTTCTGCAGGCTTTCAGCTTTCTGGAGGTGAGGAGCAGCAGGCCACCAACAGCACAACAACATAGCTTAACTTCCCATCCATACGGAGAAGCTTCTCCTTCTCCGAAGCCTCACACCCCGACACACAACGCCCGCATCCTACCGGCACCCACTCACATGGGAGCGGCCACCCCCAGTGCCCAGTGCCGCTAAATCAGAAAGCGACCAGGGAGGAGGGCAGCCTCGGCTGGGGCCCTCCGGTGCCCGTGCGAGCAGGGACCGAGGGGAGGAAGGCGCCCTGCCCGCCGCCCTGCCGCCCGCTCACCTGTGGGCCTGGCGGCAGAAGGGGCAGAGCGCGGCCCCGCACGTCTGGCAGCGCCCCACGGCCGCCCCCTCGGCGCACAGGTCGCAGCCCAGCCGGCCGCGGCCCAGCGACACGTAGTCGGGGGGGAGCTGCCCGACGCCGCCCGGCGGCAGCGACACCTCGGCGTCGCACAGCGGGCACAGCACGGTGACGGCGGTGGCTGTGGTGGCCGTGGCGGCTGTGGCGGCGACGCCCGCCCGTGCCGGCTCCCCCAGCGTCCCGAGCCGCCGCAGGCAGGGCGCGCACAGCGAGTGCAGGCACGGCAGCAGCCGCGGCGCCGCGCAAGGCTCCGCGCAGGCCGGGCAGCGCCAGGAGGACGCCATCCCTCCGCCCCGCTCCGCCGGGCATCCCGCTAACGGCCGCTAACGGCACCTAACGGCCGCTAACGGCCCGCCCCGGCTCTCCTCACGGCCCGCCCCGGCTCCCCTCGCGGCCACCCGCCCGCCGCCCTGCCCACGGCGCCGGGCTCTCGCGACCGCCCCTCAGCCGTTGCTACGGGCGACGGCGGCTGGGGGGCGGTTGGCCTGGGCCAGCAGCAAAAGCATGCACTTCGTTGTTTGTTTGGTTGTTTGTCTATTTATTTATTTATTTAGTGGTTGTCCATTGACCTTTCCACGCGATAAAGCAAGCGGGTTCGACGCGTGCTCGCCACAGGGCATTTTCTCAGGACTCCCTAAACACACCCGTTTTCATCTTCCCTCCAGACCAAAACGCCGTGTTCTCACACAGATTTCACCCAAACCGCAAAATCCACTGTGTGATCACTTCCCCCTCTGTCCCGCTCCTCTTTGGTGAGGTGCTGGAAAGACGGTTTCGCTGCTTGGACACCTCCTGTCCTGTCCGAGCCAGCGGTCTGGCAGCAGCCCCTCTCCCCACCACAGGCAGATGTTTCCAGTTCTTCCATCTCCAGACTTGGAGGTTTAACACCTGAGCGAGACTGCTCCACAAAGCTGCTGCAGGCCACTTTGGACCAGCCTTGACAGTCGGTCTTCACAACAGAGCCTTTGTCCATCTGCTGGATGTGTTCAATCAGGTGTTTGTGTTTTTTCCTCCTTTTTCACAAAATCACTGAACAGCCCAGAAAAGAATAGATACCTGTGCAACCTGAGCAGAAATTGTGTCACCCAGCCCAGGTTCCTCTGTGGCTGCCATTGGAGATCATCTGATATCTGTGTTGACTCATTTCACCTGGGAGTTAAGAATATTGTAGAAGATGGGCTTTGAAATGAGATAACATTAAAGATGTTAGACTTAGATGGTATCTACAGAATTACTTTTATCCGTCTAACTTGTAAGCTCCTCAAAGAATGAAGTCAGATTTGTTTCAAGCAGAAAAGATCTTTTCTTTAAACCCGTGTTGACTAACAGGGATGACACTGTTAATAACGTGCTGCATTCAGCCCTTCATGACTGGACTTTACACCAGCTTTCCCATTAGTTAGCCTAGGAATCACAGAACCAGTAAGGCTGGAAAAGACCTCCAAGATCACCTGGTCCCACCACCCCCCTGCCACCACCATCACTCGATAAACCATGTCCCTGTCTGTCCCGTCCTGCTGGCCCTTTTGAATACCAACATGAAACAAACAACATTTGAGATTCTGGATTTCAAGTTTCCTAAACTGTGTTAAAAATCAACAAGCAAGGGAGATCTTCAGTCAGTTTTTTTTTTTTTTTAGGACTGCTGAGAGCAGATTATCTAAACTGAGCAATGTGTAAATACTTCATATTGTTAACAGTGTTAACAACTCTTTGACTCATAATGGTTTGACAAAGGCATTGTCTTCTTTGTACAATACACTCAAATCTTTCCGTGTCTTTTATCAGGTCAAGGCTAGGTCACGGTCAAGTGCTTAAAACCTTGAAGCTGATCAAAAAAGAAAGGTGTGTAGCGGCCTCCATGTACTGTTAGCAAGTGAAGTGGTTGCTGTGGGGGTTAGAGAGGATAAAAGTTGCAGTCATCGTGAGACGAGATGACCTGATAATGATGTTAGATGTTGAGGCAGAGAGGAAAGACTGGTTCTTTCAGCCACTCTGGTGGAAGGAATAGCAAATGATGCTGTAAGTGTGGGTGTGGGAAGAAAATGGGAGAAGAATTTTAACATAGCCCTTGCACAAAAAAAAAAAAAAGGCGAGCTATCTAGAGAAAGGCAGCATCTTCCATTGTTGCAGAGAGAAGGTGAAATAAGTCAAAGCTGGCAGTTGCAGAGGAAAACTGATGTTCCAGCTTGGCTGATTTGATCCAATCATGTCCTCTGAGGCTGATCAAGCTGGAGCACAGGACAGATTGCTGCTGATTCACGTATCCAGGAGTTGTCAGCACACATCTGCAGCAACCTCCCAGTGACTGGAGGAAGTGACAGTGAAACAAGTGAGAGAAAACAGTCACAAAAGCCTTCTGAAACTCTCAGAGAAAGAAGAGAGGAGAAGCAGAACTGCCAGCAGAAGTGCTAACCCAGTGGCCTAGGAAACTGAAGCAGCATTAGTACAAACTCCAGTGGTACTTTGGTTTCGGTTGTTTCTCCTCACAATGTTGCTTTCTTAGCTATTGCCAGTCAGCAGAGGAAGCCCCTATGCCACAAAGACCTAAGTTGTGGTAGGCAACACAAGGGACATGTGTGCTGGTGCCCTGTGAATATCTTCAAGAAACATACTGGGCTGCAAAGCATTACAAGAGTTGGTCAGGAATGCCCTCTCCCATCTTGCATTGCTCAGAGTTTGCTTTGTAGCCAGACAAAAGGTAAGGGTAAAAAGAGAACACATTAACTTATAAATATTGACGGACAACAGAGGAGGATAGTTACAAAAACAAAACAATGCGAATGTGTCATTACAATTACACTAAATTGTAATGATTTCCTTTTGCCACATTTCACAAGAGTTGGTGGATAGGTAATTACCCCCCCCCCCCCCCTTCATTTGGCCCAAGATTTACTTGAAACGGAATCCTCTTCATACTGTCCTTTTCCTGCTCCTATTGTTGAGTGACTATCAGAGCCACTCAGTACACTTGCTCTGGGTGACCTGTTCTTTGCCTACTGCACTTTCCTTGGAGCTCCTTCTTTTTCCTGTTTATCTGCTGCTTGTTTCCTAACACTAAGCACTGAATCATCATGCAGAGACATGGAAGATTAGATGGTTTCCTCCCCCCTTTCTCTCTTTTGTCTAATATTTCCATTGTATTTGCTAATTAGCCCGTTTTAGGAGAGTTTTATGCTGCTTTCCTGTTAATATTTTTTTTTTTTTCTGAAGAAATATTGGTAACACTTTGTACACCGTGTACCAAAAACTCTTAAAAGCCCAATTGCCTTCCTAGAATCTTTGTGAGTAGTGTGTTAACAAACCAGTGTTATATGTGGATTGGGATGCCTCATGCTTCCCTATTCACATGTACTCTGTTACTTTTAGGGAGCTCTTTCTGAATATCTCGCTTCGAGGGGAAAAACAAAAAGTCATTAGTGAACAGGAGCAAGGAGCAGGGCTTGCAGAAATGTCAAAGATGACAAAGATGACTGATAATAATAAAAAAGAAGCTCTGAAAGTTGCTCAGAAAGAGATCTTACTGACAGAAAATGGAGAACCTGTTGAAATGCCAAGGCCTGGGTTAATGTCAGTGAAAGGAGGGAGGAAAGCAGCTTATCTGGGGAGTTTACAAGAAAAGAGAAGTGGAACAGACCATTGGCTGCTTTCCAGTTGACCAGAAGCTCCAGCTCCACTGTGGGATTGTCAGCCCTGAGAGCTGCTGTGGTTCAGAGGCTTCTGTGAACATGCCAAGCAGCCACGCTGGTCTTCTGGGAATACTCGAGGCACCACCGCTTGTTTCCATGCAAACTGGTTTTTGTTGTCTATTCCCTAGCCACACAGCTAACAACTCTTCCTGTTTATATCAGTCTCACCTGGAATATCCAGATCCCCAGTTCAACAAGGAATCCAAATTGTCTTCCATTAGGCTCCTGAGGCATCTATTTCTATCAGTCTGTTTACAGAGGCTGATGTAAGCTCATCCAAGCCTGACCCCCAGCACAGGGTGTGAGGCAAATTTAGATCTGGTGGCTGGCACGGTTGGGTATAAAGTATAATATAGAGGTCTTTAGTGTGCCTTCTATGAATGACACACTCCTGCTGGGTCCAGGTTTTGTGTGTATACGATCTCAGAGAGAGTTTTTCTGTGTGCCTATTTATAACAAAAAACGAGGGACAGATCCACACTCCACACATATTTCTGGATTGTTCCCGTTGCAATCAAGCACCAAACTTTAAAGCCAACCTCCAGAAGTGCCGTGTTGAAAATCTGCTCTGAGCCTGCAGATAGACGCATCAGGGCCTGCAAGTGCTCAAACTGAAACGGCACAGAGCTTTTTGCTGCTGGTGTTGCCACATGTAACCCAGGCTACAGGCTTTGAAACAAAGGTCACTGGGAAAATCCCACAAGAAGCATCAGAAGACTCCTGACAAAATGCCTTAGGGTGAGTTCATGTGCCCTGTCTCAGCAGAAACTTCTGGGCTGAGTACGTACATCCCGTAACTCTGCAGCACTCTTGCTACCAGGCAGTTCCCTGTAACTCGTGGGGCCACACAGCTGTCTTTTTTATCCTTCTTTATCAGTGACAGAGGTGACTCCCACCAGGAGAAGGAGTAGGACTGCTCTCTAACATGGCAGAATCAGGCCACAATTAGTAAGTCACCTTCCAAAAAGGAGGTGCTGCTTGGCCTCTGCCTGCGCTAGGCCTAAAAGGCTCATGAGCGCATTCCTCCAGGCCAAGTCTCACATGACACCATTTCTGGAAGCTGAAGGCATGGGGAATGTGACAGCTGCTGCAGGAAGGCTACACACATCCCCTGCTAGCATCACTGACTGGGAAAGAGAATGGAGGGCCCTAGGGTCCCTCACAAAGTTACTATGTGGCATTTCTGGGAATAGTTGCATTTCTGAGAAACACCTTCGCAACCAGACATCTCCCTTCACACATGCACACCTATACTCTTTCAAATTTTCTAGCAGATTTTTCCTTTCAGGCTGGTGTTGAGTTGGAGGGACTAAAAGAAACTGAAACCGAAGAGCCTTATTTAACATAGGCCCAAGTCTCTTCGTCTTCGTGCATGACTCTGAAGTACGTTTCTGTAAGCTGCTGTCACACGTCCAACCCACGCTGCAGCAGCAGGACATAAACCATTGCAGTGTGATATGGGAGAGGTGAAGGAAGAAGGCAGCAGAACAGCACACCCAGCAGGCTAAACCTGTGGAAGAGGCGCAGACACCATGCACGAGTGCTTGTCTGGATCCTGAAAGAGCAAACAGGAAGCATAGGGTACAGAGATCTGCGAACACATGAAACAGAGAGCAGGCAGCAAAAAGAGAAAGCTTGATCTCTCACGTCTTCCTGATTTGCAACAGGAAACACAGAGTTCGAGGTGGTCAGCAGTGCCCTTTCAATCAGCAGTGGCTCTTTGAAGACAAAAGCAGCTGCAGCTGATGCACCCAGCAGCGCTGGCTTTGCTCAGGCTTGCCCTTGCTGTGGCTTCTGACCAGGCATTCTTGCTCTCTCCTCCTCCCTGCAGCGTTCAAGCCACCTGCTGCCACTTCTAGCTTTCTGCCAGCTATATATATATTCTTTTTAATCTATCCTGTGTCCTGCTTGCCTGTTTGGAAGGGAAGGTGCAACTGGAATTCTTTCGAGCCAGATTTTCTAAGGAAACAAGTTCTGTGTGATCTCTTGGGCCTTGCCGGGAGCTTTTTAACCTCCCCTTCAGCCATAATCGAGACAGGGGAGGTGACCTTAAAGATAGTAAGATCCTATAAGCTAAAGAAAACTGGTAAGTAAGACACTTAATGCTCACACTGAGAAGACAACAGAGCCATTCCCTTTTCCCTTCACTGCCCAGACCATGGGGGTCACAAGGGTATTACCTACAATAGGTTATTCTATGGGGATGCAGCCATTACAGTGGTGGCAGATGGCAGCTGGAAAAATGGGGCAGCAATCCGGCAAAGAGCAAGCTGAATTAATTCTGCTGCTCACAGAGCAACTACTGATCAACACGGTGGAGGTGTGTGCATGTGGAAGGAGCAAAGAGCATCCATGGGGTGTGTGCAAAGTAACAAAATGTGCCATTTGTCAGGGTGACTTGGAGACAGCATCCCAGATAAGGTTTGTGGTCCTTATGAGGCCTAACAAAGCTTTATTCTCATGCATGCACACAGTGTGTGTGTGAGAGAGAGAGAGAATCAGGGAAGGAAGGTGAGTATAAAGGCTTTTTTTATCCCAGCAAGAACTTCCATCTGTCTGGGATCACTTCTCTACTCCATGGTAGCTCTTCCTAAGCACCTCACTCCCCATTCCTACCTCAGACTCTCACCCAAGCTGCTGTGCAGGGACTACAGAGGAGGCAAAGATGTGCCAGAAACAAGGGTCTTTTTTCTGTTTCTAAGCTTCTGCTGAAACTGTGCTTGGCCACCAGAGCTGGCAAGCTCGCTAGGCTGAAGAGAGGCACTGGCCCTTTTCCTCTTTGGTGCTGTCTCAGTTGCACCTGGCAGTTCTCAAGAAGGCTGGGTGGGAGCTTGTGACTAATTGTTATAAACGGTGAAGTAACCATGCAGCACAGCTTCAAGGAGGGGAGGACACGCAAGTGTGGCAGCTGCTCCCTCCAGCTCTACCCCACCCATGGCTGGAGTCCACTTCTTGTCTGCAGTTAGGGGAGGTTACTGCAAGTTACATCTGCCTTTCCAGGCCCACCTCCTTCCTTCTTGCTCCTCTTGCCCAGGGAAGTGGTGGCTTTGAAGTGACATGTAAGAATGACCCGTGTTTTCTGTGCCCGAAGAAATGCTCCCAAGGCAATGCAATTACTTAAGAAATGAAATATAAGGGATATACATATTAATGCTGTCTGTTATTAGGATGGAAAATTAATACCTTGAGACTTACAGGCTCCTCTTCCATGTTGTCCAAAACCTGCTTTCCCACCACCAGCAGCAGCACCCTTCAGGTGCCACAGAAGGAAAGGACAGAAGAACTTTTGTGAATTCTGCCATGGGGCAGAGCCATACACAAGACAGTTGTCAGGCTGTTCAGCAGTATCTGGATTTGGTGCAGAGCTTTTTAAGGCTTCAGCAAGAAAGGACTGACAACAAATACCTTAATAAAATAGCTGTTTTATTTAGAATAACAAGAGGAATATCGATAGTGGGTAAACCTTATATCCCTTCAGACACAAGGAACCCAAAATTCATGCTACATGGAGCCTGGATGGATTTCTCCCACAACAGACTGCACAGATCCCATCCATGGAGAGGAGCTCCTCCTTTTTGGTCAGTCAAGCTATCACATAGTTTGCTTGCAAGTAAATGATTCTATTAATCATTTAGAAGCCCTCAGACGCCTTCTTGCTGCACTGTTGGATGAAGGCAAGGCCGTGCAGGCGGTGCAGTTGCTGGTACTGAGTGGGAGCTGCCTGCAGGCTCCTGTTACCACAAGCCAGCTGCGTTTATCCTGCGGCCACAGGGCTTGTACAGTGTGAAGGCCAGGCTGTACCTGCAGCCTAGCACAGCACTGCCACTGGATGCATTCAGACAAATACTTTTATATCTAGTAGATCTGTTTTTCAAACTTCATCTATCCATCTGTCTATGTCGCTGGAGGCGTAGCTTTGTCTCTGTAGCAGGGGCAAAGTGCAAGCCTGAATTCTTGAAGAGTCTTGCTTGTAGCCTTTAGGGTTCAGTAGGGGTTGGGCAGGGACTAGGTTTAGAGAGACAGGGGAGTGGTGCTGCTGCATAGAATTCCTCAAATAGCTTCAAAAGCCGTGACAATATTTTTCAAAGGCACAAAATAAGCTGTGCCCGCAGAAACGTGTGGATAAACCTCTAAAATACGACTCTGTTAGCATGCAGTGTAACTACATACAGGTATTACAATGTAACCATCATATTTTATAGAATAGTTACTGTGTGTCACAGCTGATCTTAGTATTCTGATACTGTACTTCAGCTCTCATGAGGATCATCTCTAAAACTGTGTGCCTGAAAGTTCCTTTATCACATTTAACTCCTTATGTTTAACATTCTTGGAGAAACTAGTCACAGATAAAACATCCCAGACTTTGGCAAAAGCAAGACACTCAGATCCCCTAGGGTTCAATTAACATAAGGCATTTAAATCCATGACACAACAAATATTTAAGCCCTTTTCTCAGTACATTTTTCAAATATTTTTTTTTTTTCTTAACAAATTACAACATCTTTCAGCAGTCAAATATTCCAAAATTTGGACCTACACAGCTCTGTGCTTTTCCCTCCCTTTTGATAACAGCATACCTCTAAGAGCACATTTAAATTGGACCTTATTTTGCCACGGTAGCCTTCCCCTCTCCCTACTGTCATTACAGAGGTCCTACAAGTTGTGACATTTCCTTATTTCCACAGCTAAAAAGGCAACAGAGATGCAACCAATCTTAGCAACTGAGTCCCTGCCACCTCAGACCTAGAGGCCTACACCACTGCTGTTCGGGATAGTCACCTTAACACCCGCCTAGACAACCTGAGTCAACAGTGCCAGATCACCTTCCTGATGGTGCTGGCAATTCTGTATTGCTAGAGGTTTCAGAGGGAAGTACTCTCACTGGAGCTTTTTCCATTTAAAATGGGTTTATGGACATTGTATGTCCTCCTAAAGTCTGATACGAAACAAAGATTAAAGTATCAGTCCTAGAAACCTTTTGGTTTCCTAGAAATTACAGCAAGTACGCATAAGCATAAAACAGAAAGCAAGATCTATTTCTGGACTTCATCTCTGCTCCCTGCCCTCAGCTATTTATTAACTATCTAAAATTTCAAAAACAAAATAAAACCTAAGCAAGGCATTGCACAGAGCCTCCTTCATGTAACTATCGAAGGACTGATGACCAGGAAAGAAGAAAATCAAAAATGCAAGAAAAAAACTTAGTTTTCCCATTTCCAAAACTAAAACAAAAGCACTATTTGAAATGAAGACTTTAATTTGGAATTTTGCAATCAAAACATTGGTAGGAAACTTTCTCATGCTTTTCCCCGAAACACGTTCAAAGGGAAACCAACCCATTTGGAGCACCTGTTAAAAGAGGATGACAAGGAAAAGCAAAGGCTGCAGTGCTTTTCTGTACCTGCTTTTTACTTTAGTGTTTACTGTGGTCTGTGGCCAAACGCCCTTCTGCTGACATTTAAGACAAAAAAAGGAGGAACGTGAAACACCTGGAAAAAAGGAACCGAGGCAAGTGAAATGTTTACCATACAAAATCTTAAAATCACTAGCAATAAAAACAGTGCACTGACCTCTTGGACTGGATGACACCAGCTTTTCTATGATTTAACACAATTGAAAAACAAAGATGAAGCCCTAAAACTTTCTCTTTCACCATATATGAGAAATCAGAGGTGTTACTAGCAGTAGCAGCAGCAGCGTTACATTGTCTAGAAGAGACACACACACAAAATCAAGAGTTTCTCATCAGTGTAGTATGATACAGACTTCAGCATACACACTTCCACCACACCTCAGCTGCAGCTTGTTTTTAGTCATAAAATGCTGTGTGACCCTGAGCAGTAGGACGCTGCCTTCCCCCAGTCCTATGATGTGGAGGAATTTGTGGGAGGACAACTACAGCCGCCCAGTAGCACATTCCTGCCTTCGGAAATAGCACAGAACATTTAGTCCATGTTGAAAGCGAGCTCCGGCACCTGGCTAGCCCCATCAGCGCAGGGTGGCAGCTGAGCCAGCTGGCTGTGCTGAGAGGCAGGCGTGACTACTTGGAGTTCACTACTTTGCTAACACAGCCAGGCACCTTTTGGGACCCGGGTGGTAGTTCTGCAAGGTCCTACTACTTCAGATGGCCACGGGTTCTACACCACAAATGCCATTTTACACAGCAACAGGTCACTAATCCCGACTCTGAAGCAAGATCCCCGTGGTCCTCCTGAACCTGAGTTCTACCAATTCCAAGGGGACTCGGATCTGACTCTCAGCAATCAAAAGGAAAGCCAGCAGTACTTCTCTTCTCAATAAGCATTTACAAGGCTGGAGTACAGCTAAGATGACTCAGCTTTAAAACAAATAATTTGATAAAGGAAGCTTCCAATTCAAGGAAACCGTTTAGTTCATGACTCAAAAGGCTGATTCCAATTCTTTATTCCTAAACAAAATCTCAGACTACGTGAATTAGGAAGATAATAATTCAATCTCTGCTGCGATTACAGAGCATGTGTGGCAGCTGATAATTAACTGATAACTTAGAGGAAGTCAGCAACAACAGCATTAATGTGCAGGCACCATGGTTATGCAGTCCCTTCCTACCCTGGCATTGAACTGCTCATGCAGAGGCAGTTATTTCCTCCAAGCAGGTTTAACTGTTGCCTTACAAAACACAGGACTATGGGCCTTCTTCACTTCCCAGAGTTATTATTTGAATAATAAATTGCAGAGATCTCAATGAATATTTGAACAGGTGTTCTTTTGAATCCCACAGTTTTTAATATTTAGAAAGTGTGTTTCAAAGCATCTGCTCCCTTCTTAATAGAAAAAATAATTTTAAAAATTTTCTTCATTCTCTTAAAACTGAACTGATTGAAAGGATAGGGACTGGCTCATTTTTATGCCACGTTCCACTGATATCTTTAGGGATATTAGACCAGGTCAATTAAAAAAAATGAGATAAAAACAACTTTACTCATAAAATCCAGACTTGCAAACTTTTTTCTTTCTTAAAAAAATCTCAATTGTAAAGGTTTTTGCCCAGGTTTACTATAATGTAAGGAACGAATGTATTTTATTGACAATCATTAATACTAAGATGACAGCTATTTTTAAAATGTCAAATAAAATCAATGTGCAAACATGGTATTTAGAGTATTACACACACACATTCTAGAATAGCTTAATATAACTGACATCAGTTTTCTATTGTATCAAAGATCATATTTTAGTATATAACAAACAGTGATTCTGATTTCAACTTCCAATAGTCAGTTTATGTTTACTATAAAAAAAATATGTATACATTTAAAAGGCAATCCTCAAGTCCAGAAGGAATTCTTGATACATCAACTGCACAGAAAATACAAATTTGGGGGGCAACTGTAAAACACAGAAGGAAAAAGTTATTTCTGAAGCAAATTCTCATCCAGCAGGAATAGACTGGCTTCCTAATCTCCAGGTTGCTTTTGAATATATGTGCATTCCCTCACCTGTTTTTCTTGATTTTTTTCAAACCCATGTCATGTGCAAGTACATGCTCCAGAAACATTAAATTCCACATACATTTTCTAGATCCTTCTTTCTTCGGTGTATGTAATACGGGTATCGGATAGGTATGCAGCCTGTTTGTATTGCTACAGCAGCTTCAGTGAAAACAGGTGATGCAGTGCATCCAGTCTGGAAACTCATTCCCAGGAATTCCTCATTGTATTTGTGCCATACAGAGTATTACACCATTTTGACCTTTTTATACTGACATGAAAGCACTCCAGAGTTAAACTGTACATCTGGAAAGGACGACCACAGTGATCTAAATTGCAGTTCGTAAGAAAATTAAAATAAAAAAAGGCCTTGAGCACAGCTTCCTTTACATAATATGCATTGACAATGCAAACCAACCTTCTTCTTTTTGTTTTTCTGCCTGTAAAAGAGGAAACAAGTTGAAAGTCATACATCATAAGCTTCCCACAGACTTGCTAGTCAGCACTGGCTTGCGTAGGATTATCCACTTCCCTGATATGAAGCAATTGTCTGCCACAGGGACCACAGAGGTAATCACACTGTCAACTTTAGACACCTAGGTTAAGTCACACCTACCTTAAGTATTCTGAATTTCCCCTATGGGGATGTTTACTTCCCTATCAGGGCAGGAAGTCTTGGACTCCCAGATTAGGTTATTTTGGATATCTGGCAAGACAGCATTAGGATCTTCTCACGGTTGCTACAAACAGATCTATGAATGGTTTACCGACTACATTACTATCTGGAATCCAATGTTGAAGCATCTCTGTAGTCTATTATTTTTGCATATTAGGAATCAGTAATCAAGATCTGTGATTTTTCTTTACTTTCAGATTTAGTTTTCAGCACTTGTGCAATGGCTAGGTGAAAGCTTGCTTGCCTCTTACACATCACTCCACATCCTAAAGGATACTTGAAATTCTCTGGGAGCCACCAGTGAAAGCCCGAAAGAGGTTCCCCATTCTAAACACAACTAGAAATATATGCTGCAGCAGGAAGAGTAGTTACAGGAATACTCGCTTGTAAACACCAGCCCTGTGACAGTAAACAAGCAACATCACTAGTGTTCAGTTTGTCCACAATCTAAACTGACATGAGTCAATTACCTTTCACCTCAGTAGATTTACGGTAGGACTGAGCTCCCTACCCTCTTCTTTATCTATCTTGCATTCTCTTTATATGACATGGCAATCAAACTTACTCATTGAAGATTTTTCAGTCTTACCTTTGGCCTTTGACTGACAGAAGTTAATTTCATGATTTCTGATGTGGCACTTAGGGGTGAACAAGGTTTGCTAGAGTCCCCTACAGACCTGTAAACATGAAAAATGACATTAAAAAAAAGGAAGTAGTCACTGAAATCACATCCTAGATCTCACGTGATCAGTGTTATGTCACAGTGGAGGTATTTTAAATACAAGGAAATTTGAAGAAACTATTGGATGTTTGTCCTATTTCCAAAGAGCAGAGTTTGATGAAGTCTGGGAAAGTTCATGAAGCCAAGAGAAAGACATCGTGATTTTTCCATCATGTTACAGTTCTGCTGTGCATGTGATCAAGACACATCAAAACAGTAAAGGCTCAACTTTTACCTTCTTACACTGGTCACACTGGCAGGGGAAACACTATCTTCTTTGGAGCTGTCCATAGAAGCTGCCACAGGAATAGACACTTCAATCGTCCTCCGTGCATTTTCTATGAAATAAATAATAGCTTGATTTCGATGAGAACACAGCAGCATTTCAAAATATTCATTTCATTTTCACTTTTTTTTTTTTGAGGACCACCACATAACTCTTCACAATTGCATAGAATATATAAACATGTATTCATATGGACGTAAAACTTCAGGCTGAAGGTCTGTTCAACCCAATATCCATTCTCTTATAATGACAGATATTGAAAGCAGTTATTCAGAGCAACCATGGACAATGTGCATAGAAACAGAATGGCTCTTCCCTAAATAAACACTTTTTTTTTTTTTTTAATGTAATTGGAGGCTTAGAAACTGGAGATTTTTCTACTTCTTTTCCTTTAGATTTTACTTTTCACACTGTATTTATCTTACAACAGCCATAGAAGTGGTAAAACTGTTAAGATCCCACTCTGTGAGTCACTGCATATGCACCTGCATGCATGTGCACACATGTGGTCTCTCCTCCTCCTCCTTCCTCTCCCCACTCAAGTACTTCCCTTTACATATCCTCTGTGGTTCATGAAGGGGGAAAGGGTGGGTGTCCTAGATAGAGCATGTGTGTACATGCTCACACAGTTCTGCTTGTAATTGCAGTAACTCCACAGAAAGATTAAGAAGGCCTCATCTGCTGGAAAGTATTTTTGTTTATAGTTACAAATGGCAGCTAATCTACAGATCTTGACTTGGCAAGAATATCCCCTTCACTAACTTATCTTTTCAGATAAATGGAAGCTTCAGTTATTTCTTTCTGTTAGCACTGGCAGTAGCTCAGCAAGGTAGTCTGACGGAAAGAGCACACAAAAGACCTAAAACTTCAAAAATGTGGTTGAGATAGATAACATTTTTAGAAGCTTGAGATAAATACTTAGTCTTTTCAAAAAGATTCTCCATCATAGAGGACTGATTAACATGCTGCAAGAAGAATGAAAGTATTGGGAATTTCAGACACCGAGGATCTCCCTTGCCATCCGTTGGCAACAAAGACTAGTTCTGCCCTTCAGTGACTGCGTAGCAGAACTCTTCTGCAGACAAGGGCACAGCAAAGAACAAATTTACCATGAAACACGGTATTTGCAGCAAAGTAACTAATTACTAAGAAACTAATTTTAGGGGAATTTTAGCTGATAGATTTTTTTTTAGCTCCCTGAAGTCCTCCACCTCTAAAACCAAGGAGTGTTTGTACCACACAGGCATTATCAGAAAGTGCACTGCTGACCACAACTACAATTAGTTCAGGACAGGTTGCCCACAAAAGGAGAAAAACATCATCTTACCAGTTTTTGTTTCTCCCAGACTCGGGTACTTACCAGTATAATTTAGGGATGGGGGCAGCACAGAAGATATCATTGGAGAGACCGGATCGGCAGCAGCAACCTTCTGCTGATCTATTAGCTGTAACAGTTTATCACGTGCTTCTGTACTTTGACGATTCAGCTCTGCTATTCTTTCCTCCAAGCTCTTCATTACGACAAGATGAGTCTACTTAGATAATTGGATAATTACACTTCCAATTAAAAAACTTAAATTTGCACCTTGAAGGAGAGCATGCAATGTATTTCAAGTACTTCTATACATTTAATTTTCAAATGAAAAATTAAGTAACTTAATTATATAGAACCTGAGAGATCTGATTTGGTCCCTTCCACTGTCCTCTGTCTAGGTCCTTAATTGACTAAACACAATGTTTTAAATAGGTCTTCCTATAAATAGGAAAAACAGCTCATCTGCATCATTCCAAACAGTACCAGCACCAGCACCCCCTCAACCCTCTAGCAATTCAGCATAATTAAGAAAATATTTAACCAGAAAGACACACATTCAGGAGTGATTGTAGAAGCAAAAGCACATTTGTGGCAGCCTTACCCTGGAATGCATTTTTAAACCAAGTTTTCATCCATTTTGACACCTTCCACTCTAGTAATTATTTTCACAAAAAGATCACTTAAGAAGTTTGCATCATCTTGTACAACTAAATGACTCAATGCTAGATGTATTACAGTGAGGATGGTAACCACATTCTCAGCCTACATTTACATGAGGGAATTTAAAGTCTTTAGCATCCTGAATTGAATAGTAATTTAGCCACTGTGATGGAACATAAGTAAAGGTAGCAGCAAGGGCAGGGATTAGACATTTCTGTGATGTTAACTCCGCTCACTGGGGTGCCACTGAATAGCTGTTTAGTTGCAGATTAAAGACTTTCTATGTGAATTGAAGCCACGTAGTTCTCTCTTTCTCAAAGATTTGGGGATTTTCACCACACAGTAAAACTGCCAAGAGAGATCCAACTAGTACATACCCTAGTATCAAGTACTGGCAAGAGATGTACCGAAACTAACTTAAATACCATGGGCTTCTGGGTCACAGTAGCAGAAGAGACACATGGCATGGATTTAAATACATATTTTACAAGCTTGACAAGAGCCTGGGGGCTGGTGCAGTATTTTCACTATTAGTATATATAATGGTTGGACTTGATGATATTAGAGGTCTTTTCCAACTTAAATGATTCTGTGATTATCCACTGTTATTTCACTGATAGTATTATCCAAGCTACAAGCGATATGCCTATTGCAATCACCTCTCTCTTTGCAGCACAACCATGCCCGAAGCTTATAAACATGCTGCACACTTGGGGCTTTTCAGCACTTGTATGCAACATAGGCCCAATCTGAGAAACTATTGCTGACCTCCTAAGGGAATGGTAAAATCAAAGTCCATGTGAATGAAAAGAGTATTTGTTTTGCTACTCTTTTTCTTAAAACAACTGACAGGTAGGAAACAGTCTAAAAGTACCAGCAAGCTGTGGGAAAGCAGACCAAGCAGAAAAGGGAATCCAGCCTTCTGTTAAATTCTCACCTGTCCTTGTGAAGAGTCTGAACTAGCATTTGTATTTTGCATTGAGTCTGGCTGATGGAGGCAGGCACTTTTGTCTTCTGAGAAGCTTTTCAATTTGCTCAGCTGAGTTTTAATTAGTGAGTTCTGCCGTGTGATCTCAGCTATCTGTCCCAACAGATCACTGCTTTGAGAGAACTCTTCAACTGCGCTGTTTTTTCTGTTATCAGCTGGGCAGGACAGACAGATTTTCTCCTGGGAACTCTCCAAGTCTTTGTCTGCAGTAGGAATTGGTTGCCTTTGAGTGATGAGACTGGTTTCCTCAGTTGTGCTCTGTGTTCTCAGGGAGGAAGGTGAGCTCTTTTCTTTGCCTGGTTCTCTCTCAGTGTTTTCAGTAAACTGAGAAATTGTTGTAAATACTACAAACAAGAAATAAAGAAAATGTAATGAAAGAGACATGATTTTTTTAAGGAAAATAAGTAGTAATTTTATTGCATCAGGCTAGTAATAATCAAGCAGGAACTTAAATTGTAACATCTAGCCTAAATGGCACTGATCAAAATCACTCTGTGCAAGACCCTGCTGCAAGGACTCAACAGCATTATTTCCTGCTGCAAATAGTCCTACATTGTACATGAGCTAGAGAGAAAAGTCAGGGAGAAGAGAAATGTTTTGAATGTCTTAGCTGATATATCAACCGCTGCTTCTGCGTAGGCTGCTGTGTAAGTCCTTCATTTTCCAAAAAACAATTTCCTTATCTAATAAACTGTAAGTATGTATTTTCTTCTGCTATTTATATTGGATTGGTAACAAAGCTTTTGGAATGGTACAGTACAACACTTCTGGGATAATAATTTACCTCTTCCCTAAGACGTTGAAGCGCTGTGTCCAACAGAAACAGCTAAATATTCTTGTGGTCATTGTTAGCAAACCGCTAACACACTACACACATGACCAAGTATGTTACAGCACTGTCACCTGCAAAGTTCAACTTGGATTCTGTGATCAAAACCAGAGGTTCCATGTTTTACATACCAAGTGGCCATTCTTTCCCAAGCATTAGCTTTTGCTGCTGAAGGAGAGCATGACATTCAAAAATTTAAACCTACATCTACTGTTTTATGAACCATTTTTTAATAAAAAAAAATACTCAAAAAGTATTTGTTAAGCCATTTACCATTCTTCACAGTCTCAAAAGAATAACAATGCATTTCTCACATACCTAACTATAGCCAAGTCTAAGATTATGGTTTCATGTTCCTGTTTCAAATGACAGACCGTGCCTGACAGTTCTCAATGGGACTGAAGCCAGATGATGCTCTTTGAAGAAAACTATCTTTAGTTCATTTCCTCCTTATTTATTATGTGCCTTCTCACAGCACTGCATACTACCAAAAGCTTAAACTAGATATCAATCTCCAATTGTCTTGTCCTGGCAAGTTGTTAAAATTAAAGGGACTTTTTGGTTATTTTTCCGACTAAAAAAGGGCTACAAATCAATACAGATGACAGGGGTAGGACAAAAGGAGAGAAAGCATAAAGACTCACTGCTGTGGCCTGTTTCCTGTCAGCAACCAAACCAGTCACTGACAGAGTTATCTGCCCCTCAACAACACAGTTTTACAGGGGCCTATCACACTCAGCAACCTAAAAAACACCCAAAGCCTACGAATGCTGACTGTGAGTTAATCTGGCACCACAATTTCACCCCAAACTTCTTCAACTGCTTCCTGTGTACTACTAAATGAAACCCATATGGAAACCTGCTCCCAAAGTTTTTGGAAAAAAAACTCTGCTGGCAAGATTAGCTCAAGGAGTATGCAGCCTACAGACATCCCTGTTTGTCTGCAGCACAGGCTGCTAAGGTCCTAGATTTCCAGTCTTCAGTGGTTCTACCATTACATGTGACAGAGGCTGGATTACACCATCAGTGGAGGGAGAGCTCAGATGATAGTCGTAGTCGTAAGTTGTAGACAAAGAGCTACAGCAAACAGTGACAACCAAACAAGTAGAAGTTAAAAATGCCAGTCTGGATTGTCACTGACAGAGGACTACAGATGGAGAACTGCAGGGGTCAAAAAGTCTAATACATATCTGAATGCAGAAGCAGGATATTCCAACTACAGGACCAAGGAGATTAGGCATTCAGATCTAAAAGCTTTCATAGAAAAGACATCTCCAAAGGTAATACGAGCCCAAGAGACTGAAATAGTAAAAATCTACTCCAGCCAGAGATCTCACCATTCTGGAGGGGAGATGACTCCTGATTGCTTTTCTGCCGGGGTGGTGACAACAGTACAGCTGGCTGGAAGATGTGAGCTGGCAAGCTTCTACCTGCTCCCACACCACTTGAGGCACTTGGCTTCTGAGGCAACTTGAAAGGCAGTTCTTCTTGTGGTAACCTCAGCATATTTTCTCTGTTGTCTTCATGGCTCCTGGGCTCAAAACAGCTCAAATCATTTTTTTCTAAAGAAAGAAACAAAGCAAGAGCAGAAAAAAAAGAAAAAAAATAGTTTTAGAGCAAAAGCGGTGTAGAAGAAAGTGCCAATGTAAATTCTTATGTTCAGATATCTAAAAAGACAGACTAGAGTATGTTCCTCACATAATCCTAAATTCTTTCTGGTCCCCCCAAAATTTTCACTAAGACATAACAAAAATAGCTACCATTTTTGAGAGAGAAAAAAGCTATCATATATAGGCTCATAATTTCAGCATACTGATAAGAGAACTGTTTGCAGCCCCTGCATAAGACACACAGACATGCAACCTGTAAGGCACAGATTACCAGGGAGGCAAAAATGAAAAGCACAAAGTCAAAGCTGTAGCTAGCTGTGAGACCACAGTAATTTTAATATGGTTGCAGATGCTGCTCCCTTAGCGCTATCTCTGAATTCACCCTTAATGATTTTGCTCAGGATATTTGTTCCCAAAAGTGAAGTTACCAGAAAATTAGGGAGACTATTTGTGATCCCAAAATACAAGAGACAAAAAACACTCTGCAAAGGCAGAGGGACAAACAAAAGAGGCTGTTTGCCTAAGATATTGTTTGTGGTTCACATTACTGAGATGGTATGTAAAACCTGCCACCCCTTATGTAACGACCCTGGCAAGAGGTGAGAAAGATCTTCCTCCTCTGCTTCACTACGCAGAACTGCCATTCCAAAGCATCCTCCTCACATGCTGTTTGTCATGATATTTCCCCCTCCAACTCCTACTTCAGTCACTCTCCCTCTCTCCAGAGATATTCTATGTTAACTTACCCCTGGCTGCTAACAGGTCTAACCTACTGTTGTTTCTGGTCAGCAGCGACCTCCAGTGTTTAATGGAAGAACCAATCTGCTACTATTAGAATGCCTCAGCAACAGACAGGCAGGGTCCTGCTTCAGTTGGACAATTCGTAAGTTTTTAAATTTTATTATATTTTTTCAGCTCCTCAGGATTCATAGACTCATAGAAAGATTAAGGTTGGAAAAGACCTCCAACATCATCTGGCCCAACCATCAGGCGACCACCAACATCACCCACTAAACCATGTCCCTAAGCACTAGGCCCAACCTTTCCTTAAACTCCCCCAGGGACTGGGACTCCATCACTCCCCTGGGCAACCCGTTCCAGGATTAACCTGGTTTTGTAAGATATCTTAATGGCGCAAGGAACAGAAGGATGCCTCCCATTTGTGAGGAAGAGCTACTTTCCTTCTGCCTTCTTTTTTTCAGGAAAATAACTACTTGTCACTTAAAAAGTTCAAGGCCAAGATCTGTCTTTATGGACAATTTCCAAGTCCAGATCTAGACATATGGATGCCAGTAGGATGGAATTCAGCCTATAATGCTACAGACTTTTTAAAAGTAGTAAAGTGCTTCTGCTCACAGCAGAACCCAAGGTGTTTGAATTTCCAGAAGCAAGATTCAGGCTCACAAGATGTGTTTCTTCAAGTAGACATCTATTAAATACCAGATTTTCTACTGAAGAAATAAAGCAGCAACAATTCCAGTTTTCTCCACATACGCATACACATACCTTGGCCATTTGCTGGACTTCTGCTTGCAGTTCCAAAATGGTTTGGACTTTGTTCTCTTCTAGGTTCTACCAAAGGGAGACTTTTAAATGCTTGAGTGAGAGAGGTTATCTGTTCATCTGTTACAACCATGTATTGCTCAAGTTTCTTCTAAGGAAGGGAGAGAGAGAGAAAGATTTTTATTCTAGCAACATGAAAACATGAATTAGAAAATTATGCACCACAGGCAGCACTGAGAATAAATTTGGCCTCTTCATACCACTGCATGAATTTGTGAGATTCCACTGAGATATTATTCATGTCTCTGTTTCTCATTCATTTTTATTCCTGCCTTAAAAAAAAAAATCTAATTTTTTATTTTCCTGTATTTATCATCCCACTTCCTCTCCAAGGTTGCTTTATTGTTTCATTGCCAAATGTAACTAATAATAATATAAAAATCTACTTCCACCACAAGCTGAAAAAGTAAAAATGTAGCATTACATCTACCCTACTTTGCTGCTCCAATAGTGGCAGGTGTATTAGATTGTACATAATAAAGCTCAGTTTTCTGTGTCAAGGAACTAGCACTTTCTCAAGCTTTAAACATAATTTAAAAAAATAAAATAAAATGTTGACTTTACAAACATCCCTTCCCCACACCCTATGACTGCTGTTCTCAGACTCCTCATACAGTTTTATCATTTTCTTTCCTGAACACATCGACAATGCATCTCAGCCCATATTTGTAGCAAAACTCCACAGCAAGTTGGGGAAAGGGGCTCAGTACCTGTATAGTGATGTTTTCTTCCCTCACTAGAAGTATTTCTGCAGTCAAAGCATCAATCAGTTCTCGGTGTTCATTCAACATCTCCTCGTGACGTTGCCTCATCAACTCTTTTTCGCGCAGTTGTATTTCACTCTAAATAGGGAGAAAAAGTTTTAAACTTACTATAGTTAATACAGATTCATATGTGAAAACAGGAATGGTTCACCATCACACCACACTGTAACAGCTCTTCCCACTACTGTTAAATTGGCTTCACAGGACTTCATTAAATTGCTTACTGTTCCTTTTTTGTTACTCCACAACACTGCAGGGAATCCTATAAATCCTTACAACTTCTACAGACCGCAGTGAGAAGAATCAGCAAGCATTGTCTCAGCACTGATTTTTTTTTTTAAAGTCACTGATTCTTTTCCATGCGGTAATGAAACAATTCCAGGGGTGCCGATGTTCATCAGTATCCTTTGCTACTGGTGCCTATTCATTGTGCTAAAGAAGACAGATTTAACTAAATGAAGGAGAAAGTACTTGCTGACATGTGCTCTCATGCAGAGAAAAAGTTCTAGAAAGCATATGCTTTTTTTTTTTAAACAGAAAAAAGTGTACTTGTTGAGTAATCTACTTGAACTCAAGACTTTATCAATCTATGATTTTAAGATAGGCTACAGCAGCAGACAGCCTTCCTATACAATACAGGACATCGGAGACTCCCTCCTACCTTTAATGGGCAAATAGACTACAGGACTGCCACTTTTTGCACCACTGTAGCTAGCAGAGCTTACCAGGAGTTACACAGGCACCACAGAATTTAGAAACAGGGTCCTCCCCTAAATGGTAGCCTGCCATTTATTCAAGGGAACCCCTGAATAAAAGACATACCTCCCATCTCCAAAAGGATCCTGAAAAGCAATTTAGGTCTTTTTTGTGGCGCACTGATGAAATTATAGCAAGAGTTGTCCATCATGTACTGTAGATTCTTTTCTGCTGGCATTAGGATCCCAAGTAAAAAAAAACACTATGGAAGACATTCCTGAAATCAGAGGCTTTTTAAACAGCCACTGCAAATTCATTGTCTTGAAACACATTGCCAGCTATAATTCAAACTTTGGAATTTTACACGCACTACTAGCCAGCCAAGACAGATGGTGCACACAAGCACTTGATTTATTCCTAGCATCACAGGCACTAGATTTTTAGGAAAGAACTTAGACAAGCTGTACTTCCCAGTGAATTTTCAAATTCTAACGCTAATTAAAGCTCCATGAAAAGAGGAAAAGTCAGTGAAGATTATGGATGTGTACTGTCTACTTTGAGGAACACTGAATATAATTAATCACATTTCGTAGCTTGAGAGATTTCTGCATATTTCTACTTCAGAATTTAGGTAGTAAATTCTTAAGAGCTGAAGATGACCCTACAAACAAACAATCAACTCCTTGAAGGAAGAAAGGGTAACACCTCTATTAAAGTAAAAATAGCATCAGAGAGGTACTCTGTTAAAACTGGGAATACAAGAGTCAGGATACATCTTTCACAATATGTAGTCTCAACAAACACTCAAGACTCCTCGGCCTTCTGTTTGAATAGCATAAAAGCTCTAAAGATACACTGGATGTTACCTTCTCTTTGTGGATGTAACAACTAAAGAAAAAAATGACAAAAGAGTCTTAGAGAAAAAAAAAGTCAGAAAAAGGAATTCAGAGGCTCAAGGCACAGCATTTCTGTGGAACACAGAGTAATTAAATAAAGTTGTAATTCCAATTACATTTATGACACAAATCTGACATTGTGTTGACATTTTCCTAATATATGGAAAACGCTTCATTGGACTTCCAAAAGCTCCTTCCCCATAATTACACAAAAACACGTTTAATATCCTGCTTTAGCATTGCAACTTTAACACAGAACAAGTGCTATGAACAATATTCAAAACCTAATACCTTCTCAGCCCAAGTCCATCCTCTGATGGTAGTAATTCATCAGTCTTGAATTGAGCATTCACTGTTTGCTTCCAACACAGGTCTTAAAGGAGAATCTTTCACATCCCTGTACTACCCAGTATTCAATTTATAAGTTGTTATGCATCCATACAGGAAATAATAAAACAAATCAGTTTTTTAAAGTAATTTTTCCAATGGTTATACGCTCTGAAAAGAACCAAAAGAGGACAGTTCCATGTTCATTAGGAATCTATTGCCTGTGCTATGAAACAGAAAACTGTATTTAGGCAACACATTTTTCTGCATCTATTAAGAGTGTAAGAACTGTCATAATCTGGTTCACAATTTTGCAAAGGCTCAATGAATCTGTGAGCCACTGCTGCATCTCTAATAGCTCTGGATTAGAGATGAAATAAAAACTTTTAAAAACAGTATTTATTTCCCCACAGCTTACAGGTAGCTGTCTTTATGAAATTCCATCGATCTGCAGCTGTGCATTGCTATAGCAAGCATTTCAGGTCGTTCTTGTTTAAGGTGAAGTTGCTGCTACGGATGGAACAAGAAAGCTAAGGAGTTCCTCAAAGAAAAATAAAGATTTGGGTACTCTTGTTCTAGTGACAATAGCATCACCTTTTGGGAAGCAAAAAAGAAAATGAACTTCTAAATAAGGCTGTAGTTAATACCCTGCTACAGCTCTGAACATATGGAAAAAATGAGTTTCAAAGTAATTTGATTAATACCCTCTGCAAAACGTGACTTAAGAGACTTTCACTGCAGTCAATTCTTCCCTTTTCATTAGGGATACCTGTTTCTAACAAATTAAATTTTATCTCCTAACTGCATACAATCCAAATAATAAGTAATGATAATCAGACTGATAATCAAAGTAATGATAATAAGTAATCAGACTGATAACAAGTAATGATAATCAAAGTAAACTGATTGGGAGCCAGGAAAGACCAACATTGACGCCTCTAATGCAAGTTCATATCCTTTTTCTTTCATTCTACAGATGGAATTCAAAGTCTTCTCACCTCTTTGAGGTAGCGCATCAAACGACAGAGAGCATTCACCAGGGATAAGGTAAATCCAGTGAGGCCTTCACTTCTCTGAGCTTTTTGAACCTCACGGCCTGTACATCGCTCATATTCCTCCAGTTCATGCTCCACTTCGTGTAACATACAGCTGAGAACATCTAGGCTGGATTTATTGTCCCTCTGAAGGTCAATGGGGATTGAATTAGCAAGAGAATAATCTCTCCTCTGTCTTGCTGAGTCCTGTACAGTTTGCTTTCTTTTCACTGGGGGGAGAAAAAAAAGTAATTGAAATTTCAATTTGTATAGAAAGCTTTGCAATAGGAATGAAATTACGTTGCTTATTGAAATAAATCAAAGGAGAGGTCCATAAGAGAACATCATATGCACTATAGGAGAACATCCCCAGTCACTCCAGTCATTTTCAATAATCAAAACTCCCATTTTCTGCCACCATATTAGTACCTCTCTGGTGTTACTGTTTGGTGCTTTTATCTTAGAAACCTATTTATACTTTTCTTCTCAGTTAATAGCCCAGAAACAGCTTGCCAGTGACCAGCCAGTGCAAAATTTCAGCTGCTTTCAGGTCTCATATTTAATGAGTGGCTCTTTTACAACCATCTTTACATGTTACAGCTGTTTACGGGAATAGACAACGGGTATAAGCTACATGTAGAATATGCAGATTGAAATTCTTCATAAAGCTGTATAGCATCAACCAAAAAGCTGTATCAAAAACAGAAAAGCACCACAGGAGGGAGAACTCTATGGCCAGCAAGGTAACGGGCTGCACCGTGGAATCGTATTGGTGGTTCTGTGCTTGCTATGGACTTTGCTTTGTCACCAGAACACACTACATAAAGGGACTGTGGAATGACAGATGCTCAAGACTTGGACAGATGATGCCCCCAGTCAATCTTTGGAGTTCGCCCTGCTGTGAGCAGGGAGTACAACTAGATGACTTCCAAATATCCCTTTCAAGCTATGATATTAAGGACCTTAGTCAAAAGAAGGTATGTCATTTTTTAAAAATACTAAACTTTTTGCTGAAATTTGCTTTTGTTTTCCTGAGTTTGGGTTCAGCACTTGTCTCACAGTGTAAGTCGAGTCCACTGTCTCTTCTTCATCTGCATTCTGAAGTCTTGAATGGATTCTCTTGACTACACTGGTAGCATTGAGAGCTGATTTAAATACAAAACAAAAAATACATGAAAATGGAGATATGTTCTTAATAGTATTATGTTACAAAGTTATTAGAAAGATTAGAAAACTTGGCTTTTTAGACTGGAAGATCATCTGAGCCAAATTAACAAGTCTCTCTTTCTCACCCCAACCCAGACCAGGAAATTCGGATGGAATCCTATAAACTGCTTAATAATCCTCAATAGTCTGCGATTTGGCAAATCCAACCTGAATGATCCAACGATGGAGAAAAAGCTGTTGGAGTCAAAGGTACTTCCTGTGACAAGGTAGTTCTTCTCGCACCCCTTTCAGCCCACAACCGAGAATTCACCGACGAATTTTCTTCTCTCAGTATCTGAAGCAGCCTACATTCAGAACAAGCGTAACAATGAATTGTGGTGTAATAATAGCATGATTCGAGATTATCTTTCCAACCTAGAAAAAGCTTTTTAGAATACCTGTAACTACTCAGTTGAGTTCCCTGTTTTTGTGAATTCACATGATTTTTGTTGAATTCACATTCATTCCCAGTTTTAAGATTACAACAAAGGTTTTCCCTAGAACTCTTAAGGTCAAGAAAGGAGCAGGGATGGAAACAAACAAACAAACAAAAGACCACACACAACTAACTTAACTAATTCCACACAACATCCTTTAAACTCCTATTTCCAGTATTAAAGAAGTAGAAGCTTGAACAGAAATATTTGCACTGACCTCTCAGAATTTACGCTGGATTTGAAATTCAGAGATTCATGCTGTCCATCTTCTGACTGACAGATGGATAATGCTTCTTCTTGCACTTCATTAAGAGCCTTTTTAGGAGACAAAGAAAACAAAAAGAACCTCAGAAAAATATCAAGTTATCTTTAAGAAGTTATACATCAATTGGAATTACTTCAAGAAAAAAGCCACCTCTCTCCCCCCTAATTTGTTTCAATCCCTACTTCTAAAACAAAATTACTAATCAACAACAGAACAAAGACCCACACAGATCTCCACAGGAAGGTTTTGGGAAACGTTTTAGTGTATGAGAAATATTCATACTGCCAATTATCTTGGAAAATAACACAGCAAGCAATTATTTAAATACTCAATGTTTTATTTCAACAATGCATATTGAATAAGAACTACATGCTACATACACTTAGGATAAAAAGAATCTATCAGGTTTCAGCCCTTCTGGGTATGCCCCACCAGATAATGTTTAATTGTGATTTTCATAGGAATATAAGAAAAAAATTCACACAAAACTCAGCTGACAACTATCAGTACTAGTTTCTTTTAAAAATCTAAGCCTATCCTACCACCTGCATCCAGTGAAGTGGCTTACAGCGATGCTACAGTTAATTCTTCACTGTGAAAGCAAAGCAAACACAAAAAAACAAACAAACAACAAAAAACACACATTGAAATGCATAGGGAGAGTAGTAGTGCAACTCAAATTGTAGACAATTGTGCAAGACAATAGGAAACAAAATTAGGGAATCAAGAGAATATAACACCATCACTTTCAGTTCCACAGCCCTTACGGTCTTCAGCAGTGAGCTACTTTTCCGAGGTGTCATATGACACTTCTCAAACCAAAGTGAGCATTCCTGGTATATTTCATGCTATGAGAAGAAAATGGAACACTGACACAGTCTAAATAAAAATTTAAATGAATTTATACAAACATTAAAGTTGTTAAATAAATCTAATTAACTGCACAATAACGTGAAGTATTAAAAAAACTTGTAGTACTAATCAAGGTTGTGGAGTTAAGTGAGGTACGTATACATGTGCACGATCTGAAATAAACTGGAGCCCAACTGGCTATGTCCCCATGTATGCAGTCAATTGAAAATTCATAGGTATATTTCAATAGGTTTGTAAGTAGTTTGTTCTCTATCTGAAAATTAAAAGGGAGAGCATACTAATGTGAGACAGAAAAAGTTGGCATTTCTCTTACTTAAAGGTTGAGAAATCCAAAAATAGTGATTCCCAGACTCTCGCAAAACAAATTCATCCCAATTTAATACAGTTTTCTCTGTATGTTGTCAAGATGCCACTGCATACACATAAGAAAAGTTTAGGTCTGCTTGGAGACACTACCTTTGAATATTCTTATTTTGTGCAATCCAGAAATGTGGGACATGCATGGAACTGAATATACATTACCTGGGAATCCATGACAGATTCACTGAGGATAGAAAGCTCAGTGGGAGGATCGCGTTTTTGTATGATGGGTCCTTGAGATGATTCTAGGTCACAGTTAGGAGCCACTGTTACATTAGGGAAACCTAAAGGAATCAGAAAAAAATCAGGAAGAATGCAGAGGACTCAGTCTGTAGTACCTTGCAGGACTTAGTGCCAAAAAGCAAGTTCCTGTACGTTGTATAAAGAGGAGTCACAGGGGTTTGTCATTTTGACTAACTGGCAAAGGCCATAGAATTATCTCAAGACATTCAGCCGTGATATATCAAGCTTCTGTCCTGTGTAAATAAACTTGTGCAGAAGAAGCACATAGGGTGAAGCCATCATTATAAGCGAAAGAGAATGGCAGCCCAGAGAGAAAAAATAAACTTAAAATTTCATATGCAAACAGCATAAGGACTCATAACCATGACAAGAGATGGAAAAGAATGAAGAGATGTTCACAAGATGCTGATAAATCTCCAGCAATATCCAAGAACAAGCAAGCAATCCACGTAGCAACAAGAATCAAAACTACTATAGGTGCACAAACTGGCACTCTGTATAGGTTGGTAACTTCGCTGCAGAATTGGTCAGCGTCAGATTTTTCAAAGTGACCAGAAATTCCACAACAGACTGGTACAGCAGATTAACTAGCCATGGTTCTCTCTTCCCTGCCACATTAGGTGTTATCCTCATCTGTGCTTCATCCAATATGAACAGAATCAATTGTGTTACGTCAGATGAAAATGCTTAAAAAGAACACTTTGTATAGTAAGACTGCTTACGAAAAGCAAGAAGATAATCTTAAATGTACCATTACATAGAAATAAGATGGTCTACCTGTTCGTGTGCGAGGGGCATCCCCAAACAAGTCTTTTGCCACAGCCATGACCTGATCAGATCGTTCCAGTACATCTTGCAAACGGTACTGATCAGAGAAAATCTGAAAGCATAGCATATAAGAAAATATTTCCTACGATGCAGACTGATTTTTCCTTTGTTGTTCAGGTATTATTCTTCTAAACAATTAGCAAAAGGATAGCTAAGAAGGCAATGCTTAAAAAGTTGGTACTGTACAATGAGATCCCAATTAAGACGAATCAGAAGACCATACTTGATTCTGAGTGACTAGAACTTGTCTTGTTTTTCTGAAATGTTAAGTAGTTATCACTTCTGGGGTCCCCGTCAACACTGTCTCATCTGACAGACACACAAAAAATGAACCATTTGATTAGATACAAACCAATTCAGACAGACTTCTTTCATTCACCCTTGATTATTGAAAATCCTGCCTCAAAATTAAAATCCTACCACAAGCCTTCATAAAAGCTTCAATGGACACAAATACAGTTGACCGCACCCAGCAACACAAAATGATTCGGCCATCTCCACACATTTCTGACAAGATACAGCTTCAGTCTCTTTTTCCCCCAGTATCTGAAGTCCGTGACTGGAACCATGTCAACTGGAACCATGCCTAAGGAGGCACTCAGCTACTCTACTTTAGATTCAGCTAAATCTGCTCTCACAGAGGCCCAACCAGCGTCGCTCACTGCCTCAGCTCTGGGCAGCAGTGGGTCCCTTTTGGAGCTGGCTGAAACTGGCTCTTATCTGACACGGGTCAGCTTCTGGACTCTTCTCACAGAGGTCACCCCTGCAGCCATCCTCACCACCAAACCCTTGCCACGTAAACCTTACACAATATGCAAGTGATCTCCACTTTATCATAATTCAAGTTTAGCTAGAAAAAGTATTTTAGAAGATCCCACAGAAAGACTGAGTTACTTATGCCCTCGTACACTATGCCTCTTTTGTCAGATTTAATTTCTGCTCTCCTGGAAATTGTAAGAAAGACCAGCATGCAGCAGTTTCAGAGCACTACATGCTATTATCTTCACAGAGTTTCTTTCAGTGCCCATTGATAAGTTTGCTAATGCTTTATATTCAGCCTCACTCAAAAAAAAAAAAAAGCAGTGATATTTCACCTGTTTTTTCCTTCATTTCGCAGTACCCCCACATACCTCACTTCCATGTCTGTCTATACTTTTGAGCCCGAATTACACTGCAATAGATTACTTTTCCTCTTAACCAATTTAGCAAATCAGAGAGTATTCATGTCTCTTAATCATCTCGTATATTCACTTCTCCAAATCACCATTCAGTTTTTATCCTTGATACTAACTTCCCATTTAGCCATCTGATGTCAAATTGATGCAGGTTTTTACACAATGATATGCCAGATCTACAGAGGAAAAAAGATAGTAATGCTTACCTATTCTAAAACATTATATCCTTTGCCTAAAGCAATTAAAATTAAGTTGATGTGCCTACTCAGACAAAAGTTATCCTGATAGATTTCTTTTCATGCTCCCCTACTAGATCACAATCAGCAGGTTCCTAAGTTTCATTAACCTGCTGAACATGCTATCAGCATTTATTTTGAACATTGTTCCCAAGGTAAATTAGCTCACATTTGTTTGTGATCAGCAGAAAACAAAGTGATATTATCTTCTAACCCCTCTAGGCCCATTTACACACCCGCAATATACTCGCTGAGTGCTGCACCTTCTCCCATGTATCACCTATGAATTTCATTTAAATTCATCTTCCTTCCTGTTTCAGATTGTTACTAAAGATAATTAAACAGGACTAACCCTAACCATCCCCACTATGTTAATCCATTCACCACCTGCCATTCAGTGTAATGCACTAACAGCATTTTAGAAATGGGCTGTTATAGGGCCATCCATGTGGAGCTGGAGATGAACTCATTGCATCTTCTTTCCAATTTTTAGGCAGGCAACCTCTCTCACCCCAAACATTAAAATTCAGATGTTCAGATTCAAAGAGGCCTTGAAGCATTACAGATGGCATAGCCAGGCAACAAGGATGAAATGCTCAGCTGCAGATATGTTAGATGTTATGCAGCCATTAAAATGTTATGCAGCCTATTCCTATCACTGCAAGTAGCAAATGTACATACAGATAAAGTCCAACTATCCAAAAAGAGGAATAAATTCTCACCTATGTGCAAGAGCAGTTTTCCCACTACAAATCATCTGCAACAGTCTGAAAAGCACAGATTTACCTCTTACCTCACGCATCAGAGCCAGTTTCCTCTTCTCCAAAGAATCAGGGGCCAGTTGCTTTTGTTTCTTACATTTTCTTTTCAGTGCCTTCTCTTGCAGTTCTAGATGGGCCAGTGCTTTGTTTTTTGATTTGTGTATTTCATGGCGACGCAGCTACATAAACATGAAAGAAACCAATTAAAAATCAAGGTACAACCTAAAAACAAAAGCAGCAGTACAATGATAACAAACCCTTTTCCTTGATTTTATCCTTCATGCACCGGATGTTTAATTTACTTTCATGGTAGTGCCAATGACAGCACACAAACATCCACAAATTTCAAATCCCATCAGTACTAGCCACATTTAATGCAATTCCAAAGGTGAATGATGGGAGACTCATTTTTCATCTGCTGACTCTGCAGGAGTTTTCTCAGTTGTAAATGGATGCAAAAACCATAAACACTCCCACCAATAATAACCATTAAAAAAAAATCTATTTTCCTAACTTAATGCTAGTGTCAATCACCAGGAAAATTCTCGCTCTCCTTCTAACAGTGATACATACACATTCAATTTAAGTACAAATTAAAGAAATTAAATGTGCCAAGCGCTTGCTAAAGTGTCCAAAGGCTATCAAGATACTCAAGTCTATTTTTGCTACTGTATCTATCCATCCTGACTAGCTAGTCAAAATTTAAAAATCAACAACAGCTCTTACTTTCTATTCCGTTCTGTCTGGTGATCAGTGCTACCAATGAAAAGGAAATGGAATTCATGTATTTTGTAATGAACAAGTCATTCAATCTAAAGAAGTGCTGTAAAAATGTTTAAATGAAGATTGAACACCCTCAGAATTATATAAAATTTCAAAATAAAGTACATTTTTTGGTCCATTGTGCAGAGATGAGGCTTAACTTCAAACTGCTCCAGTGAGTTTTTATTTATCTGTGATGGGATACACTATGTTAAAATGGAAACATAGTTACTGCTTCCCCATGGAAACAGAGAACTGAAAAGATACTGACTGCCAGAGGAATAGCTGTGGATGCCTGACATAAACAAAAAAACTAACAATAAAAGAACCGTATGTTCAGAGGCTTCAAAAGGGAGACTAATTGCTGGCAGAAAACCATCCCAGTACGTACAGTGTACACTTATGATAGATAATCAGATAAACCTCGTGGTTATAGAAAAGGAGCGATGACAAACGTGAAACTTACGATGTCCTCAGGAGTTGCACGGTGGACTGTCAGGTCATGGACAGTACTCTGCAGAAAGGCACACGAGAATACATCAAAAACAAGAACAGAGAATTGATTTTTTTAAAAGTTTCAGTAAAAAGCAATCCCTCTAAAACGGAGCATAAGTAGCATAAAATTATACAACGGTACACTCTTATAGCATCGAAAGCACTCCACGTTCAGCGAGGTCATCAGTGAGCAAAAAGGATATCCCTGTCAAGGCTGGGAGCGCTCTTCAGCCGGAGAGGAGGGAGAGGAGGGAGGGAGAGGAGGCCCGGGCGGCTGGCAGGGGCAGCACTCACGTCCCAGTCCCGCCTGGCCGACGCCTTCCTCGGGCCCTTCCTGGCGGCGGCGGCGGCGGCGGCGGGGCCGCGGGGCCGGGCCCGAGCCCCCCGCAGCAGCACCCGCGACATGGCGGCCGCCAGCGCCGCGCGCGCAGCCGTTGCCACGGGTCCGGGTCCGTTTGCCCCGCCCGAGGAGGGAGGCGGTGGCGGTTGGCCCCGCCTCGTGCCCCTCGCGGCTCCCTCAGGGCCCGCCCGGTACGGCCCGCCCAGATCCAGCGCTGCTGGGGCTGTGAGGGGGGACCTCTGCCCCTTCTGGTGGCTGCTCGTCCCCTTAATTGGCTTCATTAGTACCGCACTTCTGTGCTCCTGCCGTCCCAAGCCAGCCCTCAGTGTCCCCGTGAGGAAGGTTTGGCAGCTTCCCCATGCGACAACGCATTGCAAATCCTCCTAAGGGTAACTAAGAGCAGGATGTCACACAGGCTATTAAATCAAGATAAAGGGCCACCCTTGGTTGTTTTAACAAACCGACCTCCTACAGACTTGCCCCACAAGCGCGCCACAGATCCTCCACTTCCCTGGGTCACATATATAGAGATGTAAACTACTCTGAAGGGTTAGAGTTGGCACTTTCTAATAACACAATGTGAGCTTAATGTCTTGTCTGTTGGAGGTGAAATCTGAAGATACAGAGTTTTATCGGCTTCTCATTTAAAAATCATGCCTTGAAGAGAAAATTTCCCTTTCACCAAGATTTCCTGATGCTTAGGAAATGATGATTTATGATTTGTTTTCCTGATGTCTGCGAAGTGATGATGTTTAGAAATGATGATTTCCGGATGGTTCTTATCAGTCTAACTCTGGCTTAACCGACATCAGTGCAAAGATGCAGGTGGTAATGGTCAATGTGCCGAGGGAAGGAATTGCTTTGCATAAGATACACAAAGAAAAAGAAGATGGAAAATATGAAGGGAGGAAAAAAAAGAGTGACAGGAAAATAGTAGCAGCAACTGCCTTTGCTGAAGTGCTGCAAAATGTGCCTGAGTCATTTTTTATGCTGTAGGTTGCACCTGAACTTCCATTTACATATATACCATGTGCAACCTGAAGCTGAACAACAGACTATAGTAATATATATATATATATATATCCCTGATCCTATGCATATGTGTAAGGCAATATACTAGATTAATTAGTTTCTGTTTATTTGAAAATCTGGAACCCCAAAGCATAAATTAAAGACACACCTGGAATTGTCCTAGCATGGCTTATAACTGTCTTGAAAAACAAGGCCTATTGGGAAGAGAAGAAAGCAGTCATGGCACAATTAGATCAATATATCATCTACTTTGATATCTCATAAACCTCTCTGCTACTATTAATTACAAACAAATATAAATGTTAAGTACGTCGTATAAGCTAATATACTGCAAGCCAGAGATACTTTTCATTCAGCCTTCTCTAGTCTCAGACACTTCGGCCACTTATCAGAAAATGGGGAACAGGTTACTGTGCTTCCATCAGTTATCTTAATGCCTGTCTACCCTTCAGTTCTTGTGCTTCCCACTACGTTTACAGCAGCATCTGAAAATGATCCATTATCTCTGCAGAAGCCAGCTGAACATCTACAGCATCTATTTACTCACAGTGGAACTTATGTAACATAGAGACTGCATATTCAAACGGCAGACATTTAAAACCCTCATTTTCCAAAATAAATTTCCAAACAATTCGGTTGGTTATGTTTATACTCTTGCTTTTGTATTCCAAATTAGTATGATTCAGGGAATTCCTTGGTAATTGAGATCTTTCTCCTGCCCTGGATATTTTTGCAGCACTGGTTACCAGGAGAAATATCACTTCCTTAGATTTTTTTTTTCCCAGCAGCAATGTGACTTTCTACTTTTGTTCTATGGCAAAAAAAGGCACTCTTGTGAGCCTCTGCTTCAGCATCGTTCCTCCTTTCCCCAAGAAGATGCTCGCAACCCTGCACTTTGCTCATCCTGGGAAGAAGGGCCGTATCAGGAGATGTGTGCCCCAACGCAACCAGAGGAAAGGGCCCTGAGAACATCCCCCCTCCTGCAGGTCTGGCACCCCAGGCTCGGTGCCAGCGCAGAGATAACGCAGCCAAGGGCTGCCCCCCTTAGCTCCAGTGACCTTGGAGGCCATGCTGCAGGGAGGCCTCAGCGAGGGCTGACCTCCCTCATCCTACAGGAGCAGCTTTTAAGCTGGGGCTCTGGTGCTGGGCCCTGCCTGCACTACAACTGCAGTTGTGTGACAGCCATGACCTCAGACCTGCCCGGGGTTTGCCTCATCATCTGGACTCTGTTGACCCCAGCTACCATCTCCAGGCCCGCCCTGTTGGTCTTCCTTGGGTACAGTGGGATGGGGCCCCAGCTGGCAAAGCCCCTGCTCTGCTGGCCATGTTAGCACGCTCGGCTCCCTGTGCCTTAGGGAGCAGCCAGCCTTTGCCATCCCCTGGTGCCAGAGTGCTGTGGCACACATGAGAACATTTCCACCGATCTAGACCTGTGATCTCTCTGGATCAGCATCTTGTCTCCTACAGTGTCCCTGCTCTTTCTTCCAAAACATATGCTGCCATTCAAGAACAAGATTTAGGTGGATATGAAAAGGGAAAACAGGCTACTCATCTTTACCAACAGGGCTGAGCGAGTAGTTATAACAGACAACCTCCATTTGTTATCGGGGAAGATAATGAAACAAGCTGTTCAGCAGTCAGGGTGCAGGCAACTAAAAAACAATACAGTGATGAGAAACAGGCAGTGCACATTTGTCCAGAACAAATCGTGTCAAAGTAACTTAATTTATTTCTTTGCAGAGATAACTGACTTAGGAAGTGCTGAAAGAGATAGATGAAATGCTCAGACTTCAGCAGGGCTTTTGACATTACATTGAACACCATCCTCATAAAGGCAAATAGGGTTCGGATTGGAATTAACATGAAAGGAGTGTGTGATTGAACAGCAATTCCCAAAATGTAGCTGTGGCTATTTTCCGGACAATAGGAAGGTACATTAAATTAAGAGATCTGATCTGTCTGCTAAGATTGATTATTTTAATTAGTGACGTGGATGATGGAATTGACCTTTGACTTCAAACTTCTGTAAATAATACCAAGTTGGGCAGTACCACAAGCACTCTGGAGGCAAGGATTTGAACACAAGGACAACACTGCTGAATCACAGAAAGAGCCTCAAAACAGTAAGAAGAAATTCAATAAAGACAAGCACAAAGTGTGGTATTTTGGAAAGAAAACTTGAATTCTAAAATTCAAAATGAAGAAAAAATGTGTAGTCTTCTGTAGAATACCAAAATATACCTCTAGTCAGGGTGGCCACAGAGGAGTATGTGGGGCTGAAGGAGGCAGTGAGCAAGGAGCTGTGTGGTTTAGGAGCCTTGGCTTCTACAGAATGCTGAGGGGAAGCCACAAGTCTCCCACTGCCACCACTGCTCGAAGTCCCCCAGAACAAATCATCCTGTGTCCCAGTAAGAGGCAAGACAGAGTTGCAAGAGCTCAGAGGTGACATTCCTCATGTCTTCTGGTCTGCACTGCATGAAACTCCAGGCTGGAAGGCACTCCTGGTGTTGGAGTGCCCATCTTCCAGGAGATCTCATGTGAGGGGGTTGCCCTTACTCCTTAGGGCTCTGACACAAGGCAGAGTGACTTACTTGCATGTGGTCTGCTTCACTAACACAAGTCACTGACAATTGTTTTGTTTGTTTGCTGTTGGCAGAGATCACACAAAGGCCCAAGGATCAAAATGGCAGCATAACGTAAGCTGAGTTGTTTTGCTGAGCCTTACAACTTTTCCTCCAAAGAGCAACCCCCAGGAAATCTCGCAGCCTTGAAAACAAACCCTGCAGATCGGAAAGCTGCTTTGGCCAGAGATAACAGTTTCCTCACTTATTATTTGTAAGGAGTTATCAAGTGCTGTCTTTTTTATAAGAAGAGAGTGCTGGAGCCTGTTGATTAAACACATCCCTTGCTTTTCCCTGTTCAGGCACAAATTTCCAGACTCAGACTCTCAATGTAATTTTTATTCCCCCCACACCACGTGCGTGTTGCAGAATTTTACCGAATGTGCAGTAAAAACTGTTGCAAGGTATGAATAGTCACGATGGGTACTTCAGTTTTGACCGTTTTAGCCTTTTGAATTGGTCTGGTTTGGTTTCGTTGGTGTTGTTTTCTCAGTCCTCTGAGAGCCAGCGTACGTGGCAGGAAGGCTAGAGAAGGAGCAAGGTGAGTGGCAGCCCTCCTCGGTGTGAGGACAGCAAAGCAGTCTGAGGAAGCACCGAGAAGGATGGCAGCCGACGAGAGGAAGATGTGTCACGGGCAGAGGGACAGCACCTCTGGCACAAAAGACACCAGTGCCTGGGGGATGTCTGGTGCCCAGCCCACAGACATGTATCAGCGATATCATTGGCACCGCAGTGATGTGGGGAACAGACCGCTCCCTCAGACATACAGCGACAGGCCTAGCCAGTGGTGCAGTGGTGGTGTGGAGCAGAGGTGGGAGCATGAGGCAGGGAGTTGAGGGGAGCAGAGGTGTGCATATCGGCCAGAATACAGCATGGGACCCAGCTGTGGCCGTAAAACAGACGGCAGCATTGAATTCATGCCTGGAAATGAATTGGACAGCAGCATGGGGCCTAAATGTGGAACTGGGCGATCCCCTGGTTTGGCACCCTGACCTGAAAACATACCTGATGGAAGGCATCCCGTGTGGGCAGTCCCAGGCAAGGGCTGGCTTGTCCTCCTGCCTAACACCGTGGAGCCCATGGAGGTGGGTCCACAGGAAGAGGCAGAGGAACCCATGGAAGTGGATCCACCTCGGCCACACCAGACCTGGCACTACCCGAGCAGGTCTTTGCTCTGTGCCATCAGAGAACTCCAACTGCTACACAGCAGGGCCCGGCGAGCTCCCTACTCGTCGCTCAGGCTCCATCCCAAGCATTAGCTTGGAGCCACCAAACACCCGGCAATAAAGAACTCTTGCTGATTCTAAGGGTTGTGTGAGTGCTTCTTTCCCATCCGCCAGCCCTTGTGCGAGAGGTGTCATCCCTTCTGCACAGAGCCTCGAGGAAGAGCACAGGAGAGGACCCATCTCCCTTCGGGCTGCTGTGCTGGGGTGACAGGAGGAGTCCCCGAGGGCCACCATGCGCCTTTAACATTTGTGAAAATAGACTGAGGGGTGAAAATAGCAGTGTGTAAGCGATTATAGGTGGCTGATTTCTTGTATTAGGGGTGAGTTTCTATAGCTGAGTAATTGGTAGCAACACGCATGGAAAAGGCTGAGGTACTCAGCAACTTCTTTGCCTCCATCTGCACTGGTAGACAGGCTTCCCACATCTTTCATTCCCCTGAACCTGTAGATGGAGGCTGGGGGATCAAAGTCCCACCTGCTCTTCACTGTAAGTGAAGAGCAGGTTGGAGACCCCCTGATGAATCTAAATGGGTACAGGTCTATGGAACCTGAGGATATAAATCCCAGGGTCCTGGGGGAACTGGCTGATGGAGTTGCCAAGCCTCTCTCCATCGCAGGTTAAAAGTCCTGGCATTCAGGTGATGTCCCTGGTGAGTGGAAAAATGGAAATGACATGCCCCTACTCTTCAACAATCAAAGAATTGAACAAAGAGCACTATTCTTCAGCATTTAAAACAATTAGGAGACATTTCTTGTCAGAGTGGTCAGGCATTGGGACGGGTTGCCCAGGGAGGAGGTGGAGTCACCGTCCCTGGGGGTGTTCAAGGCAAGGTTGGACGTGGCGCATAGGGACGTGGTTTGGAGGGTGACATTGGTGGTAGGGGGGTGATTGGACCAGATGATCATGAAGGTTTTTTCCACCCTTAATTTTTCTATGACCCTATGACTCTAAGAATGCTGCCTGGCTTTAAAAAATTGTAGCTTCTACGAGTTTGCCTTCTGTCTGAAAAGCCTTTCACATTGCTTCGGTAATGCTGTGCCTTCTCTGAGTTAAAAGTGCATCCCTCTGCCATGGGATCTGACATGTGTCCCAGGCATGTTTTCAACAAAAGAGCACAGGAGGGGAAAGCAGTGAGAGACAGACCTCTGGTCCTTTCACAGCCCGACAGCATCGCTCTCATCTTGCCAAAAAGGTTGAGTATCGCTGACTTTTGTAGCAGTTTCACGAACACTCAAATAGCATAAGAAGCGCCGAGCCACGCTTGAACTGGCAGAACGACACTGTGCTGCAGCCTTTCACACCTTTGGACTGAGCTGAAAACAGACGGCATTCATCCCCCAGTTCAGAGCAGCCAAAACCAGCACCAGCCCGTGCCCCAGCAAGCCGACAGAGCGTGGGGCGAGGATGCCCCTGACTTGGTGGGCCAGAGGAGTCGAAGCCCTGTGGATGCCACAGCCATGCCCCATCCCCACATGCCTGACAATGCCTGCACGCCCCTAACCCCATATCCCACATCCCGAAGGGGACAAGCTCCCTGACAACCGGCTGCGAAGGCCGGCTGCGAATTTGGGGCCGGGCACACGGAGGAGACCCTCCTCCCGGGGCCAGCCGCCGGCCTCCCCTCCCTCCTCTCGCTCCCTTCCCTTCTCCTCCCCTGTCCCCTCCCCGCGGAGGGTCCTTCCCCAGGAAAGTTGCTCGGGGTGGGGGGGCCGGGGCCTCGCTGCCTGCCCGCCTCCCCCCACCCCCGTGCGGCCGAGAGATTTATTGAAATCGGCAAACCCGGCTCCTGGGCGCCCGCCCCGCCGGGGAGAGGCAGCCGGGCGGCCGGCAGCGGCGGGGCCATGGCCGGGGGGGCTCCCCCAGCCCCCGGGGCCCTGCTCTGCGCCCTGCTCTGGGCGGCGGCGGCGGCCCCGGTGGGGGGCGGCCCCGGGGGCAGCCCCGCTCCGGGAGCCTTCGGCCGCCTCTACCGGGGCGCCGTGAACATCAGCGCCGAGCGGCTCTACGCCTTCTCCTACAGCAGCCAGCCCGGGCAGGTAGGAGCCTGGGCGGGGGGGGGGGGGGGGGGGGGCCCCGGGGCCCCCCCCGGGGGGGGCCGGGGGCCCCGGGGGGGCCCCCCGGCCGGGGGGGCCCCGGCCGGGCCCCGCGCCCCCCCCCCCCCCCGCCCGCAGCCCCCGGCAAGCACCTGCGGCGAGGCAGGTGGGAGTCTGGGGGGGATCGGGAACCGCACTTCACGAGGCTGTTATAAAGACACCCTGGGGCTTGGGAGCTTCGGTAGGATCACGGGGCTGCCCCCCCGGAGTCCGGCAGGTGAGCTGCGGGGCGAGGGGACTGCGGGGCAGCGCTGCTCAAGGCACGGCTGGGCGCGAGGGGGGAGGAAGCACGGCGTTTATGCGGGCTTAGCTACTGCGGATACCCCCCCCCCCCCCCCCCCCCTGTGTTTTTTTTTATAATTTCGTGTTTAGACCAAGTAGCTAAGTGGAACCTTGGAAACTCTGCCCCCGTCATTTGGATCGGGCATTAATTACCGGGTAAAACGCTTCGGGTTTTCCAAAAGATGGTGAACCATACAAATGAACCTATCCTCCTGTGTCCTCAGCTGCACAGAACAAGAGAAAATGGAAAGCATCTATCTTTCCACGCCGCACACTGCATTTCTATTTTTTTTTTTTTTAATTTATACTAAGGGAGTTGGTAAGAGCATGATTTTTCAAAAGGGATGGGGGAACTTTTTGATAAGGCTTTGGTTTACCCTGCAAAACCCAGACCTTTAAAGACTTGTCTTTCTTCTGTTCTGTGTGCTACAGTGTAATAAAATGCACCTGGTATTTATGGGGCATGATTTTTTTTTTCAGGGCTGATGCAAGTGAGCCAGCCCAGGTTTATTTAACTATTGGGTGTCACCACAGAGCACAAAAGGCCAAATTCATTCATTGGACATGAGCCTTGCTGTAAAAGCTCAGGGTAATGTAAGTTGGGCTTCTTGTGGTGTTACGGGTACTGGGTACTGTAACCAAGGCTTGCTAGCAGAATAAATAGTGTCTGGGGCTTGCTAGCAGAGACAATGTGCAATGACTGTTGCCACATCTAAGCGGAAGCCTTAGGGTGCTAATCTCCACATCCCCATATGCTGGACTCTGAAATCTCTGCAGTGGTGTTGAGCTGGTTGAGAGCATATCTAGGAAAGACAACCTCAGGTTTGAGGCTTGATAATTTTTGAATGCAGAACTCTCCAAACACTGCCATCAACACGCTTAAAGAGTGCCATACCGGTGGCTCCTGCTAGGGAAACTAATTTGAAAGAGAACCACTTAAAGGCGAACTGTGCCAGGAGACTTTCTGGTGAGGGCTGCCCAGAAGAGATCCTGAGGAGCCCTACAGACACCAGTCCTGAGCTGAGCCAAGCCAGCAGAAGCCTGCAGGAAACTGCTGGCTAACCAGGATAACTGGCTGCACGTGTGTGGCTGTGCCTCTGGACTGATGAGGGCCAAACCTGACCAGGTCTCCTCTTGCCAGCCTGGTCAGAGCTAGAGGCAGGTCTGTCCTGATGGTCCTGCATCTCCCTGGTTGCTCAAAGTTTGGAAGCTGGGTGGTGGGAACCTTGACTTTAGTCAGGGACTATGCTCCTGTGGGCAAGCTGCTTGTCCAAGAGTTGTGAGGACGCTTAGGGGCATGCCGTTAACTCAGTAGTTGCTGGATCTTCTGAAGGAACATAAGTCCTGCAAAAACTCGGTGTACTAATCCTTCCTTTTCACTGCAGTCTTTAGACTCCAGCTTTTAGCGAGTGGAGGCTCAGCCAGTGTTAGCCAACTGCTGGCCACATGCAAGCTCTGCTCTTCCTGATCCCTTCAGTCTCCTCCTGTCTCTGCTGATGGCAGGTCAGCCAGAAGCCTCTTATACCTTGAGGCAGATACCACATGGAACATTAACCTTAGTTACAGGAGATTTAATTGAATAAAAAGAGCATTTTTCCACTAGGAAGGGCTGCAGTGGGTGGGTTTAATTGCTTTCCCTCTGAAGCAAAGCCAGGTCTGGAGTGGTCTGGCTCTGGAAGAGGGATTTGTTTTGCTGATGCTGTGGGTTCAGCTGTTCCCCTCTGCTGCTCTCTCTCGTGAGGGCAGGACTTCAAGGCAGGGGACAACTGGGAGCCAAAGACAAGGCACGAGGGCTGGCCTGTGATCCACGGCTCTTTGCAAATGCTCTGTTTGCTCACGTGCTGTGGCTGCCAGGACACATCTGAAAATGCAGCTGCACAGAGCAGTGCTTGAATGAGGGATAAGGGAAAACAGGAAAAAAGGCCATTGCTCCTGCTTGGTGCTTCAGAGAGTTATCTCTTTGTGAAAATTTGTGCTTCCTTGATCTCACAGGATGATCCTCATCCATGTAATCCTCCTTAGCACCGGCCTGCGCATGTGTCCATCCTTGGTCCTACCGTGGTCGCAACTCCTTCCTCTGTCTTCCATGGCGGAAATCTTCATTTATTGTGGGGTCTTCTATTGCTCTTCTGGTTCTTTTTCTTCTCCTGGCTGCACTTTGAAAATTTCCTCTCTGCACAGTAGCTTGTTTAATGTTTAACCGTGGGTGTAAAAAAATATTAAAAATAATGAAACCAGCTGTTGTTCCTGCTGATATGCACTCATGCTCTAACAACAAACGTGCTACAGTAGTGAGCAATTAGTTGGGCAAGCAGGTTTATCTTATTTTAGGGTTGTTTAAACTGGAGACATCCATGATGGGGGGAGGTGAGAGAAGGAAAATGAATGTGGCGTACTCCTGAGTGTCTCAAATTCCAAATAGTCAACATGTCCCTACTTGGGAGGGAGTGAAGAGTATGTTATGTTGGAGCCGCCTGAGCGGTGTGTCTGTCTGGGAAGCTGAACAAGAGCTGCTGAGTATTTCTGCTGGATGTGCTGTTGGCTAGAGAAGGATTTATGCGACAAGCAAGAGAACCTGCTCAGTTCTACAACTGCACTAACACAAGGGCTTCCAAAAAGATGAGGTCAGCTGGGGCAAAGTACTGAAGAAATTCAAGGTGAGCTGTTCTCTCCTCCATTGTAAGCTCTGGCAGTCACTAATGGTTAACTTGCTGGAAACACAAATGGGACTCATATTGTACTAGTGGGTTATTCCTCTACCAGGTTCAAAGTGAAGCCAGGGAGTATCTTGAGGAATAAGAGTGCTGGAGACACTGCAATTTCTTCCTGATCAGAGAATCAGCTGAGTGCATGTTTTGGAGGATTACCTGGATGCTTAGAAAAACAAGTATCTCTCAGGAGAACAAGATTCCAGCTTTCCTTTTCTAGGCAGAACTGCTGCAATCTAGATGCAGCACATGGACATTCATGCATTTTGGTAGTGATGAGCCCAAAAGCTGAGCAGTAGGCTGCACCTATTCTGGGGGAATGAGTGGGTGGTATTTTCTTCCTCCTCCTCCCTTGCCAGGAGTAAGAACAGAGTCCCGGTCTCGGTTCCCATCTGGCCCAGCCTCACGGTAAGCCATCATTGGCAGCAGATTAGGCTGTGGCTTCTCTGCTTAGCAATCGTGTCATGTGAGGATGTGCAGCCCTGGAGTGACTGTTTCTTACGTGGAGCCTGCTTGAGAGGTAAAAGCTCACCCCCAGAGAACGAGGGAGAGAAGCTGTGTGCTGCCATGAGACCTGCTAACATCACAACCCGTCCTTCTTTCATGACTTAGACTGAGAAGAAGTTGGCCAGCCCAAGGGAAAGGGGGAAGCAACGCTAGTGAGAAGGACAGAAGTCTTTCAGCTTGATGCCTTAAGCTGTGTGGCTCTCAGGTAGAGACCAGGTGCCTTTTCAAACCCAGACAGTGCGATTCACTTGGGTTCCCCTGCCCCTGGGTGAAAGAGTCTTTCACAGCCTGGTGTGGATGGCAGCTGCACTTGCTTTGCTCTGGTCGAGGAGCCACAGCTGAAATGCACCGCACATTCCTCTGGGATTGTGTGAGGAGTCGTTTCTTCAGACCAAAGCCATCTGTTGTAGCTACAGGGAAGCCGTGCCGTGCCACGCGGGGCAACCTGGTTAATAACTGCCTGCAGTCAGATCCGTGTTTGCTGTCCACTGCTGCTTCACGTGCACGGCGGTCCCACTCCAGCAGCAGCTGCCATGCCTATTGCAACAAATTCATGAGCCGCTCCTTCACCTCAAGCTCCTGGGCTGTTTTTTAGGCTGCGTGTGTAGGGCTCTGCGGGCTGGAACCAAACTAACTCAGAGTATCCCCGTGCTCTCCCGCGTGTCTCCTCTGTAATGTTGGTCTTGGCTCCAGCCCAGGTTTCAGCCCACAGCTATACTGTGCACGCGGTAAAACTTTAGTTTCCTGTTTGGAGATGGTCAAACCTGAGCCGCAGGGAGACGAACAGGTTAGGCTCTGTCTTTCCTCAATGCTGAGTGGAAGCTCACTGTTTTAGCCACAGAGATACAGGTCAAAAACAAATCAATTGGGAAGACTACGGGCTTTTAAGTGAGAAGGAGATCTCTTAAGGTCAGCAGAGCTCTGGCTATTGCAGGATATCCAGGGCCTGAACACAGTTGCGTTTTGGTTGCTGGAGGTAGTCCCTTCACCGCAGGGTACTGGAAGAGCCTCCCCTCTCCATTTCTGGAGCCTAATGTTAAATTAAATGTCTTCTGAGCCAGAAATGTAGGCACGGTGTCAAAGCCAGTAAAATCAAAGAAAGTTACAATGTGTGGTGTCTGAAGCCTGTCAAGGTTCGACAGGGTTCCTTTGGAACACTTCTTGCACGCATAATTTGGCTTGGTGAAAGAAACCGAGCAACCCCCTGCTCCCCGGCAAAAATGGGGTAACTTAAGTGAAAGAAAGGTGAGGGACCCAGCTTTGCTTTAAGCTGGAGGTTGGATTGTGTGCCCACCTGAGATCCCCTCTAACTTGCAGGATTTTTTGGCTTTCTGAGTTTTTTGTGATTTATTTTTCTACTTAGAGGGGTGAAGGAGGCTATCCACATATAGGCTTTATGCAGAAAGCCTACATATGCATAGCCCCCACCAGCATTTCGATTTCAGAAAGAAAGGTCTGAATAAGGGCAACTTCACCAAAATGCCTCTCCTGGGCTTGAACCCTTTCCAAGAGCAGTGTAGTGATTTGTAATACAAACATTTACATTGTAAGTGGAGGCTGAAATGTCCTTAAATAACTTGTGCAGAAGTTGTTGGGTAGGAAGGTATGTCTTTTCCTACACAGACCTCGCCTGCTATTTCAGGGGATATTCAGGGAATGAAAGCACAGCCTGTAAAAGCTGTATTGCAAGGGTGTGCCATCTGCCCAGCCTGAGAATACAGTTTAGTGTGCTTGCATAAGCAAATGTTTCCTGCTGTGTGTACTTACAGAAACACAGAGGACTTCAGAAACTGCCCTCCTTGCTCTCTCTGTGCTGGTGTTTTTCTTTAGACGCAGAAATAAACTAGTTCTGGGTGGCTTAAAACAAACATACAACGGTCAGACGAGAAGGAAACATGTAGGAGATATAATTCAATCCACAGCAGCGTGACGGAGGTGAAGAACTTGGGATCCAAGAAAGAACCAGATGTTTGTGTTGTGATGGTCATCCCAGAGCTACTGCTGTGAGCTGGGGGTGGGGGCGAATTTAGGAAGGTTGAAAACCCCTTTGGTTTCAGGGGTTGTCCTAGATCAGAGCTCCAGCTGGTAGGGGTCAGGAAGATGCTGTTTGTTAGAGAACAGTTCATTCCTTAACAAGCTGTTCAAAAAGGGATTTACTTACTTGTTTACTTATTTAATGCCACCCTGAAGTCGCAGGGTGGTCAGAAACAGGTACCTGTTTCACACAGCGTGGCAACTCCCGGTTTTTCTTTCCGTCTGGCCCAGAGTTTCCCTAGGGACGTTGGTTTGAGGATATATATATATATATATTTTTTAAAGGAAAACAAAATATTAGCCCGCTTTGTATTTGTCTTTCTGCCGTTTCTGCTGCACAGATACTGTTACACGCGGGTGAACTCATGGGAACGTCTGTGGCAGGCCGTAAGTCCAAGCCGAGCGTATTTGCACAAAGTGGAACTTTTAAATGGAAATGTTCATCCCGGAACGACGCGACTGAGGCTGTGCTTGAAATATCCAGAACCTCTCACTTGGTTTATGTTATGCTGCTTTGGGTATTTAATACTTCTGGCAGAAACGCTGTAAGAAAACTACGGACCAAGGTTGCTTGGGCAGATTGCTTTAAACAGCAGTTAAGAGCTCCTGGTATTTGGGTACAGTGTCAGACGGAAAGGGAATGCTCTTTGAGCTCCACACTTTTTTTTTTTGGCTATCAGACAGGAGTAATGTTCATATCTCATAAGAGGGCAAGAAAGAGGTTCTGTAACTCCAATCACTCGCCCATAATTAGTTTCTTTCGGGGTCTCTGCCTCCGCCTGTCAGGCTGGCCATGGGAAGAGTTGGGCACTAATGGGCGCATGCTGCTTCCCTGCCTCAACTGCTCTTGCCCATCTCGCTGAACCCAACTTGACTTAGTTTCAGGGTTTATATAAAAACATAGCGCTTCTTTCTTGAGCACCAGCAGACTGCAGCAGTCAGAGGCCCTTGCAGATGCGTCCTGCGCCGAGGCCTTCCTTCGTAAGCACCAGGCTTACACGTGTGTTTGCTCGCCGGATGTGTTCCCGGCCCACTGGCTTGGCTCAGTGCCTGGTCAGGGCCACGACCAGGGCTGTTGCAACGTGGACGGATAATCCCCAAAGGCCCTGCAAGGAGAGGCTTGTGTGTGGGTGCTGTGGAGAAAAGTGGCAAAGCCCCGGTGTGACTTGAAGGTTTTGCGCAGCGTGAGGTGGTGAGAAGGGTTTCAACGTCCTCAAAGCCCTTTGCCTGCAGCAGAAGCAGTTGCTGCAGCCTCCTGCCTGCCCATACATTCTCATCCATGCAGTCTTAAGCTGATGTGTAATCTCTGTGGGAAACGTAGACTTAATAATCAATCCAAGGACTCTTTTGTGTCAACAAGAGCCCAGTTTATTTTGCTTAACGTTTGCAGCCATGTTGGTCCTGTTCAGCTGTGTGAGTTTGGGACCGGCTCCTTCTGCCTGTTCCCATCTAGAGAATGGAATTCAGTTGCATTTTTTTTTTTTTTTAATTTCTTCCTTTTATTTTTTCTCCCCCTATCTCCAGGGTGATAGAACCGAAGTGCAAATATTTGTCTTTCCCGGTCTAACACATTTTAATGTTGTGCTGAGAGCTCCCTCTCTTTTCAGCTAACTGCTCTGTCCACCTTGAAACACAGGGAAAAAAAGTCACGTTCAGTCATCCGAGAAACAAAATGTCACTAACTTGGCTGGCGAATAGAGATGTGCATGGCAGAGGCTTGGCAATGAGGAGTATGTGGAAGGGAGAGGTTTTCTGTGGCCAGGTCCAAAGTGAAGCCCCTCAGCAGTGGTGGTGTTGCAGCAGAGACAGCAGCCTGGCTGACCACCTTGCTGCCCAGGCGAAGCTTCCTCCTCGTCTCGTCAGCGCCGAGTGAGTGGGGGTGGATGCAGAGGAGGCTCTGAACTAGATCCTTCTGTTCTAGCGTGGGGAATTGTTATTATGAGAAACAAAAATTGCGCTTTCCAGCTGGATTTCCCCCTCGTTTTCTACATGAAGCGTAGCTAGGATCTTATTTCTGCGTCGGGAGCGAGGGGTGTGTGCGATGGGATTGGCTGCAGCAGAGAGGAGTTCTTGGGTCAGAATTGCTTGTTCTTAAAATGAAATGGTCTTTGGAGAGGTATGGAGGAAGAATGATGTTTGAACTAAATAAAACACTTTGTTTTCCCTTCCCCTCCTGCTTTTTTATTTTTTCCTAAAATGTTTTGCTGGAGATTATACCCTTGAGGCAAATGCTGAATGTTGAATTTCAAAGGGAGAGATGCAACTGCTGGCAGTGGCTCAGTGGTCAAATTTTGAAATCTCTTCCATGCAAATGTGTTCACTGTCTATATCCAGACAATAGCATCTAGAAGCAAAATATAGATTAAATGTTTGAGGGGGGTTAATTGTCCCGACACGACACAAACATCTGTTCATAGGTACGACACTGTTATTCCTGTCCCTTGTGATGCTTTTGCTAGACAGATCACCTGTCAAGCAAGATGTCTTCCTCTGCTAATTAGCAGGTCCTTTACACTCTGTAACAACAAGTCAGAGTGTCTGACAGCAGATGAGAGAAGCTCTACTTGCAGTTCAATATTAATCCTTTATCTCCTTTCCCAAGCTTCCCTGGAATTGCACCTGAATTCTGCTGAGCTCCTGAACACCTGTTGCAAGGAGTAGAGACAATGTGCAGAACCAAGGGAAGGTGGAGAGAAGTCACGTATAGTGGTTACACCAGAGCACGACTTGGGTTGGAAGGGGCCTCAAAGATCACCTTGTTCCAACCCTCCTGCCGTGGGCAGGGATGCCACCCACTAGATCAGGTTGCCCAACCTGGTCCTGAACAGTTCCAGGGATGGGGCATCCATAGCTTCTCAGCCTGTTCCAGTCCCTCATCGCCCTCTGAGTGAAGAATTTCCTCCTAACCTCTAATCTAAATCTCCCCTCTTTTAGTTTAAAACCATTCCCCCTCATCCCATCATTATCTAAATGAGCAAAATATTGATGTCTAGCTTTTTTATAAGTGCCCTTTAAGTCTTGAAAAGCCACAATGAGGTCACGCTGGAGCCTTTCCTTCTTTAGGCTGGGCAGCCTCAGCTCGCTCAGCCTTTCTATGTATGAGAGGCGCTCCAGCCCTCTGAGCATCTTTGTGGCCCTCTTCTGGACATGCTTTAACAGATACATATCTTTCCTGTGCTGGGGGCCCCACACCTGGATGCAGTACTCCAAGTGGGGCAGAGCAGAGGGGGACAATCACCTCCCTCACCCTGCTGGCCACCCCTCTGTTGATGCAGCCCAGGATGCCATTGGCCTTCTGGGCTGCAAGCTCGCACTGCTGGCTCACGGTGAGCTTTTTGTCCACCAGAACGCCCAAGTCCTTCTCAGCAGGACTGCTCTGCTCTCTCCATGAGTTCTTCTCCCCATCTGTCCTCATGGCTGGGATTGCCCCAACCCAGGTGCAGCGCCTTGCATTTGGACTTCTTGAACCCCATTAGGTTCGTGTGGGCCCACTTTTCCAGCCTGTCTAGGTCCCTTTGGATGGCATCCCTTCTATCAACTGCACCATTCAGCTTGGTGTCATCTGCAAACTTGCTGAGGGTGCACTCAATCCCACTGTCTATGTCGTTGTTAAAGATATTCAACAGTACCAGTCACAAGACAGACCCCTGAGGTACACCACTCATCACTGGCCTCCACCTGGACACAGAGCCATTGACCACCCCTCTCTGGGTGTGACCTTCAAGCCAATTCCTTATCTACTGAATGGCCCACCCTTCAAATCCATTTCTCTCCAATTTGGAGACCAGGATGTCATGTGGGATTGTGTCAAAGGCTTTGCAGAAGTCCAAGTAGATGGCTTTGGGACAGTGAGGAGGCAGTGCACCATGGGGGTGATTAAACCTTTCCTGTAGCAGGGTGTGGGCTGCAGGTTTTATCTCCTGATGCTGGCCTAGATGCAGAGCAGAAAGTGCATCCTAGGCCTTGGTGTTTGCTCTGTGACAGTTGTTGCTCTTGATAACCCCGGGGAAAACACTGCAGCCCTCCTCTAGCAAAAGGTACAGAAGGCACAGGTAACCCAGGCGCTTGTTGTCCTCCAGGGCTCAGCTTGCCAAGCTTTGGTCGTAAGGATCAGGGAGTAGGCCAGGTGGAGGTGTCATCTGGGGGAGGTCAGCTCCATTAATTTTGTCAAAACCTTTGGATCTGTAATTGCAAATGTAAACAAACTTGCTTTGAGGTCTGTTGGCAAAGGCTGAGACTTTGAGGACTGCCAGCAGTTAACAAAACAGGCTGGGATAGGGGCTCGAGGTGCGATAGCAGTGGAGCATCGAAGACGGGGAGAGAGGGGTGCTTAAGTGCTGCCCAGAAGAAAGCTACACATCTGTCATCTGGGCAGTCAGAGCATTGTTGGGCATCTGCTGGGAAGGGACGTGGCTTGGGGTGGCAAGGTGAATGCACTCCTTAAATACTTGAAACTGAGGGAGCTTCTTGGCTGTTCAGTACCGGAGCATGAGGCTGAGTGAGCCGTGAGCTGCAGGGCTCATAGCCCGGTCTCTCTTAACCTGATGCTTCTGGTGCTGTAGTAGAAACTGTACAGGGAGCAGGTCTCAGGCTTTGAGTGGCTCAGTTGTTTGTCCCCCGCTAAGCTCCAAACTCATTGCTTGTGGCCCTCTGCCTCTCTTTGCACCCTTGAATCTATGCATCTCTGAAATGGAGACGATGACTGCTGTGGGCACATAGCATGCCGTTGCAACACCAGAGGCTTTTCAGAAGTTGTACATTAACTGTACGGTGGAAGGCAGAACTTGCAAGAGTCTTTGGTTCTCTGAGCAGGCCCCGCAGGCGTCTGGAATGGCAGTTGCCAAAACAGCACGACTGCCTGAAAACAGATGATCAGTGCTTAACAGAATGTATTAATCTTGGCATTGCTGGTTGTTAGTTAAGTAAACATCTTGGATTCAGCCTTGGATTCATAGGGAGGTCTTTTTTTTTCTTCTACTTTCCTCCCCCTCCCCCCCTTTTTTTGTTGTTTGTTTCCTTGGAGGAAACTTGTCTGATCTTCAGACTAATGGGGCATTTAACCTGGAAGAGCCTTGAGATCTGAAAAGAAGGCATGCTTCGTGCACTCACCTCTAGGTTAAGGAGAGAGAAACGAGTATTAGCATTGGCAGCAAAGAGGAGGCGATGTGTAACCCTGTGCAAGTAAGGGCAGTAACTCTTGCCCAGGGACATTCCAGCCACCCTGGACAAGAAGAATCAGGGGCTTGAACTGCAGTGTGGACCCAGCTTGAAAAAATTGTCAGCTGCATTATTGTACCTGCAGCCGTTGTCTTAATTAGCTTTCCTTTCACAGGCAACTAAAGTGCTAAATCTTCTGGCCAGATTCAGTAGGGGATGTTGAGGCCAAGAGGAGGGTGTCAAGGTAAAAATGTGTGAGTGGAGTGCTAGTAAGTCGCTGTATGAGCAGTTTTGTTGGGCTTGTCCGGGAAGCTGTTACAGAGGTGAGTCCATCTTGTAAAACACTGGGGGGGTTATGCACTGCAGAGTTGCCTTGGGCAGTTACAAACACCTCGAGTACTGCGTCCAGTTCTGGTCTCCACAGGGCAATAAAAATGTGGACTTACTGGAGTGAGTCTACTGCGGTGCCACAAAGATAATGAAGGGTCTGGAGTGCATTTCGTATGGGTCATTTCAAATGAGGAAAGGATATTGCCTGTGGTCCTAGATTAAGGCCCGTTGTCTGTTTATAGCCCTTCAGCAGGGAGGGATGGTTGAGCTGGAGCAGCCTGAAGGGAAGCCATTGGCCCAGCTGGTTCACCATGTAAGATGTGGTAATATCGCAGAAGGCGAGGATGAGAAGCTTATGTCCTGTTAAGCACTGTGAGTTACTGTCTCCTGCAAGGGCAGGATTTGATATTTCAAACAGCATTCTTGGCAGAGGTTCCCAAGGGGAACAGGCTCTGACACCTGCCTCTACTCTTTGGGTTCATGCCCTGCCTTGTCCAACAGTGAGGTACACTGCAGGGTACTCTCTGCTCCCAGGTTCTGGGATCTTCAGTAAGATCTAGCCCCTGACACCATGCACTCCTGACTCCCTGAGCAGCTAAAGTCTGCTCTCCCATCCTTCTCTTTGGGTATGAGCTGTGTGGAAGGGGTAGGCCGTGGTCACTCTTGTCTGCCCATGCGATACTTGAGTCATGTGTGAAGCAGAGCAGGTTCCCCACATCTGATGTGGAGCTCCAGAGGCAAGTGTCTGGTGAAGTTCGCTTTTGGGAAAGGATGTGACAGCATACTTCGATGCATTGCAAACTGCACTGGGGAAGAAATGCCTTCCTTTTTGGATAGGACTCAGAGAGCCCTGCTTGTTTTGGTTTCTTAACATTTTATGAAAGCGATTCTTTGCATCCTATGTAGAAGTGTTCAGGGATGTGTCTTAGTATGGCATTCCCATCTCTTATTAATATTTAGGAATTCCACAGATTGGCCAAACAGACATCTAAGATCCCACAAAATGTCTAGCCAAGGTCTCGGACTATGAAATTCTGGTATTAAAAATAATTCTTTGGTCTTGTGTTGGCACTGTTGTGCTTGTCTGCTTATGAAGCCGTATTTGATTATGTGGCCATGGCTCCTCAGATAATACATGACAGAATGCAGGTAACATGTTCTTACCTATGTAAGCTAAATGCCATGAGATTTTAATAAAGCTGAAAAACATCCTGAGCCACTGGAGATGGGTGACTTGCTGTAACTGTGCTGTAATGTAACAGTGGGAAGAGCTGGCATTTCCAAGGGCTTTAAGCCTAAATCGTAGAACTACCCCAAATGTATCCTAGAGGATATCAAAAGCTGTACCTCTTAATAACAGAAAGAGAGAGCTCCTTTCTGTGTTTTGTAGGACACATCAGAGTAGGTTTTTTCTTTTGGCTGACTTTTCTAAACAGCTTCTAAATTTCTCTTTATGTACTTTTTATTTTATTTTCTTAGAATCAATATTGAAAATGTTTGGTTTGCTGAAAGAGAAGATCTCAGTCGGTAAGAAGAGGTGTTTTCATCTGTGTACGGCTTTCACTTCTGCTTCCAAAGCCTAGGCAACAGTGAAAGTAGTACCTTTTTCTTTTTTTTTTTTTTTAAATACAATTCAGCATTAGCATATACTTCAAACAGCTATTCCCGTTCTTAAATTAAGAATTTAGAAGTACAGGTGCAGATTTTAAGGTCTTCCAGTTAATACCAATGAACCGTACACACTTCAGGTAAATCCAATTACCTGTGGCATAAACATAACTGTCTTCTGCATTGATTTTTATGAACACAAAGTACAGTTTCCTATTGTCTAGCTTGCTTTTGTGAATAGCTGAGGATGCATAACACAGCAGTAGCATTTGCAGGGTGTCTGATGCGAGCTCTTATTGCACTGTGCTAATGTGCTGAGCCCTGGAGAGTTCATAGGGGGATGTCTAACTAGAGGCAGGGTAAATCACTTGCAGGGGTGGGCTTGCATGAACCAGGAATGGGTAAAAAGCTTATGGACACGTAGCTAGAATGTGACCTCTCTGCACTGACAGTTGCTATCCCTGTGGATGAAGAACAGCTGCATGTGTTCACTATATTCTCTTGTTCAGTTCCACTGTCCCTTCATTTGGGTCTGGGTTCTTCATCACGGCAACTACAGCTGCATAAAGTTCACTTGCAGCAAACACCTACAAACAGAGCAGCAGCTCATTCAGCCTGCTCCCTGTATTTCCTGGTTATACCAACATGTGCTGGCTTAGCTCCCCATCTGTGTAGGGCACCTACAGAGAGCAAGGAAGCTGTAGAGAAATCTTCTAGTGCTGTCCGTTGGCAATGGCCTGAGGTGTTGGCCCTTCAGGTGCTACCTGTGAGTCTTGCTTTGTGGTGTTTTTTTCTTAGCTTGGTTTTAGCACCCTTCTGTGAAATTCTCTCTACTTGGAAATGAAATTGCAGATGTAGTTCCTGTGGCCAGAAAGAAAAGCTGGAAGAGTATTGCAAGAGTTTAGAAACCAGAAGGCAATGGAAAGAGTTCATGGTTTGCACTTCAATCTCAAGGGATTTTTAATTAAATGATTTGTGATTTTTGTTGTTGTTGTTGAAGACTTTATTTTTTAGGAATTGGTGGTTGTCAGTGCTGCATTATGGTGATGATGGCAGGAAAATTGATAATGATCATAGTTTTCAAGAAGGAAGTGTTTTGTTCCAGTAAATAAAACTCCTATGTGATCCTAGAATGACTAAACAAGAATAAACATGAAATCTTATTCTTTTAGACTTGTGACCCCATTTGCAAAACACTTATGCTGAACCTTGTTTCTGGTATTCTCAGTGTAAGCATAGCTGCCCTGCTGGTGCCTGGCCAGCTCTGTATGTTTCCTCAGAAGGTGGCACCCCCATTTACGTTCCCTATGCATGGAGGATAGAAAATTGAAATATGTATGATGAGACTTCCACTTGAAAAGCTGAAAAGGATTCTCACTAGGCAAGATGTGGTGCATTTATTTCTTATCTACCTGATATACTTTCATTGATTTAAAGACCTCCAGTCAAGATGTACTGTGTCTTCTGATGAACACAACATGTGAGCTTGCACAACTCGTGAACAATTCATGCAGCACTGGAGAAGATGTTCCTTTGAAATGGAAATGGGGCCATGGATGCATGAACTGCTTGCCTGCTTTTCAAAGCAAATAGAAAAGTGAGGGCTGCCTTCTTCACAGCTGTCCTACCTCTGCAACCGTGTGTTGGCTAGACAATGTAAGGCAAGACTTCAGCTGCTGGTGCAGTGGGCTATGCTGGAAGCCTTGCTCATAAACCAAAACCATCCTTCCTTGGTCCGCTGAGGGCAGTCAGAAGTATATTTCTGTTTTATTAGCTGGTGTAAATGTGGGTTACAGTCTGTAACAACAGAGACAGATGCTGACTGCTAACCTGCTTTTTCATCCCTGACTTTTAATGCCTTCTTCAGTTGTTTTTGTGACTTCCCTGGTAGTGTTGAATGAGTTGGGGACATAAGAGTTCAAGCAGGGAAATTCTAGTTTGTAGCCTTGGGTGATTTTTTTTGTTGTTGTTATAAAATTAAGGGGGGTGAGGGGGAGGAGTTATTCAGATTGTTCCTGTTTGGGTAAACAGAAACTACTAAACTCTCTTCCCCTTATCTATTACATTTGCTCACTGTGTCTTGTCTAACAGTCAGCTCTGGGTTAGGGATTCTGGATTAGAGCAGCAGGAATGAGGTGCTTCTTAAATGACCTCTGGATCTGAGTAACTGGGTCAGTCAAAAACTCTGCTGATCCCTCTGTGGATATTGCCAGCATCTAGGTCAGTCTAAGGAATGGGATGGGCTCCTCACCTGGGTTTGGAGCTGTCTTGTTTGTTGCCCTCTGCTAACACCTACCCGTACTCTCCTTTCCCTCTCCACAGGTAGATGCAGTGCGCGTCTACGTGAACAGCAGCTCTGAGAACCTCCAATATCCTGTCCTGTTTGTAGTTCGCCAGCAGAAGGGAGTATTGTCATGGCAGGTCCCACTAATTTTTCGAGGCCTGTAAGTACTGAAGTCTCTTTTTTGTAACACATTGGTCTACCAGTTATATCCAGCACCAGCCATGCTCTGGTGCTAGCTCTGTCCACTTGTGTGGACATCTTGGTTGCAAGGCATATTTGGTCACTGTCATCTGAGCATAGAACAACTGTGATCTGGGAGGTAACCTCATATTTGGCAGCCTGCTTGATTTCTCAGCTATGTATGCACAATACGAGGGGACATGTCTGCCTTGGACCTGCTGGTGTCAACAGTCAGCAGAGTCTGTCAAATGGTGTTGTTATTTCCACAGCTGCTTATGTTGTATGTAAGTTTTTCTTGGCCTCTAGTTTGGACCAGGGTTTGAAAAAGCTCTTGAAAGAGCCCCCTAACTGCAGAGTTACAGTGTATTTTGGGGATAAGATTCTGTTTCTCATACCAAATACTGTTGAGTCTGAGGTTGGTTTTGGAGTATTTTCTTCGTTTTGTGAACATGATCCTGTTGTGGATCATACCCCAGAGCTAGTGGCACTGCAAGTATTGAGACTTTGAAGGCACGTTAGACCATCTGAGATGGGAAGCTTCGTCCTGTAGCCAAAATCCTGGCAGCAGGAAGTCCGCAGTGTCTTGTCTGATGCAGGAGGTGGTAACAGCAACACCTGTTCTGAGCTGTTGTTCCTCTCTTTGAAGCCAGCAAATGGCAGGTGTGCTAGATGAGCAGTTGGCACGGGCAGCCTGGAGGGAAGTGAAGTGCTGGGGATGGCCAGCATAACCATGAGCATACCATAAAAACAACAACAGAGGTGGAGTTTGAGCTCTGAATAAGAGGCAGAATAATCTGAAAGGCCAAGACCAATATTTCATTTATGCAAGAAGGAAAAAATCACATAATTAGTAAAACTGCAGAACAAGGTGTTAACTACTGTCTTTCTCTTTCCATCTGACTTTCCCTTCCATCTTTCCCTGGCTGTTACAGCTACCAGAGGACCTACAATTACCAAGAAGTGAGCCGGACCCTCTGCCCCTCGGAGCCAGCACCTGAGACAGGACCATCTGAACAGATTATATTTGTGGATGTCGCTTCCATGGCACCATTTAATATTGCATATGAACTACTAGTGACCAGGCTTGAGAACTTCCAACTTGAGTAAGCCGGAATGTGTGAATGCAAATGCAATTACTTCATCCATCTGTTATGCAGGGATTTGGTCCATCCACCTATTTTCACCTTCCCTTTCCTTCCCAGAAAAAATAGAGTTTTTTTGCTTAATCTGAAAGTACTCTGTGTATATTCCAGCTCTGAAAGCTTTAGACTTCAACATGTTGGCATTTCTTTTCTAGGACCAACAAGCCCTTTAACTTCACTGCCAGCCCTTCCCAGCCCCAGGTAAGGAGGGGTCCTGTATGGTGTTGCTTGTTGCTCCTGCTGGTGTTGCTTGTTGTTGTCTTCTCATATCTAAATGGCTCACATGAATCTTTGTTAGAGATGACAAAAGCCTTATTTGGCTGCATTGTTTCCCACTTAGGATGCATGGAAGTTTCCTTCCTGTTGGTCTTTTTTTCTGTGGATATAGTGAAGAGGTAACAGTGCCTCAGATACACTGACTGGTATGTTTGGATCCCCTTGCAAAACAACTGAGTGCACCAGAAAGTATGACTAGAACAAATGAATAGTGTCTGCAGTTCAGGAACTTCCAGAAATGTGTAGAGAAGTCCACAGACCATTGGACTATTGCACTTCTTTGGAAGTAAGATGGTGTGCACAAATGTTTTGTTCTAGCCAGCACTGGTTCAGTTGCCCTGGCAGGACTTGCTAAGATGCAGTTCTTCATCAGAGAGAACCAAATCAATAAATGAGCTGTAAAGGTACAGCAGAGCTCAAATCCCTATTCCCTATTCCTTATTCAGGGAAGCAAGTCAAGGCGAGGTGATAAATGAAATGCCTGATAGATCTGGTTATTAGTTTGGTAGAGAGAGCTGCACATCTTGCTGAGCAGCCTTTTTTAGAGCCCTGCAGAAACTGCAAGTCCTCCCTTGAATAAAAATGCTGTTGGCATTTTCATATACAATGATACATAATAGCTATAGGAATACCGCAGGTTGTGGAGCTGAGAAAGTATGTAATTTACCCAGGCTGCCTGGTACTCTGGTTTTGCTGTTGCAATCACTGTTAGTAACATCGCCCAGTTTTAGGTTTCCTATTATCAGGCAAACCAGTTAATCTGGTATCAAATGTCTTATGCTGTTTTGCAGATGAATACAATATTTTGCACTGTAGAAGCACAGGAGGTGATGGTTCTTTTGTAAAACCTCACTAATTAGGATTGTAACTTGAATGCAGAGTGTTCGGGATCTAAACTGGGAATTAGCATTGTGAGTGACTTCAGTCTGTTATTTGTCATGATGAATAATATGAGACTGGTGACTATAATTATAGGCCAGATGTAGAGAGTGGAAGATGAGTGTTTTGTAATTGATATAATGCTGTTATTTTTTGTAAATCAAAGTATTAAATCATCTGCCAAAAAAAATAAAAAAAATAAAAAAGGAAAAATCTAGACAACTGTTGGAATAGCAGAAAGACTGGAAAAAGACAGGCATAACAATTGCCAAGTTGTCACCCAGAACCCAGCTCATGCCTGAGGGTGGAAGAAGAAATTAGATACACTTGTAAAGGTCAGGAGCGTTGTCTGGATGAGTTTACACCACTCACAGTCTGCAGGAGAGAACTGTCAGTCTTGGTGCCCCTCACGGTAACTCTGCACTCTGGTATAAGCATGGTTTTAGAAGACAATGGGAGGGGTCCTCGTGAGTGATTTCCTCACCTATCTGAAGCTCTCCAAGGGTAGTGCACCTGGGTCATCAGGGAGCTCAGGCTGCCGGAGTCATTGCTTGGCTGAGATAAAATGTTGTCTGCTGAAGAAACCGGCTTGGTGAGATTTCAGTTTGTGAGGACTCATGGCCTCAGAGCCAGTGCTCCCTTAGCAGCGGAGGGACCCTGCTGAGACAGGGGTGGCAGGAATAAATGCTTCAGTAGAAACGGACAAACTTGGGAAAAGCCTGGGTCATTTCTGACTTATCCCTGCCCTTCCAGTTTGGGGTCCTACTTCCTGGAAAGGGGGCAGGGAAATCCAGCTCGTTACTGAGTTTTATGTGACATAAAGGGACATTTCCAGGTGACAGAGTCTCTGTTAGAGAGCTGCAGGAGCTGCCTGCCTGGGGTATCTTCCTTCCCCATGGGCTGTGCCTGCCCTGGGGCAGCAGAAACAATTCCTGCAGGTGACCATAAGGAAGGGTGGGAAGTGGCTGGTGAGGGTCCTCTGCTTTGCAAATCTGAAAAGGTCCCTGCAGGGGCAGGGGAATGCATCTCCTGAGCCCACAGACGGTCCTGGGGACTTGCTCAAAGCATGTCCCTGTCTCCAGAAGGGAAAGTGAAAATATCAGCAGGTGTTTTCTCCCAAATTTTCCAGAGCTATAGCTGAATTATTTTCCGAGCTGAAGTGAGAAGACAACCCTTCCATTGCCTCCCCAATTGTCCTTGAAAACAAACAAAAAATCCAAATCCTACAGTTTAGTGTCAAGCATTCATTTATGAAACTCTTGACTAATTTCAAGTATTTGACCTAATACTTTTCATTGTCACTCTTTGAGCCAACCCATCTGAGATAAAACTCCATATGCAATGTCCCAACAGTAGTACAGAAACATCTGGAAATTGCTCTTTGCAATATAAAATGGAGCAGACTATAAAAATGAAGTTGTATTAGCTTGACCAGGTGGAAAAAAGCTTAAGGGGAACAAAAGCTATGCTGCATCTTGCATGCTGAAAATGCCTGTCTAGTGGTGCACTGTGCAGGGAGGTAAAAGTGATCTGTGCCAGTTTAATATGGTCTTCTCTACTGTAAGGTCATAATATTTGAAATCCAAATTTTGGTGTAAGCCCACTACCTCCAACCCAAAGCCCAGACTGGGCTGTGCAGGTGCCTTAGGGAAGCTGTGAAGCTGCTGGCAGAGGTGATTTCTGGACTGTAACTCTCAGTTCTCTGCTTTCTCCTCAGTATTTTTTGTACAAGTTTCCTCAAGATGTTGATTCAGTTATCATTAAAGTGGTGTCTGATGCAGTCTACCCGTGTTCAGTTGTCTCCGTCCAGGATATTGTGGTAAGTCTGAGGGCAGGAGGGCGAGGAGCTGTCTGCTGTTCTTCTGTGGGAAGCTATGTGCCCCAACAGAGAGCATGACTCTAGGGAGGGCTTCGCCCTGTCGTGGTGGTGGTGAAGGGGATACCTGAAAGAGGGACGAAAATCCTGTGGGAAGGATGCCAAGACATGCTGAGTTCAAGCAGCTTATCCGGAGGTTTTTACTGAAAAATAGTGAGAAAGTTGTTCTTCTACAGCCTGTCCAGAGGGCATTTGTTATCATACTCTCCTCGTGAGGTTTAACACCTTACTAGCTCATGACACAGGTTTGTCTCCCTGTGGGGTGGTGTTGGCAGCTGAGGAAGAGGATAGTGCTGTTTCCTTGACTCTCCCTGGCTCAAGGCAGCATGGGGAACTTCTAATTTCCAGCCACGAGGCCTCTCCTCCTTTCAATTTCAATCTTCTCTCTTCCCTCTTGCAATTATTCATCCCCTTTCCTTGGAAGAGAACAGCTGCTCCCTGCCAAGGGAAGTTGGCTGTAACCTGCAGCGGGGAAATAGCCCCCATTTCTCCTCACTCCCCACCTCCCTGAATGGTGCAGGGCCCAGCAGCGTGGGAGCAGCAAGACAGTGAGAGGTGCAAGATGCCTTGGCTACCAGCTCTGAAGTCCCAGCATTTGCCTTTAATACCTGGGGTGGGGAGAGAAATGGGTAACATCAGCTCCTGCTTGCATCCCCGTGTTTGAGTGGTAGAAAGGCGGGAGAGGAGAGAGTGACAGGTGATTGTTCAGCCTAGCAGGTAAAGAACTAAGAACTGCAGTGGCAAAAATTAAATTGAGTGCAAGCAATTGGCGTGTGGTACAGCCCATAAAGCATGAAGGTGTACAGCTGAGTGTCTGTACTGCCCTGTGGGAATGGCAGAGAGATAAACCTGACTGAATCCTCATTTGGGATTAAATTGTAGCCCTCTTGTGAGGATGACAAGAGCAGTGAGTGCAGGCAAACAGCATCTTCAGAGCAGCTTTTCTAACTTTTGCATGGGTCCCGGCTGTCTTGTTCCCTTTGTCACTCCACATCTGATTGTATGCCTGGCTTGACTCTTGTCTGTTTTAGTGCCCAGTGTATGACCTGGACCATAACGTGGAGTTCAACGGTGTTTACCAGTCCATGACAAAGCAGGCAGCCATCACGGTGCAGGTGAGACTGATTTTTGTCCCAGTGATGTTTTTCAGTGGCTTGTCCTCTGTATCCCCAGTTCTCTTCTGTTGATTCCAGGAAGGGCCTCTGCTTTTATTGGATAATCTAGTATAATGGCAAGGAGGGATTTTACCTTGACTACAAAGCCTTGCTTGTGTTTGTTGAGGTAGGTGTGTTATGCCTTGGGTGCTGGCACTGTAGGTCAGCATGTCTGCAGCCTCTGTGAGCAGCTGTCTTCTGTTCAAACCTTGGCTCTTCTACACTGAGCGATGTTGATAGGGCCTTTTAATAAGCACAGCTTCAGTAGACAGCTTGTATTAATAAAATAAATCCTTCAACGTTGGTTTGCTTGTACCAGGACATAATGTAGTAAATGCTGGTGAACTCATCTTATTGTCAGCAAGAATGAGAGGAGCATCCTCAGAAGCCAGGCTCTGACCAGACCAGGCAGGTCTCTCCAGGGCTGCTGTCTGTGTAGCAATTAAAACCTCTCTCTAGCCTTTTGGAGCATCGCCTCTGCCTTGTATGGAGGGAGAGGCTCCTCATGGATTTGTCTTCTCTCTGCAGAGGAAGGACTTCCCAGGTGAGCAGTTCTTCGTTGTGTTTGTCATCAAGCCAGAGGATTATGCCTGTGGGGGTTCTGTGCCTTCTTCCATCCACGGTGAGCTGTGCTGGGGGGTGGATTTGGTTGTTCGGTCTGGGTGATGGAGCAGCAGAAATCCTTTGGGTCCTGCCTGTGGGATGGCAATATATAGCTGTATCTTATTCAGGTAACTGTGAGGAAGGTTGAAGCAAAAATTGTGTTGTCAGGCAGGCTAACAAGTAATTATCAATCCAGGAAATGTCTGTAGAGAAGAGCACCTGGCTTGCTGGGGTTATATGCTCTTGTGAGGAGTGACTGGTGTCTTGGGAGGTAATGGAGACATCTAGGCACTGCTGGATGCAGCTATTTTCTTGTTCTTTTTCTTCCTTTCCCCCACTCCCCTTTTGCTGTGTTATTCTCCTGTCTGTGTGGAGGCCCACAGCAGTTCCTGCAGAAGGCATTTTCTCCCATTGCTATCTTGGGATCTATGACTTGGGGGAGCAGGAAACAGTAACAATTTTTTAGAAATAATTTTATGAGACTGATTCCAATGCTTTCCCAAGTCAGAAAACGAATGTACCCACCTTCTGGGCAGTGGTCATCAGATGTCTGAAACTGGAGTGAGGGTGCAGATGTCCTCATAAAAAGTGGAGTTTATTTCAGGTCAGGTACATTCCTGTCCTCAACATCAGGTGGCTTCCTCTCTATAGGAGAAGTCAGATTTCAATCAGCAGATATACTTGACTCCTGTAGCTCCATCACCACCACACTACCTGTCCCCTGCATCCCCTCTCCCCGATCCTCAAAAATAAAGTCACATTTTGGGTGTCTTATCCTAAAGCTGTCAGTAGAGCTGACCAACTTATGGAAGGCTCAACCATACTTGTTGTTTGTTTGTTTGAAATACAAGTTGTGGCTGAATGGGGAGAAAAGGAAAACAAAACAAAACACTATGTAGGCAAGTCTGGGAAAAGTTTCTGCAAAACCATGCAAAAATTATAATGAAAAACCAGACCCTGTTTTTGCAAATGCAGGGAACTGAGATCAGGGCCAGAGGCCATTAATGTTTGTCTGTCTTTACATTTGCTGTACGCTTTGCATCTCACAGGAAATGTCAACCGTACCTGGAACCTACAGCGGACAAAGAACCTTCAAGTGACGATCGTGCCCTCTATTAAAAGTCAGTGTCTCTGTGCAGAGCAGTGCAGCTTTATGGTGGGGAATTTGGTGCTTCTGTGGAGGAGGGTATGGCTGGGCTGGCAGCCCTGTCATGGGAGGGTGTCATGGGGCTGGTTAGCACTGGGGACTAAGAAAGCGGGGAGAGACCTTGCTGAAGGTTCTTGACATCTCTTCTTGAAGAAAGCACGTGGGTCTGGAGAGTTCTTTGGGGCTGGGTGTTATCAGCAGGCGGTGCTGGGAAGAGCAGGGCAGGCTCTCCCTGCTCTGTGGGCTGACCGCTGCCTTCTCTTTCCCCAGGGTCTGTTTACATCCAGGCCATGTTCTTCAGCTTCCTGAGCTTCCTCTCCTTTTACCTGGGCTCAGTGGTTGTTGCTTTTGTGCACTATATCAGGTGAGTCAAGGGGTTTTACAAGAACAGCCTTCTTGTTTCTCTTTATTCTTAGAAGTGCCTCGTCCTGCATGGCATTTTGGGTGAAAAGGGGCAGCAACCATCTGAACAGAGCATCTAAACCACCCCAGACACATGTGCTTTTTGCTTTAGCACATGATGAGCCTTGGTGGGGCAGTAGGCAGGCGCTCTTAAGGTTAGTGGGGATGGTGGAGTTTGTTGGGATCAGTCACCGCTGCCTGTGTTGGCAGCGACAACGGTTAAGCAAATCCTTTCTCCAAAGTGTGGAAGAAGGTTTCTTCTGCATTCCTCCCTGGCCTACTGGGCAAAGGTTGGCATGAGGAGAGCCACGGAGAGCCTTTGGCAAATAGCAGGCTGGTTTTACATGAACCATGATTATCACGGAGCTTTTCAGACTAAAGGTGGCAAACTTTTCCACTGCTTCAGAAGAAGGCATCTTAAAAGTACGGTGCTTTGAAACGAAACGATTTCAAGATGAGGGGTTTGGCCTAACTTCAATATCATTTCACTGAACATCTCACTGGAACAGTTCAATGAAGTGTGTGTAGCTGCTGCTACAGTGGATTCTCAAGTGCCCGGTCCCCCGAGTGGGGCACCTGGGTATCGGAAGGTGACTTGAGAGTGTGTTCCCAATGAACTGAGCAGTGTAGGATGGGATAATAGCGTAACTGGTTGTCCTGCCCCTGGTGCATACGTAAGGGGGAAAAACTCTGCTGCTTTGGAAATGGGAGAGGTAGCCCACAAGCAGTCATGGCAGAGCCATTTCTAGTAAAAATAGTACACTTTAAAAATGTTTTCTTCTTTTGTGGGTTTTTGTTGCTCTCTTGGTTTTAAAGCTTGCAGCATTTTGGCCTATTAGTGTTCTAGATAATTTTGCCATGGCTGGCAGGCAATGGGGTTTGTTGGCTGTTTCACGAGTGCTGTCTACTGCTTTTCAGGGTTCGGAGGAAGGCTTCATCTGGAAGATTGAGTCCTGAGGATGGTAAGCTCTCTTTACTGTTGTGTGACAGCTTTACATGAACAAGACAAGTCCTAGGCAAGACAGGAGACAGGCCGTCTGTCAAGCACCTTCTCTCTTTTCAACCCTTCTTCCTTCCTTGTACATGTTCCACACAGTCTCTGTTGCTAATGAAAGATATCAGAGCTTCCTCTCTGCCCTTACAGGAAAAGGCATTTGAAGCAGGGTCCACCAAACCCTGGTCTGGACCCTTGCTCTGAGGAGCTGGCTTTTGGAGGGGTGGAGGAAGAACAAGCCTTAGCTAGACCTAGTTACAGGCTAATGTTCTTGGTGCCAGGTCTGTTCATTTCTAAATAAAGCACTTTGATTTTTGCTTTACTTTTTTTTTTTTCAGGTTTTATGCTTTAAAATTTCCTCTGCCTGGTTTAAGTATGGAGTCTCTCTCTCTCAAATTAAATTTTAATTTGTTTTTAACTGGGAGTTGCAGAGAACCAAGTAAATGAATGACTAGCACAGTTAGGTAGTGTTGTTTGTGTTGTTTACTTTGGTATTGGATTCTGTTTACCTTATGCTGCACCCACATTTCTACATACTGCAGATTTCTGTGTTATAAAAACATAGCTGTATCTGAGAGGCTGCTGGTGAAAGATGAACAGTTTTGTCATGAGGATAGAGGGGCACTGGCCTGGTGAGGTGTGGGAGGCCTGCCGTTTCAATTTGTTTAAATACTTGGTGCCTTAAAATAGTTCAAAGCATTGGTCTGAGGGTAAAGAAACATCACTTGCACCTCTCCCCTGGGGAATGAGAGGACTTCACATTTTAGCAGCAAGAATTTGAAAGGTTCTTGGTGTGTTCTCTTTTTTTAAAAAAACAACAACAACAACAACAACAACAAAAAATAGCTCCTTCAGTCTCCTAAATTTACTACTTACCACGACCATAACTGAGCTATGCTTAAAGGATCAGCCATGGAACTTCACTCTGACCTGGCATTATTTGAGTTAATATTTCTTCAGGCAACTGAGGACATTTGGCTTCTCCAGAGTGGCTTCTTCAGCCACTGAGATCCACGTAGGCATTGCTATATGACACAAGGTGTGTGTGAAAGGTGGTCCTCACAACCAAATGAGCAGGGCAGTGTAAAAACGTGCTTTAAAAATATTCTGATGTTGAGTGACTGGGGATGGGTCCTGCTGTGAGGCAGCAGCAGGTCTTGGAGCAGTGCGAAGGGCATGTGTGCTGAGGAGTTCAGGGAAGCTTGAGGGACCTGGCTGAGGCACTTCAAGGTTTTCCAGGTGGGCTGCAAGGGAACAGTGTCTAAGCCCGTGAGGCACAGGCTAAGCAGGGTAAGACCAGAAGCCCCGGGGAGCACTGCTGGTGCTGCAGCAGTGAGTATAGGTGCTGAAGGCAGCTGAGAAGCTGCTTTCCGAGCTGCCCTGGCCAGAGGTGGAAATTAATTCCTGGTGTTTGGGAAGTTCCCAGAGAAGCTGCAGGGTGTGTATACTGTGCCTTGCACAGACCCAGAGGGTGGGAGACTGGGCTCACAGAGGGGGAGGACTGCTGAACAACAGCCCTGTGAAAGGACAAGGGAGTGCAATTCCTTCACCATTTCTGGCTTCCTCCCAGGGGCACTGGCTCCTTCCGTGACTCGTCCTCTTTCCTGTACTGCATGCCGCCTCCACGTGCCTGGTACTGCGTGTCACAGCCACTTCCCTTTCTCTACAGAGCGACATCCTGCCTACATGCTATTTCTTTCTCTGTTGTCTCTTCAGGGTGTGTGTCTGACTGATGCCCATAAACCGATAACTTGCATCTGCCCTGTCCTCCAGATCACCCAGGGCGTGCTGGCTTTCTGTTCTCTCTTCCTCCTCTTCCCACTCTCTGGAATTTCTTTTCCTCTATATTGGCCCTAGTTCATGTCTTCCCCATCACTCTCTTCCCCGTGAAGAAAGTGTGGATGGAGGTGCTGAACAACCTCTCTCTGCCCATTATCTCTGAATATCCCGTGACTCCATGTGCCCCTTTGGTCACTCAGCCTATACCTGCTTTCTGTGGGTAACATTTTGTTTTTTAGTCCCCTGGGACACCTCTCTTTCCACACCATTGCTGCCTGGAGGAGACAATAGCTGGAGGAACCACACCTAGGACGTTGCATTTGCTTTGCTGACTCACTCACACACTGGGAAATGGGACTGAAATCAGTGGGTGAGCTGGGCCCAAAGTGACTGCTAGAGACAGTGCAGAGTGCCTCTTCTCCCTGGCATGCCTGCTTTGTCCAGATTTAGAGCTCGGTTACCTGGGAGAGAAGGCTGACGTGCCATTTGAGAACATTCAGCCTGCCCTTATTTAAGAAGGGGAGCATCCCTACGGGACAGGACTGACGGGAGTAGGATGTGTGTGTCTCAGTGCTGTGAACATGGAGAAATGCCTTTAATGCACTCTTCCTGGCGATCTGGGTTTCCAAATTACAGCAACAGGAAGAGCTGTGCTGCAGGAGAGGGAGCGCTGCACAGCAGATGAGGAGCAGAAGGCAGATCTTGCTTGCTCCTGCAGCAACCTATGAGGATGTCCTGGCAACCCCAGCTGAGAGCAGAATGGATATCTTGGGTTGGGGGGCTGTAATATGTCATAGCCTTCCTTTGGGTGCCTGGTTCACACCACATTGTCCACTTCAGAGCTCCTCTGAGCTGTTCATTGCATTGTCAGAAGGATGGGGCAGGAGGGTGAAGAAGCTGAAATGGAGACCAACTGCTAGCCTATAGTGCAATGAGCACAGTGAACACGCTGAAGGAAAACGGTAATTTAGGCTTGAAAGATCAAATGTCCTTGTTGTGTGGGTGCTCACTTGCTCAGGAATAAGGCTCAGGCATTGTTCTGGGGCTTTTTACATACATGCCTAATCAAAATGGTATGAAAACCTGCGTAAGGTGCTAGAGGTGCCTGGAACCACCACCTGGAGAGAGGAGTCTGCCTGTGTCTGTCAGTCTGGAAGAGGTCAGGTACTGGGAAGCTGGAGGCACTGCTTGGGAAGACAGGGGTCATTGCCAGGATGCAGTAAGGCTTTACATGCTGTCCCATCTCCTGTATCCCTTTGCTGCTGACTGGCTGCACAACGCTGTGAGGGCAAAGCTTTACGGGCAGCTGGGCCAGTCTTGCTGGCTGCCACCACTGGAAGGTGCGGTCCTATTCCCACTGCTCTGCTCCCTCCCTTCTGGGACAGGGGCGTTTGACCCCTCTGTGAGGGGCTCAGCGTGCTGGTTTTGCTGCTGGGTTTGTCTGCCGCCGGTTCAGCCACTGAGCCATGTCACAGGGATCAAACAGGTACCAGGCAAAGAGAAGGAACGTGGAGCCAGGGGAGGGAAGTCCCAGTGCAGCCTGACTGGGAGGTGCAGACCTCTGTGCCTCAGGTGAGTGTGGGCGAGGGAGGGACTTCTCAGTCCTCAAAGATTTGTCCCTCTTGTCATCAACACAAGATTGTTATTTTTTTTTCTTTTTTTTTTTTTTTTTAGTTCATGCAACATTTTTGCATGGTTAAAACCGTGTAGTAGCTGTCTTGCCAAAGGCTGTCTGACTTTTCCAGGGATAAATGGAGGTGCTGATATTTGAATAGATCAATACACGGGGAAGGGAAGGAGAAGAATTGAAAATTCATAAGGGTGCTCTGAATATTATGAGACTTGCCATAGTATTTGCCAAGTTTTGCAGTGATGTGATCTCTACAGGGTGCTGGAAAGAGGCTTATGCTTTTGTGAGTCAGACCGGCTGCCTCTGCGGGGAGGCTGAAGGGAAGGGGTTTGTTTCGTATGGCAGAGCTGGAGTCTCCCCTTTGCACAGTATGCTCTAGAGGGAGACAGGGTGCCATCTGTTAAGAGAAATGCCGCTTTTCACAAGCCCCTCCAGCTCTTCAAGCTGTTTGCGTTCTCCTCAGAGAGATGCTTCGAAGCTCCGACGTGGAACTAACCGGCTCTTTTGGGTCTGTTTTTGTTGCAGGATCTGGGATTATGACATCTTCACACCCCATCACATCCAGCACCCCCGAGGGAAGCAGCTATGGTGCTATTGGTACCGTGTCTTCCAGAACAGGGGGCACAGGGAGAGCCCTGCCTGGTGCAGGGGAAGGCACAGATTCGGTGCTTTAGGGCCAGAAGGGGATAAAGCTATGAGCTGCTTTGGTAGCTGCAAGCAACTACTTCAAATGAAATTGCAGCTTGGGAGAGCCAGGTTGCACTTTGGGGGGAAGGAGGGAGAGGGATAAGGAAGGGTCCACCAAAAAAGTGCCAAATCTCTGGAAGAGGTGCCCAGAGAGTCTCTGTCACTGGAGATGTTCAAGCCTCAAAGAGTTTATCTAAGTCACCCTGTTTCTGACCCTTGAACAGACAGCTTGTTTTTCTAGTGCTTTCTGGCTGGTCTCAGACTTCCAGTTTTTGGAGCCCAGGCTACTGAAGAGTAGATAATGTTAGAGATGAAAAGTGGTAGGGTAAAAGCAGGGGAAAAAAATTAAAAAAAAAAAATACTGGGGGAAGGAGGTGGGAGGGACAAGGAACAGGAGGAATAGAAATAGTCCTTGAAAGTGCTCTGAGCTGATATCTGAGACTTCTAGGAAGCTTTGTGATCATGGAAAAGCGCGTTCCCTGAATAATCACATCAGCTCTTCCCAGTGTATTGCTGCTGATATCTGGGCACCCTCCTTGCTGCCGTGCACAGAGGGATTTAGCCTTTACCCTGCGTGTTTCCTTCTTCCTGCTGTGCTCCAGATGAGTCTAGCTCCAGTGGTGGACGACAGCTGTCTTCCCCTGAGCGTGGGCCGCCGGCTGGTTCTGACACAGACAGTTCTGTGGAGGAGGAGAGCGACTTCGACACCATGCCAGAAATTGAAAGCGACAAGAATGTCATCCGCACGAAGGTATGGCTGCTGCTGGGGACGTGGACACAGCCGGGCTGGGACCAACACTAGTCACTCTCCAGGGGTTTTGAGTTTCCACTTTTGTAGAACTTGTTCAACACAGAATCAAGGGATTCTTGGTGGGAAAGGGAGCTCTTACATTGCTATGTAAAAATGGTGTAAATTGCACCAAGCTGGATGTTTTCTAGGTGCGTCAAGATTTTCTACTGGCTTTTTCATTAGTTCTTTTCTGTTTTTTTCTTCCCTCTTTCTTCTCTCATTAACGTTTTAGGTATTCCTCTATCTGTCAGACTTGTCCAGGAAGGACCGAAGGATTGTCAGCAAAAAATACAAAATTTATTTTTGGTAAGGAGAAGACAAACTGGCAAGGCCCAAGCTTGGGACACAGTCTCTGGTTGTGGAGTCTCCATCCAGGTCCCCATTTTCATCTTGAGAACCACAGTTCATGCCTGAGGATATTCTTTGAGCTGTCCCGTTACGCCCTTTTCTAACCAGCAGCTGCGTATCCCCCATACCTCAAACGAGGATGTTTGTGGACCAGTGCACACGTGATCCTAGCAATGGTTACTGGTTTGCATCAGCTTCTTTAAAGTGTAGCAAGCAATGTGCTAGAACATAGTGGGGAGGGGATGGGGGAATCGAGGTATGGCCAGTGGGATGAGGAAGGTGAATCTCCCCCTCTGCTCTGCTCTCTTGAGACCTCACCTGGAATACTGCAGGAAGGGGTCCCCAGCAGGAAGGGGTCCCCAGCACGAGAGAGACATCGACCTATTTGAGTGGGTCCAGGGCAGGGCCAGAAAAATGATCAGAGGGCTGGAGCACCTCTCCTGTGAAGAAACACTGAGAGAGTTGGGACTGTTCAGGCTGAAGAGGAGAAGGCTCCAGGGAGACCTCACAGTGGCCTTCTGATGCTTAAAGGGGCTCTACAGGAAAGATGGGAAGAGAATCTTTATTAGGAAATGTAGTAATAGAACAAGGGGTAATGGCTTTTAAGGCCAGGTTGGATGAGGCTTTGGGCAACCTGGTCTAGTGGAAGGTGTTCCTGCCCATGGCAGGGGGCTTGGAACTAGATCTTTAAGGTCCCTTCCAACCCAAATCATTCAGCGATTCAGTATTCAAACACGCATACTTATGGTGCACATCCTGGCTTTTCTTGTGCCCGTGGTGTTTGCCTCCTGTTCATTTGTTCTTCCACTTCTGGGGGATGACAACCAGAGCTGGTGTAAAGCTGTGGCTGGGAGAGAAGGGCCTGTGCCCGTAGGCACTGGGGTGTTCCTGCTCCTCCACCAGCCCCGTGAGGCTCAGTGCTGTGGGTGCCGTGATGGTGTTGGTGTGTAACTGCTGCTTCTGCCTCCTCTCCGCAGGAACATCATCACCATCGCAGTGTTTTATGCCCTGCCCGTCATCCAGCTTGTCATCACCTACCAGACGGTGCGTTGGCCTTTGCGAGCTGTCCCCTGGTCTTGGGGTCATCTTGCCTTTAAACGTGCTCTGTGGCTGCACAGTGCAAGGGTGAAATTGGGGCCAACAAGGAGTCCTGTTCTGTCTTTGAGGAGCAGTTTACTTTAGCTGCTCTCTGTACCAGGTTTTGATCGCTGTTGCTAGCTTGGCTCTGCTCACTGAGCCTGCAGTTACTCTGCTATTTCTGCATGGTAAGCAGGGATTGCAGCTCCCTACTCCTCTGTTTTCCTTATCCTCCAGTGCCTCATTTAGGGCCTATTTCATTTTAGAGGCAGGAGGAACCTACTGTTATCTCTGAAAGACAACTGAATGCAAGTCATTTTGCTATGATGCAAGCGATTTCTTCCAGTCCTTGCTATCCTGCTGTTATTCAGAGATTCGCAAGCGGATCTGTTTCTCCTCCTAGCTCTGATAGTGCTGTCAAGTGAGAGCACACAGCATGTTTTCTCCAAAAACCGCTGACAGGTCTGTAGCAACATCTTGCCCCCTCATGAAAGCTTCACTCCCTGTGCCAGTGCTACTGCTAGGCTGCCTCCTGGTCCCTACGTGCCTCTTTGCATCTAACTACACAGTGACTTTCTTCCCAAACGCTGGCACCTGGTCCCTGCACTGCCCCAGGTACTGAAGCTAGGCAAAGAGAATAAAAAAGACCAGTTGGGTTTCAAGCCACTCAAGGGCTCAGCCAAGAGCAGCTCACCCTGGTCCTGTCTGAAGCACCCTGAGCTGCTGCCACAAGCTTTGCTGCTTTTCAAGACCCTGTGGATCCTGAGCTACAGGCTCATGAAAAGCTGCAGAGCGCAGTGGCTGCAGAGCTGCAGCCCTCAAGTGTTGTACATGCAGTTTGTCACTTACACCTTGTAAATGCGCTGTGTTTGCACAGCACAAATGCCTCCAAACAGGGAGGATTTGCTAACACCAAGTCTCCCACCTCCTTTCTGTCCAGGTAGTGAATGTGACAGGCAATCAGGACATCTGCTACTACAACTTTCTGTGTGCTCATCCCCTGGGGGTGCTGAGGTGAGTGAGCCCTGTGGTCACTGCGTTATTGCCTTATGCATCCAGGGTGCTCATGCTGTGTCCAGGTTGGGGTTTTATCCTTACAAGGTTCTCAGCAACCACGCTGAGAAGACCAGCTGAGAGTTTAGGGCTCTGAGCAGAGTCTTCCTGGGGTTTCTGTTGAGCTCAGCAGTGCCTCTCTGTAGCAGTGAAATATGCACCCAGGAATGTGGGGTACCTAGGTTGCCCCAGCAAAGTTGCTTGGCAGCAACAAAGTGCTCGTGCTCTTTTGGACACTTTCACGTGTATCCAAGGAGAAGCAGCTCTGAAGAGCAGTTCAGATCAATGCAGCCTTTCTCTGACCTAATATTGGACTGCAAAGAGAACACAGAGTTGGGAATATCACAGAAAAAGTGCTAATTTTACCAAGGCAGATGAACTGCTCAAACTAAAATTGTAAACCAGTGTGTAAAACTGGAAGGTGTTTTGCAGCTGCTGGGGTGGAGGATGGGGGTGTGAGGGAGGACAAAATGGATTCAGTTTATTGTGGCCTGGAGTTCAGGCTCCTGCTGCTACACTGCCCTTGTCTTAAACTTCCTTGTTTCCTGCAGTGCCTTCAACAACATCCTCAGCAATGTGGGCCACACGCTGCTGGGTTTTCTCTTCCTCCTCATTGTGCTGCGCAGAGACATTCTGCACCGTCGGGCCATGGAGATGAAAGATGTCTACACCCTGGTAGGGAACCTGGTTGCATGGGGCCATGTGAAGGGAGAAAGGGCAGGGTGAATTTGACAACCAGACCGATGCACGGTGCTTTTCAGTTTGCCTTCCTTGCTGGAGGATTGAATTTTCCTTTTTTTCCTTCACTGAAAAAGGGTGGAGGTGAGACGCGTTCCTGCACACCCCACCGCTTTGCTGCTTGCAGCGTGTCTGTGTTGCTGTGGTTACCCAGCCTGGACTTGCAAAGACAGGGAGATGAGAGAGGAACAACTCCTGTGGCTGTGTCTCTTCCTCTGGTGTCCACTGTGGAAGAACAGGGACAGAGGTCTGGGAGCACATCTGGATCCCTGTTTTGTCCCATGATGTGGCAGTGGGGAGAAGCATCTGTCTTCTAGAAAGCAGTGGGCTCCTGTGAACAAAAAACTAGACATAGGTTTGTAATGGGGCTTGTGAAAAGTGCAGCCTTAACTAATATCCTGCTAAATGTGGTGTTGCTGAGACTTCTTTTTTTCTTCTTCTTCTGGAGAGTGCTTCTGTTAGTAGTGAGGCTTGATTTGTCCTACACAGCCAAGAGTTTCTTCTTGGTACCCTTGTTAGCAAGAAGGCACAAAGCATCGTATGATAATCCAGAGGAATTTGGCTCTTCCAGCTCTGAAGGAGAACTCCTAGGAGAACCTTTGCAGTCCCTTCAGTGTGTCCTGGGAGATGATGGAGGAAGTCTGCAGCCCTGTGGGCAGTCACGCCGGCGATTTCTGGAGAGAGACAGCTCTTTTGCCAGCTTGGTAGCAAGTAAAGGCCTTAGCAGATTTAGGGCTCTGGTGCTTATGGGCTTTCAGATGAGATCCCAGCCAGATCCTGATGGAGAGGCTTTCTCAGCTGTGTTGATGGACTCTGCTACCCAGGTGCCTTTAACCCCTCACTGACCACAAGAGCAAGGCTGCTCTTCTGGGTGCCCATCCTTCTCTGTTTTGTGCAGGATGTAGCAGAGCACTGCTGCAGGGCAGTGACATTTTGGTTTCCAGATGTCAGCAACAAGGTCATCTGAGGTCTTTAGACCAGAGGCTTGTGTAGTTAACTTGGATTTGCTGCCTGGGGATCCCACCAGCCATGCAGTATGGCTACAATTGCACACACGCTGAAGGACATAGGCGAGGTCTAGGAAGGATGAAACAATGGAGAATGAAAGTTTGCTTGTAATCAGGATGGTGAGGGCACTTTCTGTACAGCTCTGTTCTCTTCCAGGACTATGGGATCCCAAAGCATTTTGGTCTTTTTTATGCTATGGGCATCGCTCTGATGATGGAAGGCGTGCTCAGTGCCTGTTACCATGTCTGCCCTAACTACTCCAACTTCCAGTTTGGTAAGCTGAGTTGCCTTTTTCCTTGTGTGCTGGAGTTAGAATTTGCCATGCCCTGTGTCCTGCTGAATTTCTGGTATTTCTTACCCCCCTACCCTTGCTAGACTCCCTGGAGCTTGCCTGTTCCAGGGCTCAGTCAGGAGGTAGAGAGGCTTTGGATGATGGGGACTGATGCATTTTGGCCTCCTCTCCAGACCTTGGGACTCTGGTAGCGTGCTGTTGGCATGAACTCCCCTTGCCTTTGCTGCTTAGACCTTGAAGATAGCAAGTGCACAGCCTGAGTGGCCAAGTGCTCAAGCCGAGGAAGCCTCTGTCTGCCACTGCAGTGGAAACTTTCCTCTGTGGGGCCCCTTCACCTTCCTGGAGAAGAGGAGGCTCGGGGAGAGGGGGGAATCTTGCCTGCGTGCATAACTTTCTGATGAGAGGGAATGAAGACAACGCAACCACGCTGTTCTCAGAGGTGCCCAGTGACAGGATGAGGACAGGAAACTCCATTCAAACACAGGAATTTTTATTTTATTTAATTTATTTATTTTTTGTAACTGGGAGGGTTGTCAAAGACTGGAATGAATTGCTCAGAGTTTGTGGAGTCTCCTTCTGTGGAGATGTATTCAAAGCCTGACATGGTCCTGAACAACCCAGTCATAGCTGACCCTGCTTAAGCAAGGGAGTTGAATCAGACGACCTCCAGAGGTCCCATTTAACTTCAACCACTCTGCATTTCCCTGCCTATTTCTGTGCTGTCCTGTTCTGGGCACTCACCTTCTGAGCCTCGTTTTCGTTGCCCCGGAGGGTGGTAGGTGTGCTGCAAGATAGCAAAGCACAAGCTGCTGAACGATGCGGTACGGCATCAAAGATTCATGCCAGCTGGACTTGGGTTTGACCCTGCTGCCACACTTCTCTGTATGTGCTTTGAGCAGCTTTCTCAGCCTGCTGGCAGTACCTGCTTTTACTTTTTATTGTGTTCCCTCCATAGATACCTCCTTCATGTACATGATCGCGGGACTGTGCATGCTTAAGCTCTACCAGACTCGCCACCCAGACATCAATGCCAGCGCCTACTCTGCCTATGCCTCGTTTGCTGTGGTCATCTGTCTGGCTGTCCTTGGAGTGGTATGGCTCCCTCTTACCTACGCTCTCTGGGAAGGAGACAGTGTGGCTGGAAATATGGCTTACGTGGGCAAAGGACAGGGGAGAGCAGCAGAGCTGGGTTAAAGTGTGTTCAGCAGCTGCTAGAACTGGAATTCCTGGTGCTTTTGTTTTATTCCTCCTCCCTTTCCCTGGTCTCACAGGGATGGGAAGGGCACAGTTTCCCTATGTGGGCTCCTTTTCAGGCTTTGCCTGCCACATGCCCTCCTTCCCAAGGGGGAAATCTTGCACCAAGGTGTCTGTGTACAGGCACAGGAGGGTGACCCACCTAACAGGGGGTGGGTTCCCAGGCAAGCTTCTGGAATATCTGCCTACAGAAGGGCACTGGAGCAGAGGGAGTCGCAAGAGGGTCACCCTTTGACACCAGCAGCCACTGGTGGATCAGGCTGGCACAGAGCTCTGTCTCTTTGCTCACAGCATTGCAAGCGCTGAGCTTGCCTGAGTCCCTGGCCTGTGCTTCCTTTACCTTGGAGGTCTCTGGTTCTCTGCACTTGGAGGATTGTAGGATTGTAGGATTCAGCAGTAACCAGGCAAAATGTTAGTTCAAATTCTTGCTTTGAACTACTGGCTGGGTCCCAGCAGGGCTGTTAGCCAGACTCTACCACACATAATGCAGAATACCAAGTGATTCTATGAAGGTAGGAGGCTGTCTGGGGGATAAGGCACGAAGGAATAGCTGGTGAACTTGAGAATTTCGAAGAATCTCTTGATAGCTGTGCTAGAATTGCACAGACACTGTTCAAAACAGGTTCAAAACACTGGACTTTTATTATGGGATGCTGTACGTTTTTTTTTTTGTGAGATATTTTGAAGTTGCAGGGTGGAACTTATAAGCTGCATGTCTCTCGTGCTCCATTCATTCAGAGGCTTTCAGCTTGCTTTTTTTTCTCGGTGCAAAAGGAGAAGTTCAGGCATGTGCTGTGGCCCCAGGGGAGGCAAATGTGTGGTCATGGCCTGTCAGCAGACTGGAGTTCCTGGACTCTTCAATGCGTAACTGAAATATTAATGTTTTAATACAGCATTAACTTGCATTGATAGGTCGCTTCCAGTTATTAAATAAACCAAAAGCCTGCAATTACCCGCGGAACAGTTTTATACTTTTGGGATTGCGGTAGTGCACTTGGTGTGCTGGTAATGGTTGTTTACAGTAATGGTGGGTTCTCTGACTGCCTTTGTAAAATCCAGCTCCTGGCCAGAGATCTGCTGCCCAGCTTGGCAGGAAGAGCTTGCCTGATCTGGGACGCCCTGTATTTCTGTTCCCTGAGCTAGCTGCAGTCCTTCTGAGCTGTCACCCTTGTCTGAAGGGACATTCGGGAAGAACTGTCCGTCCTCCAGAAGTGCTGAGCTCCTCTTGCTTTCCTGAACTATGTTTGGATTTAGAGACCTGTTTTGGCTTGGAGGATTCTGGGGGTTTCTCTTCCATGCTCAGCGGGGCTGTCTGACGCACCGTGGTGATACAGGAGAGAAAAAAGGATCATCCTGCTGGTAGCAGGGCTCAGCTTGCTTTTAATATGTCTTTGCTTTCAGGTCTTTGGGAAAAATGGTATGTGGTTTTGGGTCATTTTCTCGATGATCCATGTTCTGGCCTCGCTGGCGCTCAGTACCCAGATCTACTACATGGGCCGCTTCAAGATCGGTGAGTGCTGTGGCTGAGCCCTCTTCCCCGGGGCATGCAGGTGCCTCCTGCTCAAACCCAAAGGCATTTGGTGCAACTGTGAGGCCAGCCCTGCGGTCTGCCCTTGTGTTCTGGGTTATCCTGTCCTGTCCCTCATCTGTTGCTCTTCCTTGCCTCTCAAGTCCTCATGCTGCCGCTTCCCAGGCCACGGGAATCAGCAGGACCCGTCTGCCCTGTGGTGCCAAAAGCACTGGGCTCCCAGGGAGCCTGCCACACAGCTGCAGCTCTCCCTCGTGCTGTACTCAGGGGGGTGAGCCAGATAAACCCCCATCGTGGGGTGAGAGGGAGGAGGTTTGGTGGGGGTCCCGGTTCTTGTGCTCTGCTTACAAACATGTTTCTCCTTCCTCTTCCGCTCCTGTCTGCCTCAGATGGCCCTGATTCAGGTAACTGGGAGCAGCTCCCGTTCTTCTCTGAACTGACCCAACAGCAGCTTAGCGGCTGGGGATGCATGGGTGTGAGGGGTGGGCAGGCCCGTGTGCCGCCTGGAGAAGCGAGGTCGGCGTGCCAGCAGCTGTGCTGCTCCCTGGCAGGAAGGGGACGGTGCCGCGCAGGAGAGCTCTGGTCTTGGCATGGGAGCCTTCTCGAGCTCCACATTTGTGACTTAGGAGGGGTGTTTGTGTGCATGCGTGTCTGCCCATCCCCACTGCCCCTGATGGCTCTCCAGTGAAGTTTTCACAATGATTTTGGGAGCAGGAGTGGCGTGAGCTTGTTCCATGGAAAGTACTTTTCCCCTTCCAACAGACACATCTGCCCTAAAGAGAAACAGCTGCAAAGCCAACCTGCGTAAGTGGACAGGCAGGGGTTGTCTGACTTCTGGGCAGTGCCAGCGTCAAGGGGATGCTTGGTTTTTAACCTGTTGTTTTGGCCAAACCCTGTCCACATCCCCTGGTGGCTGCCCTTCTGCCCAGCCTGGGCTGCTCCCAAAGGGCAAGAAATTAATCTGTGCACACCCCGACCCCCACACTCTGGGTCCTCCGCTAGCCACATCTTTCTCCTGTGGGCACTCTGCCAGCTACACTGACTTCTCTGACCTCTTCTTTGGCAGACCTGGGGATATTTCGTCGGGCGGCGATGGTGCTGTACACAGACTGTATCCAGCAGTGCAGTCGGCCGATGTACATGGTAGGTGATTCCTCACATTCCTCACATCGCTGCAAAATGCTGCCTGCTTCCCTTCTCTGCCCCTGGCCCCACCAATGTATAAGGAATTACAGATCTCTGCTGGAGCTGTTTACCCCCACCAGGACTTCTCTGATCTAAGGCTTGGTGAATAAAACATCAAAGCAAAGGTGATACAAGCGTGATTGCATTTGCCTTTGCTCTTGCTCTCTGGAGACATCAGTTCAAAGGAATTGGTTTAAGGCTCTGTGCGGCGCCGGCTCTCCAGGGAATACGGTGACTACCATGCCTCTGTGGCTTATGCACTGCCTATTGCTTCTACAGCACCTCGGGGCAGGCAGCATTTAAAATAAATAAATCACAAAACAAAAACAAACAAACAAAACCCAACAACAACAAAACCAGTAGCTGTTACCTCATATCCTGCTGGTTGCTTTCCCCTGGGCAGAGAGCATTAATTAGTGTTTGAAGGCAAATGAAATTTTTTATTTATGGGCTATATATTATTTTTTTTATTCCCCAGTTTCACAATAAGCCTCAGACTGAAGTTTGCAAGCAAACTTGGTGCACTCAGGCATAAAATAAGCCTGGCTGGCCTGAAATGGCTATGTCATAAGGGCAGCTGTGTAAACGTAAATGCACGTGCCCCGCAGATGTAACCCTTCTGCCATAGTTAAAGTTCTTCCCTTGCTAATGGTGAAACTGGTGAAAAAGGGCTCTGTGAACATGTGTGGGAAGCTATCCATTTTTTTTTTTCAGCTTCCTCTTTCAAAGATCCATTTTTCTGTGCAATAAACTTCATGTAAATTGGTGTGGGGAGAGGAATCTAACGAGGAAAACAGGGGAAACTTGGTCAAAGGATTTACAGACAAATGAACCTCCTGAGAATGATTCTTAAGTCCTTTTACGTAGATGTTTAATCTCTGTTTTGCAATGCTCTCCTCAAAGCTGTGAGGGCCAGAGCAGCGTCCATCTGACGTGTGCTTCTGTGGAGCAAACGTGAGAGCCAGGTGCATACACACTTACGGGAACCAGGCTCCAAATCCTCAGATAATGCTAATGCTAAATTTCTGAGGCAAAGGCCTCTTCTTGTTTCCTTCTGCTTTCATGCAATCACTGATGTCTTCTCTCCAGGACAGGATGGTGCTGCTCATCGTTGGCAACCTGGTCAACTGGTCCTTGTAAGTAGTGGGCTGCGGGCGTCTTGTGAACTTGTGCGTGTGGGCAGAAAGATTCGGTACTGACATGCAGGTGGTCTGTGGTGGTGGGGAAATGCAGCAGTGCCTTGCAATAGTCCTGCCCTGGAGCCATTCTGACACGTTTTGGCAAAGAGCTGGATCCATGGCTATTAGTTGCAGGGCACTACAGAGATACCTGAGACATCCCTTGGTGTTTCACCCAGTGCTGTCTCATGGCTTGTGTCTGAGCGAGCTTGTCCAGGGTCGGTCTGTCACCACAGTGCTCTGTTGTGCTGGGCACATGTCCCTTGTAGCTGGGAGGTTTCCAGCACAGCCCAGGTGCAGGAGATTTGACAGAGACACTTCACTAGTCACAGTTGCAGAGCCCAGCTCAGCAGTAACTGGATGGCTGGAGGGACCAGCTCTTGGATGAGACATGAGATCGTTGCCCTAAACTCTTGCTGTTTTCTAAAGCTGCTTCTCAGGAGCCCTGTGTGTTCCTGAGAAGCCCTTTGCTAAACACAGAGATGTGGGGCCAGGTCCTTCTGAGTGAGATGCTTTTGGCCATGGGGTGGAAGCAGCCCAGGGCCTTTCCTCTGGCATCTCTGGTCGCTCCCAGTGGATGAACGTGGAGGATTCTGTTTCACTTGGTGTTTCAATGAGGAAGAGGGGTGAACACTATTTTCTCCACAAAGCTGGGTCGCTGCAGCAACGTTGCCGTGTCCCATGGCCTGCCAGTTTGGGGATGTACCCTGACGCCAAAGGAAGAAGCTGTCTAATGTCTCTTCTCCCTTCTCTCCCCTCAGTGCTATCTTTGGGCTGGTGTATCGGCCCAGAGACTTTGCCTCCTACATACTGGGCATCTTCATCTGTAACCTGTTGCTGTATCTGGCTTTCTACATCATCATGAAGGTAAAGAAGGGAGCTATAGCTGTCTCGGGGTTGCCTGCCTCTGAAGGGGAAGGAATAGGCCTCCTTTTGGCTGCAGTCTGGGTTCCTGCAGTGCTGCAGAGGGGCATGGGGAGGCCTTTGTGGGGCTTGGGGCGAGACAAGGGGCTGGCGTTGGGAAGGGGATGCTGCGCGGTGGTTGTCTTCAGGGTAACTGGACTGCATCTCCCTGGAGTGGGCGACCCTTCATGAAGGTAGACAGCCCAGGCTGGCAGGACAGTCCCGAGTGTGGCTCTGGCCCCTGGAGAGCCCCCGTGGTGAGGCCAATTCCCTCCCTGCAGCTCCGCAGCTCTGAGAGGCTCCTGCCCATCCCTCTGTTCTGCATCGTGGCCACAGCAGTGGTGTGGGCGGCTGCCCTCTACTTCTTCTTCCAGACCCTCAGCAGCTGGGAGGTAATGTTTCCCTTTTGCCATCCTCCTGCCTGTGTCTGTCTCTCGTCACCTTTCCTTCCTGTTGTTCTTTTTCCACCTAAAAAAAAAAAATAAAATACTGTGGGCAAAAGTTTTGGTCTGCTCATGGGGAACTAAAATGGCTCAGCTCCTTTAGCGGGTTGGGAAGGGAAGGTGAGAAGCTGTGTTGAGCCAACAATAACTTTGCCTGCACCTGTGGAGAGATGACTTATCCAACCCAAGCTGTGGGTTGTGCTCCCAGGTCTCTCCCCAGGTGTGAAGCATTACATTGCATTCTTCCCTTGTTCTCGCTTCATGTCCAGTCATCAGTGCTTTTTCTGTGCTTCCTCGTGAAGGGTTCAGAGCAGTGTTCTCTAGAGGGTTCCGCGTGGCTGACAGGGTCCTGTGTGAGCAGCTATCAGGTCCTGACCACCTGCTCTCTCCCCTAGGAGACTCCAGCAGAGTCGCGGGAGAAGAACCGGTCGTGCATCCTGCTGGGCTTCTTCGATGACCATGATGTCTGGCACTTCCTCTCCGCAGCTGCTCTGTTCTTCTCCTTTCTGGTAAGTCCTGCTCTCAGCTCTGCTGTGTGGCCTCACCCTCTCCTCCTTTTCCTTGTCCCTCCATGTGCACGACACCACAGAAGTGCCCCATGTCTTGGCTCTGCCTCAAGACATCCTTCACAGTGGGATGCTCCCTCGCCACTGGAATCAGGGATCAGCCTTCCTCATTCGCCTTGCTCCTCCCTGTGCCCCCTTGCCTCAAATTCCTTCTGGGGCCGTGGGTCACGCAGGTGTTCTCCCCAGCTGTGGCTGGCCAGGGAGACCTGAAGCAGCCTTGCACTTCCCTCCTTAGGTCCTGCTGACCCTGGATGATGACCTGGACACGGTGCGCAGGGACAAGATCCCGGTGTTCTGAGCCCCTGGGGGACGGAGGCGTGGGGGTGTCCTCAAGCCCCTTGGCTGAAGGTGCTGGGCCACCGGTGTCTGTGGGGAATGGGCTTGTGGAGGAGCCGGATCCCACAGCAAGCACCACGGGGAGCTGCGGTAACTGAGGCAGGACCGGGAGGGAAGATGATGTTTGATCCTTTGCTACTGCACCCTCTCGGGCAGGCATGTCCCAGCGGCTGCAACCAGTGTTGTGGGTGCAGCAGGTACTGGAGGCAGCAAAGAGGGAGGAAACAGGAGGTGTATGTAACACCTGTGCTTCCCTTCCTCCCTGCTGACGTGCTCTGCTTCCTCTCCGGTGAGTCTGAGAAGTGCAACGCAGCTCCTCCTGCATCAGCAGCCGGTGCCTGTTCCCTGCAGGCTGCTGCCCTTGGAGGGTCCCTTCTGGCAGCCCAGGAGGAGCGTTTGGCTTCTGTCCCACCACCACCGCCGCGTGCAGAACAGCTGCCGAGTGAGCAAAGGCGTCCAAGCTGAGGTGGCAGCAGGGGACTGCTTCCTCTTCTGCGGGAGAGGCTCCTCCTGTAGCTGGTGGGGAGCTACAGTAACAAGGGGAACATGTCCAGGGGCTGCAGTGTTGGAGGTGGATGGTGGACTAGAGCTGCTCACAAGTGCTCTGCCAGAGGCAGAGTCTCCCACCTTGCTGTCGCAGCCCCTCTCACGTGTTAAACAGCCTCCCACCCCCCTGTCTGGCAGCTCCTACTCAACTGCTTGTAAGTGTGTTGGTCTCCTTACAGCACCAAACGTGCTGTGACCGTGAAGGAGATGATGGAGGGGTGAAGCCACCGCCCTGTGTGCTGGGTCACTCCTTGGTTCCTGCTCCATGGCCCAGTCCAGGAGCCTTGCTAAAGGGATAGGGGAGAGTAGGGAAGCTGTCCAGCAGCCCCAGACTTTCTCTTCCCACAGGCTTTGGGAAAATTGGCAATGATGGGAACCTGCTTTGCCAGGGTACAGAGGAGGTCTCGGGGGCATTAGGGTTGAGCTCTTTATCTAGAGATCTGGAGTAAACTTTTTTCCCCCCACTTCTTCAACTTCTCTGCATCTGAAGTTTTTTAATGTCTTCACATTCTTCCTGAATTAACAGTTATTTAAAAGAAGAAAAGAATAAGATGTGAATTGTTGGTGCAGGTGTTGCATCTAAAATGTGACCTGCTCTGCTAATTTTGGATTAAAAACTATTCTTTAAGGCCTGCTGTCCTTATTTTTGTTATCTGACCTTTTTTTTTCCCCCTTGGTGTATATGCATGTATTCAGTGATGCAATGGCCCCATTCCAGCTGTGTTTACCAAAGTAGAAGACTCTGGTACCTTTCTGCTCCAAGATGTCTGTATCTCCTAGGCAGGTTTTGCACTAACTGGTTTTTATTTGACTTTTTTTTTTCTAAGTTGGAGTTTTTGTCAAGATGGTCAATAAAATGAATGTTCCTGGTTCCCTGCTCGGCAGGTTGATCTGAATTCTTCCTGCTACAGCTCTCAGCAGCGGCAAGGGGAGTGCTTGGGGCAAAGGGGCGCCCAGTGGTGTTAGCCAGCTGCTGTCATCCTCAGGGGTCACTAAGAGCAAACAGTGACCCTCGCAAAGTCTCCTGAGCAGAGGTACCGATGACCTGCTTGCAGGTTTGCTGTGCAGATGGAGTTATATATTTCAGTACGCAGAATAGGTACAGACAGGGGCAGGTTTCTCAGACCTGTAGCTAAGCGCAAGCTGCTCTTCCTTCAAGGTATCAGCGTGGGCTGCAGAAAAAAAAGGTGCCACTTACTTTTCTCTGAGGAGTATCAGGCTGAGGAGAGTCCCGGCTTTCTATTCAACCACCCTGCAGCCTTGCCATCTGTTCTTGGTCTAGCTGAAGTGACAGAATCCAGTACCAACTACACAGGCTTGCCTGCAGCTTCTTTTTTCTTCTCCATAAGGAGAGAAGGTGGGGAAGCCTGATGTGCAAAAAAAACCCAAATCCTTACTGCAGAGTGCAGCAAACTGGGCTGCTCTGATCAGGGCTTCCTAGGGGGGCTGTGGAGATCCATCTTGATCAGCACAACTGTAAGCTTGCTGTTCAGATGGAGCCAACTGGGTTTCTGTACCTAAAAGTGTATGAATGTCTGGCTAGATATATATGTGTGTGTATATAATGTGTATATATAAAAAAATACATTTTTATATGTGTGTGCATACACACACATTTACAACACATGTTCTGTGCTACCCACAAATGCGAGGGCTGCTGTAGGAGCCCAGGTTCTGCCCTTCCAGTTCTCCACGCAGTGAAACCCCCACCTGTGGCAGTAACCTGTGCTGTTCAGGAGGCTGAGGTGTGCAGGATGTGCTCTTCCTGGGGCTTTACGGTCATGCAGTAATGCTCAGTGTTGGCACTGAGTGCTGCCAGCCCCTTCTGTTCCCTCTCCTCTCCGCCTCTTTATTCCTGGCTTCAAGAGGAGGAGCAGAGGACTGAGGCAGGGCTGCGTGAAGAACTGCAGAGGTAGATCTGTCCCTGCCATGGCCATGCCACTTGCTGAGGTGAGCTAGTGAGCAAGCAGGACAGCACTTTGGGGGCAGGACTGGAGATGTAGCAGAAAAAGGGGAGAAAATTTCCCCATGGAGTCCTCAGCGTGGGCCTTGTGCCCGTCTCTTGTTCTAGCAAGTGCCTGGAGAAGTTCGGTTCAAGCCCTATGTGGGCCTTTGCAGTGGGTTACGTGGCTTTGTGTGGGGAGGTGCCGCAGCACGGCAGTGCATGGGCTAAACCCTTGGTGCTGGGAGCACAGGAGGTTGAGAACATGGCCTGTTCCAGCAGCCGGAGCATCAAACCCTGCCACGTGCTAAACCAGAAGCAGCCTCTCCTTGAGGCAAGGCCCATCCCACCCTGCTGGGACCTGGAGGGTGACTTGTTACTCTTTGAGGTGGGAAATTCTTGGAGGCGGGAGGCATTGCTGAGGTGGTAAAGGTGCTTGAAGTGGAGACAGTGTCCTGCATTTGCTAGAGGCTCAGCGGTTGGAGTCTCTGTCCCGTGCAGAAACTCCACCAGCCTTTGTTCCTGTAACGCCCGGTTTCTCAGTGCCTGTGCTGCTGTCATACCGTGCAGCAGCAATCGCACCAGGCAATGGCACTCTGAATATTTTATACAAAGTGGCCCAGTCTGGCCCGCGGCTCCACTGCAGTTTCTTACGAGATTTAGCAGATGCTGCCTCCCTCAGACCCCTTGAGACAGCTGGGCAGCGGCATGACGTCAACGTAAAAACCTGTTGATCTTGGCAGGCTGTCAGGATCCTGCTCTTTGTGGGTCTGATCCAAAGTCCTGTTTGCTCTCCGTGCTGCCTTCACACCCCTGCCCCCTGCTCATCCTGCAGGATGGGCTCTTGCCTTGCAGGGCTGCCCCTAACCTGTGCTTAGCTGGGGAGAAAAAGCAGCAGCTTCTCCTCTTGTCGTCTCAGAGCTTGTTCCAAGCCTGTAGTTGTTGCTAACCAAGAAGCTGGCTATCATTTCTGACTGCGAGAAGAAACTGTAATGTTGAACAGCAGTTGGGTCAGTGTGGGAGGTAGGAGAGCAACATATGGGCTCGCTGTGCTGAGCAGAGCTGAGCACAGCATGCACACAGCAGGGTGGCAGCAGCAGCGCGGTAGCGATTGGCACAGGAGCAGAAAAACAGAGCTGAATGCAAGGAGAGGCACCTCAAGCTGAGACGTGGGGGAGGAGGAGCTGGAATCATCTCCCTGCTGCTTCTGTGCCTACAGCTTGATGCAGCGACTTGAATTTCCTCTTGCCTTTGCCCTCCCTGCTGTCTGTTCGTGCTTCAGTTCTCCCACCCCAGACCTGGTGCTGGCAGAAGCATCCCTGGCTCTGGATCAGCCCCTGAGCAGCTCCATGTTAGCGCCTGTCCTGGCCAGGCTGGGCCACAGCCCTCAGCAGCTACAGAGCAACTCCTGCTGCTGGTCCTGCGGCGCTTACCCGGTGAACATCCTCGGGGAGAGTTGTTTTGGGGAAGGTGGGAGGACCCGTGTTCCCCAATTTACGGGCAACTCCTTTGGGACTCAAGTTCATCACTTTTTGTTGTCATTTCACCTTTCTCTGAACAGAACAGCGTTTGACTGAGGTATGGGGGGAAAAAAAAGCAGAGCAGCAACTGTGAAGAGCTTGTGTGATAGGGGCTGGTCGCGTGGTCCCTGCTTCCACTGCCATGTGCTCATCCTCCTACACAGCACAAACTGCTCTAACACCTCTTGAAAACAGGAACAAACACCTCAGTTTCTCAGTGAATCCTTTCCTTTTTTTTTTTTTTTTTTTTTTTTTTTTCCCTCCCTCGGTGAATTTACACGGCTCACTAGGGGCTGAGGAGCGTAACAGAAGCAGGAGCTACCCCAGCTGGAAAGGGTGGCTGCCAGACTCTGTAGGGCATAAAATAAAAATTAAAAATAAAAAATCTATCTACACTGATACTGTTTTCAACAGTTGGTTGTTAAATATCAACTTGTGCTGATTTGCTAAGTCATAGTATAAGTATTTGCTGGTTTTATAAGTAGAAGCTGTACTTTTGGCTTTATATATATATATATATATATATTTATATATATGTATCTCCTGCAACGCCTTTCTCAGTGCTGCACCTGCCTTGGCCTTGAACATCTTCCTGAGTAAAAGCCAGTGCAGTGCTGTCACTGAGTCAAGTGATTTTGGGTGGTGCATGGGAAGAACCAGCTCGAGCCAGCCCCACCTGTGCTTTTGTACTCGCAGCACTTGTACGAGCCCAGCAGGACCGGGGCCTTCGTCCCGGAGCAGGCCCGCAAGCACGAGGGGCTTTAACACACTGACGACCGCCACCTACCTGTACAGGGACAATATTCGCCCTGCGTTATTTAGATTGATTACACATTTCTTCTGGATAACAGTTTTATATATATCCAAATAAAGTGGTCCATCCTTCTACTAAGTGAATATGGATTGATGGAAAAGCCTAACTGTAAATTCCTACTCTCAAAACAAAACTTTATTTTTGCTTACCTTGAAAGCCTTCCACCTCACCTTATTTTTTTTTTAATTTTTATTTTTTACCCAGGGAAAGAAGCTGCACCAAAAAGAATCCAGTACTCAAAGAACGTTTTTCCTTTTTTTTTTAATAAAATACTATCATGTTCATGTCTATACAAATAATTATTACAGCTATTAAACAAAGTATTACATTTAACAATAGAAATCTCAGAACTCTGAACAAGGTCATGGTTTGGGATATTTACACCCAAATGCAACACATTTGTAAAAAGATGTCAAAATAAACAGAACAAGATCTTATTTACAATTGCAAGGTGATGTTCCTATTCATTCATTATATATTCTGCTGCAGATTTCCTTTTTCCATTACAAAACATTACGGGCGTTCCAGTGGCGCTGCACCCAAGTCATTTACAGCTGTATAAAACAGGAGCACAGCAGAAAATTCTGGACTGAACATAAATAATTTACATTGTGGAGGGCAACAGCATCTTTGATTAATCTCCTGTGGCAAAATCCGTCTTTGCTTTCCTTCTCACAGTGAGCAGGCAGGAACATGGGTACGACCCATTGCTGTCTTGGGTGTTTCGCATTTGTGATTGCTGAAGCGGCACAGCACGTTGCAAACCTGGAACCTACTTGTGAAAATTCAGTCGGGTTTCCTCTGGAATTACCGTATAAAAAACTGGTATCGGCAACTCATAAATGGCTTTCGTGTAACTAAGTAAGGATTCTTAGCAGAGAGAAGACTGTTTTGTATCATTGTGACCAAACATCTGTGGTAAATCTCTGCTTCACAGAATAATTTGCTCCCAGTGTAACAAGTGGGAATAAAGCATTGGTCTGAGCTCTACTCTAAGGACAGCAGTGGCAGCACGAGGCTGAAGACAGAGTTCTGTGCCAACCTGTCCTCACAGCTGCTGGCAGTGCTGGGTCGGTGGCAGTGGGAGAAAGGAAAATAAGAGGAAAACACAGGTTAGGTGATAAGGAATGGAGCTTCTTACATCGCTGTATCGAAAAGATTGATCAATTTGGTATAAATAGATCCACTTCTACTCTTTCTTTCCAAGTCAAAGTGAGATTGTTACTAAAGGGATAAGCACGGAAGTTACCTGGGGAACAGGGAAAGGTCCCGGCTCTTAATGCATCTGACTACACTTAGTCATCCAGAAACAGAGGGCCACATGCATTCGTGACAAAGTCCTTGAGCCAGGGCTGCACAAGTACCTCTGAACTGGGGTGAAAAAGACACCAGGAGATCAGCAATAACAAAGTGACGCCTCTTCTCTGGGAACGCCCTTTGCAGTTGCCCTGCCAAACGATTTGTTTCTGCAACAACACCAGTGACCAACTGCAGCAGCAGCGCAGCTTTAAAGTGCAGTAGGCAATCTGTGCAAACCTGTGGCGGCCCCGTACCAGCACAGCGCGTTTCTCTTCAGAGAGGTGCTCTGCCCCCGGGCAGCAGTCCGGGGACTGCAGCAGGAGCTGCCAGACACAGCCCAGTATGGCTCAGACTCACACGCTCAAGTCATTTCCACGTTTCCTTAGCTGCGCTTATATGAGCTCCTTTCTCTCCATCAAACTTACATAAATGTTAATACATTACCAGTTTATTGCCTGCTTTCAACTTAATCTGATTCTGCTCGTATTCACCCAGGGTTCTTAAGGGATGAATCAAGGATTACATTAAAATACACGCAATTCAGCCCTATGCCCATTTGCTATTTTTGTTGAACACTTTAGGACAAGCTGAAAGCCACAGATGCCCAACGCCTGTCCCCTGTGGCAGTCCCACCCCAGAGGTAGTTCTGAACATTTCCCTTTTGCTACTACTTTTGTTAAATTAATCAACGTGGAGTATTCTTCCTCTCCTCAAATACAAAGCAACCCCCCAGTTAGAGTAAGCAGCCTTCAGAAAGACACAGTGGAACCGTTCTAGAAGAGGCAATTCCTCTCTCAGAACAATACATTACAATTAAAACCACAAAACCTTTCCCAAATATCTTTTTAAAAACAAGAGAACTTTAAAACACCAAGTCATTCTTGGCATTATAGAAGTCTGCTGAATAAAATGCATTTGCCTATAGAATTCTTATGACAACAAGTAGAGCAATTATTTCATCAGCAAAACTTACAGAAGCTCCTTTTTCACACACTTTTTTTTTTTACCCAAAAAAAAAGCATGGTCTGAGGTAAGGTAAGCCTTCCTTAAAATTTCATCAACCTGATACCTGAAAACGGTTTCAATGTTAGGGGAAGGGGTAAAAGGAAAATATTCTCTCAGCTCAACAGTAAAGACCTTCCACTCACTCCTCATGCTGAGAGCAAAGCCCTCGGAAAGGGCCAGCACTCCAACAGCTGAAGCACCAAAGGCCCGAACCAGCCGACGGAAACAAACACAAGAAGCTGAGTCGTGGCCTGGTCCAGGTGGAAAGGAGGGGGTAAGTAGTTTACAGTGAAGAGAAAAACCAAAGCAGTTCCATAATTAAGAGCTAACAAAAGTACTGAACATCTCATTTCCTCTCTTTTGATGCAAAATATCCATTCCATCACATGTTCCTCCTACAGGCAGGTGAGCACCCATGTGAGAAACCAAACCCCATGGCGAGCCCACAAGTCACTCTCAAACCAGGGCACCCGGCCAGCCTGAGCAAAGACCATCCCCAGCTGTCAATTAGACCCAACCACTACACATTAGAGCCAATTTGTCTTGAATTAAATTGATTTAAATGCCAGTCAACAGTGAAAATAATAGAGTTGGGGGGGGGAATAATAGAATTCAGACAAACAGATTTATACGAAGCTCTTCAAGCTAGGTCTTCCCACCTTTCCTTTCATCCCACACGAATGACATTTGGCATCGTTTATGGCATGTAAAATACTCCTACAGGCACGTGGCTGAACTTCAATGGAAATTGCCCTGTTCAGTGGGGGTAACGAAGTGGTCTCCATCCTGGTCTCAGCAGCTTTCATAAAGAGTCCTGAGCACAGTACAGGATCTGCCATGCCCTGCAACAACAACGCAAGGTGCAATCCTCTAGAGAAGAATGAAGGTGATACGGTGATTAGCTTTGAGCCACACACCAGGAAACTGTGCAGTTGCTGCAAAGTCACAGCCTTTACACCGCTAAAATGCCTCTATGGTAATGGCCTGTGCTACAGGTATCCTGTGAGTAAGATTGCTTTTTTGGTCATCTTTGTAAACAGAAAAGGGGCACACAAAAGTTACTGATGCAGTTACTGCCTGTTCAGAAAACCATGTACACCTTAGAAAAAACAAAACAACAACAAAAAAACACTAAGACCCAACACAAACAATATGCTCTATACTGAATACTCATGATCACATTAAACCTTGATGCAACACCAGTGAAATTAATAGTGAAATCAATATGAAGGAACAAATATATCCATGCAAGCTTACAGGCTTGCTCCAGTTTTGAAAGACATTACAGAGCAGTGGAGCTTTCCCAGCAGAGGAAAATAACGCAGTACGATGTGAGTGATGAGCAGGATTAACATCTTTAAGTCCCATAAACCAGGGCTTAACTTCTCACTACTTTGTCTAGAAAGCCAAATACGCTTACTCGTAACAAATGCCACTTAACGAGGATAAGAATGGCTCTTTTGCATTCCTCTGTACAGAAGAATATTCCTCTGAATGTTCAGAAATTCCTCTGTACCAGGTAACAAATGTTGCCACTGCTGAGTCAATCCTCCTGTCTTTAGCCCCCACAACCCATGGATCCACGCCGTGTTGTGGAACACATTTCCACCCCCTGACGCAGCCCATTTGGGATCTACAGCACTTAGGGAGGACCAGTCTGGTCCAATCGGACAAAACGCAGACCCGCGGTTTGCTCAGTCAGCGCTGAGGACTGACACTCACTCCTAAGGCTACTGCTCTGCATGGACCACATGCTGCTGTTCTGTGGCAAGTGCAGAAAAGCAGGCTTGCTCTGAAGTAAAATAAATATTCCATCAGTTAGTTTTAATAAACACAGAAGTAGTGAAGCACCACCTACACTTAGTGTCCTAAAGATATTCCCCATCTGAATTAAAAGGTGATCCCCGATTTGAAGCAGAACCGTTTTACTTAGCTTTGCAGGAAAACATCATGCCCCAGGTTATAGGAATGGAGACATCATCGGGATGAACTACACTCTATTTTGCCTAATTGTTTTTTATGCTAAAGCCTCTCAGCTGCTTGTGGGAGGATTGCATACAAGGAAACCTGAAGTTACTATGCTATTTGAAGAATATAGTCAGGAATGGTATTTCCACGCAATTAAAAATAAGACATATTTCTACCTTTTTTTTTCTCCAAAAAAAATCACATCACAGAGCCATTAAATAAATAAAACTTACCTAGTTCTTCCCTTTCCCTTAAATGAAATGGGATCAAAATCTGTGGAAGTATACCGGAGACTTGGCTAGCACACACACATTCGTTCCATCCCTCATGCACGCACAAACACGTCCCCCCTTCCTCACAATGCTCAAACCACGTCTTCCTGGTATGCAATATTTCAATCTTGACACATTCGTGTTCTTCCTTCACCCACAGTCGTAGGGGTTTAGACAAAAGGTGCATTCAAGTGCAAAGTACTGGTATTAAATTAGGTCCTGACGCAGTCGGCAATGTTAAGTAGCTGCTGTGCCCACGAGGATCCCCATTAATTCTGGGATGCCCTGGGCTTGGTGCTCCTCCCATGTGCTGTCCAATACAAGAGAGGGCTGTCACTCCTAGAAACCAGAAAGCTGGCGTTTGAGCATGGGCCAAAAGAGGAGAGGGGAAAAAAAAAAGACATTAAGAAGGTGCTAAACAAGGTTCAAGAAACACCCTGAGGTAACTTGCAGCATATGAACAATGAAATGGCAACAAACAGGGCTGCTGTCTCTGCTGACTACACCAGCAGGGGTAGAAAGCTACATTAAAATGTTGACCAAGTTCAGCAGTAACAGATGCCGTTGTTAAAACAGATCCAAACAAATTTTGTTTTAGAAATTCATGCTTTAAAGAAATCTCGGTTTTCTAAAACAGTATTTTTAATTGCTGACCATAGAAACACAGTAATTTTTGCCAGGTGAAGTCAGCCTTAAGTCAAGTGTATGTGACAAGCTTCAAAGAGACAAAAGCTGCACAACAAATGGCTTTAACAAATAACGCTGGATTAACACAGACTTGACTTGTTATGAGGCTCCTGAAAATATTTTACAAAGGAAGAAGAGAAACCCAAGCCACTTCAAGTTCGTCTTTAGTTTTAGGTAAACACATCATAATTAAAATGAAATCTGTAGCATTTTTTTCCTATCTCTCGTTCGGATGTTGTCACTTCTTTCTTCACATCCAAGTACTACTGAGGGTGGCGATTATCCTGGGACAATCAGACATCAGACTCGATTGTTGTAAAATCAACAATCAGTATTTGCACAGCTCTAAATGTTGCATTCTTACCGTTTAACTTGTAAGTAAGCATTACTATAGGCACTGGTGCTTTAAAGTTAGTAAGGTGGATGGAAATACAGTGTGTATATAAATACAAAACGTACCCATATACATACATTTAGGCAAATAAACAGGGATGCTATGAATGGGCTCTTCAGGGCTGCCAGTAAGATCTGTTTTCTTTTTCTTAAATATACAAACAACGCATCAGACTAGAAGTCAGTCTATCAGTCTTCATACAGCTGAACTGCAATCGTGACCTAGAATATGGCTTATATTGTGGGCAGGTCGGTTTGAGGACTGCTTGGAAGAATCTGAAGCAGATGTGTTTGCAATGGAAAGCAAAGGCGACATTGCTGACCCATCTGGAGGAAGAGCTGTGGCTATTTCTGGAAACAAAGACGTCAAGTTAAAATTGGATAAGTGTGACGTATTGGTCATGTGCATTGGCGGCATATCTGGAAGCAAAGGAAAACTGGGCTGAGCAAAACCAACAGGCCGGGGAGGGGACAAAATGGAGCCAAATCGATTGTTCAAACCTCCGCTGCTCGGCTTTTCTGTGCTTGGATTAGGAAACATTTGATTGGGGAAGTAAGGGATAGAAATGTCATTGGAAAGAGTGGGATGGGCAGGAGAGTAGGGAGGGTAGAAGGATGGCAGCGTATTTTGAGGATCGACTGGGATTAGGGCTGGTGTTCGAGTGGCACTAGGCTGAGTAACCGGTGGGATGAAAGACGCGTTGGCATTTATTGGTGGATTCATGCCACCCTCTGGAATAAAAGGGAAGCCAAAGTTCTGAGAGAGTGTGTGTTGGTCAGGAGCTGTGTTATCATTAGACACTTGAGGGCCATCAGACATAAAGCGGACAATGCTTCCTCTTTTTTCTATCGCAGACTGCTGGCGCCCGAGGATCATACTGCCACTGGTAGACAGGGGAAGATGAGGAAGACTAGGGTCAAAGACATTTCCATGTCTTTGATTTCCAGACCGGTTCCTTTCGGGCTGACGTATTTTAGAGCCTCCATTATCTTGCAGAGGATGCCTCGATCGTTGAGTAACTGAAGAATTTGGCTGACGAACGGATGGTTGCCCTTGTTCACCGTTTCCATGAGAAACTGCAGGGTGAGGGTGAGTGGGCCTCACGACTCCGTGCATGTTGCTAGAAACAGGCGTATTCATGTGACTCTTCGTTCCATGACTCTCGGTCATCCTCATGGGATTGGACTTCTGTACAGAAATGTTCGGGCTTGTATTTCGACCCTGAATATCTCCCGAGGAAGAAGAACTTGAGAAAGGAATATTTAAGGAACTGTTCCTTGTGTTAATTGAACCGATAGACATGTCACAACTTTCCCTATTCTGACCATCACCATCTCTTCGGATGTGGACGCTGTCTCGCGCTGGGGGGCAGTTGTACTCGATGGTGGAGGACGCACCACACTGCGTATTCCTTTGATGCTCTGGGAGTGATCTTTGGCTTCCACTGACTTGGTCTCCAAGGTGAGGGGCAAGTAAACTCTGCATAAAACTTTGGTGGCATGTATTTTCGTTTTCCCTTGATGGAAGGGTATTTCCTGTTGGAATACCTTGTACTGGCTGGTAAGGCAATCTCTTCTGTCTTTCGATGGACGGCCCGGTATTTTGACCAATTCGAAAAGCTTGCGACTGCATGCCCCTGAGGGATGACACAGAATTACCAATTTCACTGTTCCTTGAGGCTTGTACGTCAAAATTGCCTGTTGGTTGTTGATTGGGTCCTGCTGGCTTAAATGTCTGACAATCGGAAAGCCGTTGCACATCTGAGCCAACCGTATGATCAACAGATATACGGCCCTGCATATTATGAATGACCAACCCTTTATTTCTAGAAACATCGAGATAGCTTCTCATTTCAAGCTGGTCAGAAACTCTAGGGCCTTGAAGAGATATTCCTATTCTCTGTTCTGAATTAGAGGGTGTCTTCCCGATGAGTGCTTCAGCAGAGTAGCTGGAGACTCTGTTTCTCTCCTGCCTGTGAGGAGTGCAAGTCATATCTGATGGCCTGGTTACGATACTTGCCTGTGACACCATTTGCTGCTCTAAGCCCCTCGAGGTCATAAGCCTCTGCATCTGGTTATGCCCTGACACATGTTCAGAAGCTGAACCTTGCTGTCTGCTGCTAACATCTTGTTGCTGTTGATGCATAATTTCTTGGTTTATATGGCTCTGAGGGTGGTTATGATGGTTTCTGCTTGTTGCGGGATTTTCACAGTTCTTTTCAGGCTGGGAAGCTCCAAAGTGCTGCTGCATCTGCTGCTGCATTTGCTGGTGGTGAGGATGAGGCTGACCACCTTTTTGTCGCGTCTGATCACTTCCATGGTGCTTCTGCTGTAGAGAAAGTTGTGTGGCTTGGCTTCCCTGGATAAGATTTCGTTTCTTTTGCATTTGCACCTCCTGCTGTATTGTTCGCTGCTGGTGGACACCGTGGGGTTGAGAGTGGACTGAGTTTTCCCCGTGAGTGACATGGTGCTGCAGCTGATACAAGTGGTGCCTCTCTCTTAACTGTCCAGCCTGCTGTTGTTTTAAGTATGGATGATTACTGTGAAGATGAGATATGCCTTGAGAAGGACCGTGCTGAATCGGCTGCAAGTGCTGCCCTGCTTGACCTTGCTGTTCTGAAATTGATGTTTGAGAGTTGCACTGAACTTCAGTTTGTCTCAAAGCTGGTGTTACAAAGTTGCTGTTTGATGGGAATAACCTATTAAGGCCATCCGTGTGCCCTTGATTGCTCACTGATGGCACTGAATTTGACGAATTAGGAGGAATCTGACCGACTAGCATCTGCGTTTGATCAGCAATGCTCTCTGGTGTTCGGTTCATCAGTGCCATCCCTTCGAGCCTTATAGGTGCTGTCTGGCACTGCTTTTGCCTCTTTGCTGTAGAGAGCAGAAGGTCATCTTGAACAGCCCGCTTGGCAGAGTCTTTGCGACCTTCATGGCCTTGCTGCTTTAAGTGTGATTCCTGCAGCTGGGGAGCCTGCATGGTGCTTGCCCTAATAGCATTCAGTTGCTCCTGAGCATATTCATTCATCATAGCTGGTCCCGGAGACTGGTTAACATATGAACTAGATGGAAGGGAGAGACTCACCGTTGCAGGAACACTTGGTGGCTCCGAAGGCTGGGATAAACTTGAGCAACTCACAAGGGGATGCACAATGCGACTCTGGTGTATTAGATTATTCACGCTTAGACTGGTTATGCTTGGTGACTGGGAGGCTGAAATCTGCAAAGAAGTGTTTGAGGTTTCCACACCTCCTACAGAACAGCTTGGTTTTTCAACTTGTCTATCAACATTTGCTTGCACTGTATCCTGAGCACTGAATTTGTTTGATGCTGTTTCTAATGGCCCTGCATTGCTTTCTTTCACTGGTAAAGGTTTAAAAGTTGGTTGCTCTCTCTCCAATGATGTAACCTCAGTTGACTTTGAGATGGCATCCCTCATGTTAACTTGTATTCCTCCTCCACCTTTCTCGAGGTTTTCTTGATCAAAAATAGCTCTTGCTGCAAGAGCTACAATGTCGGGTTGTTCTGAAAATGTGCATGTACTGGTTGACGTGCTGCTCGTAACATCTTCTCTGGTGGTATCTGGCAACATCGATGCCACTGAGAAGCCTCGACTGCTGCCAGAGCTGGTTGACATTGGGGAGTCCGCCTGCCTGCTGGCGATTAGGGAAGCACTAACTACTTCCTGATCAGAAATGCAGGTGTGATGCTGGGAGAGAGAATCTCCCTCCGAGTTCATTAACAAGAGTTCCTGCTTCTCAGGCAAATCAACATTTGATTCTGCTGATTTAGAGTTTTCCATGGGAAAATTAGAATGCTCCCCCTGAACAGTAAAAGAAGAGTTTTTTTCCTCAGCTGTTCTTTCTTTTGTGAGATCAGACAGCATTTTGGTTAGACCTTGCCCCTCTAACAAGTCCGCATCTTGCATTATGATTGAAGAATCCTGTGCAACATTGCAGGACTCCGAAATTGCTCCTGCCTTGGAAGTATGATCTGCTGTGCTGCTCTGTGCTGCTGCCATCCCAGAAACCTGAGAATTTGTCACATGTGCTTCAGTACGAGAGGTCGTTAAGGTGCCAGGGGGTTCACAGGGTGCAGAAGGCTCTGACAAGGCAGAGGCAGTAGGTGGATTGCTCTGAGACCGATGTGCCTGCGGGAGAGGAGCAGCATCTTTGGCAGCTGGCGGGTCCGGCACCAACGGTTCGGACACCGTGGGCTGCAGGGGCGAGGAAGCCGGCAGCTCTGCCGAAGGCAGCTCTGGCACAGGGCAGGATCCCGCTGCCTGCTCAGAGCGCTCAGACTCTTTGGAATGACAGTCAGAAATGCTCGCACCGCTTGGTGCTGCCACACCACTCACCTGCGACGTAGGTAAAGCTTGCGATGCTGCTGGAATGTTTTCAGGCAGCCCCTCACCGTTTGCATGCTTTGCCACAGTTTCCACAGGAGCACAATCTACCTTCCCCGCATCTTTGCAAGGAACTGCCGGACAAGAAACTTTACTGTTGACTGCTAGGTGTTTTTTAGTACTTGGCTTTTTGTTTGTCCTTTTTGATTTTGTATTAGATGGCAAACCAGCAGCAGCTTTTTTGGGGGAAGCATTTATTGAACTAGATGCGCTAGTTAACACCGAACCCTCTGCAGATATTGCAGACGCCACCGAAGTTGGTAATGACACACAGTTAACTGTGGCGATCTGGTTATGGACAGTTGTGGGATTGGCAGGGTGGCTGAGAGACAAGTGTAAGCAGCTTTGTCCGGCCATTTGTGATATGCTTTGATTGAGGTTAGCTAAAGCACCAAATGTATTGAGGGCAACGTTGGTATTTGGATCTTCGCTGGTGGTGGGTTGAATAATTTGCATAGGGGCTTGATTGGCAGCTCCAGATGAAGACATCACAGGCTGCAATGCGAAAAGCTGCCCATTTAACGAGATAGTTTGAGGATGCTGTTGATTTGACATTGTAACTGAAAACGTTTGTGTAGAGCTAGAAGATGGCAAAGATGATGGTCTTGGTAATATATGGACAAGGTGTTTCCCTCCAAAAGTCTGTGGAAGAGAGGCATTTTGTACGGAGTTGTTAGAGTTTGCGATTGCAGTAGGCCCATTCATGGGAACTCTTACAGAAGCAGAAGGCTGGGCGGAGAGGAGAGGAAGAGGATTCTGACTAGCAGCTTGTATAATTACAATTTGTTGACTGACATTTTGGCTAGGAACTTCTGCTCTCACAATTGGAGGGCATGGAGTGGTGTTGGGAGGCTGGAGAATTATGACATTCTGGTTGGCTGGTGCTCCTGTTACGGCTGACGCAACTGGCTGAGCCATCTGAATTACCTGCATAGCTGAATTTAATGGAAGGATATTTCCTGCAGCCTGAGTTTTAACCTGTGGCTGGCTGATTAATGGCTGCATAGGTAAGGACGGACACGAGGGCAAGGTAACTACAATTTGTTCAGCTGCCTGCACATCTCCAGGCAGAGAAGTACTTAGACTAATGCTTGTAGTCAAAGGCCTGCTGTGAGCAGGAGATACAGTACCAGCACCATTAACTGGCTCATTTAGTAGCGCAGTCATCATACTGGATGGTGTTTGGCTTAGTGGCTGAACAGTATTTCCTGCTAGCTGCAAAGTTGTCCACGTGGTCTGTGTGTTTCCAGCTGAAGGCATCCGTGTAAGGCTACTCATGTTTTTCAAGTCTGAAGTGCCAACACCTGTAGAGCCTGAAAAAGACCAGCAGTTCTCTATGGGACTGGAAGGCAGAGCGCTTATTGCCGTTACAGCCTTAACTCCTTCTGCTGCAGAAGTCGCGGGCATTCCAGCACTACTTACCGAGTCTGTACTTTTGGGGACATTTACAGAGGAAAAGCTATCTGTGCTAGACAGTCTCACAGACGGCACACAAGCTGTGTCACTGGTTGAAATTACACAGCCTTCTTGAAATTCATTCCTAGAACTGGGTGGTTTTGAGCAGGTTGTATTCACCTGTTGAACTTGAGAGGCTTCCGTGGAGGCACTGGAAGGAAGGCTGATTCCCTGCAGGAGTGTTTTCTTCATTAATTTTGGGCACCCCTCATCATTTTTACTTTTGGAGAGATTTTGATCATTCTGTGATGTATTACTTAGAGACTGCTGTAGTTCCTGTTCTGTTCCAGATCGAGAAGTGCTCTGTGAGCTGGCAGTAGCAAGCACACCTTGCTCATTCTCTATGGTGGAAAGCTCAAGAACAGTCCCTGCTTGGACTGGCTGAGCGGGTGCCAGTGGAGAAACCGTACTTTGAGACCGTGGCTTGTTTTCTGCAGGGTAAATACCAGAGATGGTCACAGGAGTCACTAAGTTGCAAGTTCTCTGAACTGGCACAACATTGGCTGTTTGCTTTTGTAAATTATGACTAACGTTAAATGTTATTCCCTGGACAGATGCTCCCTGGTTATTTCCATTGGGTTGACTCCCATTTGAATAGACGATGATGTTCTTTTGAACCTGATCACCAGGAATAACAACCGAAACCTTTGCATTTTTGAGATTCCCCTTCCAGTGGATTGTAGGATCATCATACAGGCAAATATCATTTGCTTTCAGTAGTTCGATGTATCTCCCATTTTCCTTTTGAAGTTCATCCAATTGTTTCCGGAGTTTTTTTATCTCTTCAGCTACAAAACAGTGAGAGCAATCCATTACTTCAGCACCTGTGCAAAAACCAGGTAATACTACCACATGATATGGAGAGTAAGTTCTATGCAATACTGAAATACATTACTAATAATGTATGGATAATAATAACAATGTAAACTTCAAATAGTTAAAATAATGTAAATTAAGAGTATCCTGGTAAACCCTTTAACTGAGCAGGAAAGTAATGAAACCCACAGGCTACTCCACTACCAATAGTTAGATATGTTAATTAGTTTTAAAAAAACACGGATGAAACTGAACACTAATCATTTAATTACCAAATGAAAAACAAACACGGTGATCTATCTTGTTTTTTTCCTGATCCTTTGCAGGCACTAAAATTAGTTTTATTGAATCGCTAATCTCATGACTTTCCAGGACACTAAGTTTCATTATATATGAAAATGATATGCAAAACTAAATACAATGCACTTATGTAAAGCCACAAAAAACAGCACTTGGAGATATCTCACCTATCTAGGAAAATCAGCTAGGCTTGTCAAATGCTATTACATCAACAAGATGAACTATTTAATAGAATTCTATTCTATGTGGAGAAATAAAAACTACAAACCACAACATTAGCTCTGGGATTATTTCTGTCTTATCTCCGTCACTGTATTTTTATGCATCTGTTAAATAAGAATTTATATGATGTATTATATTTTTATAAAGTAGATTGTTACTACTTGCAAAGTATTTGAAAGGAGAAAAAAAAGGAATATGCATGAAGGAAACCCCATTTTTCCAACAAAAAAATCTAACTGTCAGAAATTGTTTTGCGCATTATAGTAAAATACATGGGGATGGAATCTGCTAGATGATACCGCATTATCTGTGAGCTCTTTACTTTACATCACAATACGATTGCTTTATATCTCTTCGCTACATACAAGAAAATGCACTTGGGCTTTTCTTCACTTCTTGTTTCAAGTTATTCTAAGCGGATGTATTTTTCCTGCATGCATGTCTTGGGATTCATCAACTCTGTTGAGTCCTTGGCTTTGTTGTTAGCCAATATTAACAGACACACATTGGAAAGAAGCAACAGAAATTCTAAAGCCTTCAGTGAAATCTTTATTTACCCTGTTCGTTGTTCCCTCCATTTAACAGAAGTTCATCATTCTGTCTTTTCATTTCTGTTATATACTTAAAGGCTTGGTCCAGGATCATGTTCTTGCTCTTTAAAGGAAAAGCAAAGAAAAAATTAGGAGAGACCTCATCATTATTGCATCTACCAATAATAGATCTTGTATTAGTTCCAACAGTCTTCGTTTTAAAAATCCTGAATGATTCTCTGAACATAGCTTTTTTTGTTCTTTGTTTTTTAAAAGATGAACCAGAAATTTCATGGGTGATACTGACCTTAAAACACTGTGAGTTTTTAAAGAACTAAATGTTTCATGATGGAGCTGAAATTCTCTGATGCCAAAACCTGAATACTAAGCCACAGAATCCAAGCATCATTCTTTTTCACTAATAAACATATACACCACTCGAAATTTCCAGGACACTGCTTCATACATATTTTATTAGGAAAGAAGCAAATCACAGAACAATTATCCAGGGAAGCGTTTGCATAATTTTGAAACTAATATACTGCATAACACGGGATGAATAAACATATTATAGCCCTTCCACCATCTTCTTTTTGTAAGATAATGTTTATTCTGCCTGCTAAACTTCCCATTCATTTCTCAATTTCTTTCTTGTTCTGCTGTTTTGTAGTAATAGTCTCTGCTGTAGATTGTTCTGTCTGGAAAAAGATGCTTCTGTGCATCAGCCTTTGTCATTTTGTCTTTTCATCTCTCACAAGGACACTGTCTTACCTCACTGTTTACCTCACTTCCCTCGCATTTGACTTTCAGAATTGCTTTCATCTCATTATACCAAAGACTACAGAAATAAACGTACATGCAATTCAATTTACATCTTAGGACATTAAGCAATCACCAGCAAAGGGCAGAGGAGGGATTGGAGAATGACCTGAAAAATGATTTTGCTTAACCCATAGCTTTCACCTCTTGAGCACTGCAAAAACCACATTAGGCAGTAGAAAACAACTTGACAAACAGGAGCTGCACAATCCAACCTGCAACCCACTGGCCAGATCCAACCTACTTCTGTCCATCCTGCCACCCTTTCATTAGAGGAGAGGGTGAGCAGCTATTTGGTCAACACAGGAAAGGCAGCAGCTGAGATAGGTTTTTTATCTTCTGTTGTTAGTAAGGTTCAGGTGCCCTTAACGAGAACTTTGGGAAGCTGTGGATCAGACAGACAGGCAGACATTGGCAAGATGACTTAGATGGCTATGGGCAAATGAGTCTGTCTTATGCCTTCTCAAAAATACCGCGAATGCAAATCAAAGAGAAAGTTGGTCAGTCACATGTCCAACTCATTCCTTCAACATCTATGTGCAACACTTCAGATGCGAAGCTCAAAATCTGTACAATTACATTAACGTGGCCTTGTACTTCCAAAAAGGAATTCTGTTACATATAGTTGTTGTTTTTTTTTAACACTACTAAGATCTAATAAGATTTCAAGCACGTTAATTTAGACAGTTTTGTGTTCTTTGTGAGAAAAATAGCAAAATAAGTATTTATACTTCTATGGACAAGGAAACACACGAGCATTTCACAGGAAACTTCTATGTATCTCTGAATGAACACTTACCTGCTTGAGTGCTGGAGAGCAGGGGATGAGTTCTCCAATTCTATTTATCCCAGCATTAATCTTCTTCTTTCGATGTCTCTCCACTAAGTAAAGATAATACACACTGTCATCTAGTTGAACAAGTCAACAGTAAATACATTATTGCCTGAGCTATTGGGACCCTTAAAAATATAATATGGTAAAAAAAAAAATCCTCTAAACTAAACCTCAGTTATTGAATTTACACTCAATGACACTAAGAGCTGTAACATAAGAAGCAGCATCTTTAAAAAGTGGGGATGTTCAGGACCCCTTTGTGGAAAAAGCAGAGCTATTGGAACTCATAACTCAAGTTTTAATAATGCTTCTTAGCTGAGTTTTATGAAACCCTTTTCACAAGGCAGACGGAGTAACTTTACACATACAGAAAGCAAACAAAACAAGATTATGTAAAGAATCAGTTCCAGGTTTAGGAACAAATTCTGGGTCTCTTAAATCCTAATGTGAATTTTAGCATCAAAGGAGAAATAGTTTATTTTTTGTCAGATTTTAATGTTACATTCATATTGATGGAACAGCCAACACAGAATCTAGCTCTAGCTCTAGGAACTATCAGTTACTCATTTTTATGTTCAAAGCTGTAACTGTTGTGCAAGTTCTAATTATAATTGGGACTAAAGAAAATATTTAATGAACAATATTTCTGGTCAATTACCTATTTAGAGAAGGTCAAAAATGTTTAAATTACAGTCCTCTAGTAATGTGATTTATCTCTTCATGAGGCCTAAACACTTGCAAAATGGTTTTGTGCTACATATCTAGTACCTCTGGCATTTTTTTTCAGATAGTATTAGTCTCTGTCTTCCTCCACAGTCAGCTTCTTTCCAATATAGTTCAGTCTTATGTAATTTCTTGTTTTGTTTTTGAGATTTTTCAGTTTTCTATGCAAACTCTTTTTATACAAGATTCTGCATAAAGTTCTGCCACAGCTCTGTCAAAATTTGAATCAATGTGTCATTCACTCTGCCTCATGTTTTTTACAGCAGGGCTGTTTTGATGGCATATAGAAACACACAGTAACCCAAAGGTTCATGTACATTTTCTACAAAGGAAAGAATGCTTTACTTTGTGCTCCTTTACTAAGGATATACTGATTTGAACAGTTTTATTTCAGCAGTCTGTCACTTCAATTTACATTTTTCAAATTACTGAAGCTTTTTTCATTATTATTATTTCAGGACAGACTGAAAGGTGTTCACAGAGTTCTGTTCTAACACAGCAAAATAAAACGTCTTCTGCAAGAAATTTATGATGTAAAACAGAAAGACAAAGTCTGGAGGGGGAAAAATAAAAAAATAATTTAAAAAAAAAAAAGCACTGCCCCAAGGCTCCATTTAGATAGGAACTGAAGCACACAGGAATCTGTCTCATGCAGCTCATTTAAAGTATATCCACAAGGTGTCCTCTCTGCTCTGAGGACTATGTCACTTGCCAAGCCTAAGGCAGGGGCAATGTTTCATTCCACTTCTTCCCAGTTCTAACACTTCTACAGCAAAAGGTCACCCACATTTAGACAAAATGAAGGACAGACTCCTCAAAGAAATAAAAACTGAGCAAAACAGTTACTCTGAACTAAGGCTGCATTTCATACTGTTATTTATAGACAAGGCAGACATTTGCATTCAGCATTCAAAGAAATCCTGTAGCCTATCTTCTAAAGCAACTTAACAGCTCTGAAGAGTTAGGCCTGTAACTTTTACATAATTTTATCCAATTAAACCACATACAGATTTAAAAGCTCATTAACAGATGACAGTTTCACCAGTATTCTTAGTGGTCAGTCATACAAGAGCAGCTATATAAACATTTAAACCCACGATCCTTGGGAATTAATTTTTGTATCTCTTACTGTTACTTATACATACAGATATCACAGTGGTTGTGAAGTGCTATTCCTTTTTGATAGTATTATCCACTCTACTCAGATTGTCCAGATATTAATGACTAAGCAAGCTACAGGGTTGGAGGGAGCTGGTCCCCACATCTTGCAGAATTCAGCCCAGAAGATGAAGACTTTGGAAAGCTATCAGCAAGCAAAACAGGAACTGAGAATTAGAATGAGGTTGGCAATCTGAAAAGTAGGCTTGATAAGATTATTTCCTAACACTTCTTAATCCTTAAGAAATTGGCCACACCCTGGGTACAGCCCTACAAGCTTTATGTTCCACAGCTTTCACATGGAAACTGCTCAGTGTTTTTTTCCATTTGAGTTTGTAGAGACCACACATTTGTACTGTTTAATGAAGGGAGGACCAGATTCAGAGTCTAGCATTTCTTATCTATATAGATAAATCTGTCAGACTCTTCGGAAGCCTTTTTGCTGATACCTATCAAATGACACTGAAGCTAAAATCTGACAGAGACAAAAGGCTGCATGCTGTGTGAGGGAAGTAAGTCCTACAACATACAGACAGTATTCACACTGAATTGCTGGTGGGTGCCCAAGGGACAGGTTGTAGGAGTATTTCTAATCCATGTAACCTCTAAAGCTCTTGGATGAGATACCTCTCTCTGAGTTGCTTAAGTGTTTACCTATGTTTTAAATGAGGTGATAATTATTCATGAGTGAATGCCTGTACATTTATTTTCCTTTATAACTGAACAGAGATTGTTCACTTTTTAGTTTAATAGCAATGGTAAGATTGGGTACATGGTCGTACTTCACACTTGGACATGTTGTGTGGAAAACAGCAATCTAGAGACCAATCAAGAGGCCCTTGTGCATAGGTATTCTAAGCAGGACAACAGAATGATGCTTTTGCTAGGGTGGCTTTATTTTTTTTTTTAATGTAATAAACTCCTGTGAAGGAACCTTCTCCATGCAAAATCAGTTTTAATAGTTCAAAGAATATGTGCTTATTTCTAGACCAAAACCCAAAAATCGTGTTCCTACCTGCGTTATGTGTCTCCCGGTTTTTCTTTCTGTTAAGCATAAAGGGAAAACAGTGATATGAAACAGAGGGAAAAAAAATCTGCATACAAACAAATTTCTCTTATTTTCTTATTTCAATTACAATTAAAAGTACTAAATATTGGATTCTGCTCTGAACAAGAACATGGCAGAAGTTACACTCAAAAGGACTGGTATTACGCATTGGTACTAAACAGTTTCTAACAAAAAAATCATTAGCGTTCAGACTTAAATCAATTTCAGCAAAACAAAGCATAGTGTAATACAAAATTTGGTTGCTGTTATATATTTATAGGACAGAGCAGGATTGTTATGTTTTTGTTCAGCAAGAACTATTACACTATCCAATATTCAATAAAGCCAATTATTAAAAAAACACTACTTTTGAGCAACAGGAATGCTAATTGTTTGTTTGAAATATTGCTTTTATATTCACAGAATCAATGAAACAGGAAAAACTATTACCACACAAATTGATTCTTTCAGATCTGTTACCTTCAAACATCATACCTTCTAGTATCAAACGTCTCCTTTGTGTGAGAAGCCTGAATTACCATTCTTCTGCAATTTTTCCTCTTTACTGCCTCAAAATTCTGTCTATGCTTTTGGGGTGTGAGGGTTGTCTTTATTTTCATATGTTCATCTGGGATTTCTGGACCAACAGCAACCAGCAGGATCACTGTGCAAAGCCTCAAATTGCTTTTCTGGAAGTCAGTAAATCCTAAATATGTTCTCTCCATTTATGAATCAAATGTAGGTTATTCATGCAGTAAGGCAAATACTCTCAGGGAATCTACTAAAGCAAAGCACATGTCTTATGAAAAAAGTAATGTTTCAATAAAAAATAATTCAGAGGTATTCCTGTCAGCAGTGCCCTATTAGTCTAGTTGCAAAAAGTGGAATAGCATTTTCTGCTCTCCACTCACTGTTAAAGCACAGTCCAGACATAACAAGGAATCTGAAGTGAGAAGGCAAGATGTATGTGGATGACAGGTGTGATTATTATCAGCCACGTACCCTTTTGAGCTTTGAGTTGGCATTTATATATGCCAACTCACCAAAAGCAGTTTGTAACTCAGACAGCCTTTACAAGACAGTGCTGTTACTGCAGATGGCCATATCTGGAGACATTTGCTAAGAACTCATGCCTAAAGATGAACATCTTAAAGTCAAATAAATGCCACTGAAGCCTGCACATCTGTTCTACAGCTATTCAAGAAGAGATGAATCTTCTGTTCATTGAAAATACGTACCACCAGAACTGAAATGCATGCAGGATATTGGCGGTTTCTTAATTTACAATAAAGTACAATTTTCCCACTTATATACAAAACAATTATCTGTCTTTCTTATCATAAATCATATCCTACAAGGCCAGCTAGCATAAGATGGATGCTGTAACTAGGGAATGAAGGACTGCCCTGCCACATCAAGTGTTAGATCAATAGCCTACTACACAGGAATGAAGACTTGGAAAGGTTGCAATGAACTTTGAGTCCCTTTGTTAAAAATTTTGGTTATAGACTTGCTATTCAACCTGCGGGTGTGTTTTGACTTCCACCAGAGATTTGAGAAGACTCAGATTTCACTGCGAGATAGAGATAAAGATAAAAACTAGATAGAGATAAAAACTCCATCAAAATGAGCATAGTATTTCCCCAACATTTGCAAGGAGTCTCTGCAATAATACAGGCTGCAGTCTAACCTAGGTGGTGACACAGTCTTACATGTATCCGGGTAGTTTGTGTGATAAAGAAACTCCTTTGCGTTGGTGGCCAAGGTAGACATGCCTGACAAATAACTCACCATAGACAGGGGAAGAGAGAGGCAGGTTTGTAGCCGCAGTTCCCAGATTTTTGGATCAATCCTGGTCAACCCTCAGAGCTTCTTGTTAATACCCTTATCACCCCTTAAAAACTTTTAGCTAGAAATTCCGTCACTGCAGTATGACCACAGACTACAGAATTACAAAAATCTTTTTTCCACAGAAACTCACCGATGTTGCTTCTTAGTAGGTGTCTCATTCTCTGTCATCTCTGGCATGGTTTCAGAGAAGAGAGCCTGAAGAAAATTGTAGAAGGAATTAGCAATAACTGCACTCTACAGAATTCTTAGCACACAGTTACAACATTTTGTCTTTGACCACAAGGATAGGGCCACATTACACAGTACGCAGAAGTCTATCACCTTGCTGTAGAAGGGCTAGTCATGTGAGCACTAAAAATGAAGTACATTACCTATACAGGTGCTATATGAACCACTGCTGTCTATGAAGAACTGGTTTCCGTTTCCTCGGTTAATTTAAACTAAAAAAACAACAACTATAATCCCAACTACTTAAATAAAGAAAAAAGGAAAATTAGTATATATGACTGTTGGATTTTTTGTTTACTTTTTTTGAATGGGAGGAGGTACAGCTGAACTCTGTCTTTTTCATCAGCACTTCCTAGCTGAATATGCTTTCAATTCCCAGTTCTAAATAAAGTTTGAATGCTGAGCAAAATGCAAACTACCATTAGGACATTAATTATTAGACTGTTTAACAGCACTCTAATGAAATGACCTCATAATGCAGAAAGTTACAAAACCTGCTTGTTACTGAGTTAATGCACAGTTTAGAACAGACCAAACCAACACCCTCTGTTCATGTTTTCAGTTACATAAAATTCAGTTTAAAATAAAGTTATGAAATAAAGTTGTATGTAATGACCTAGTATGTTGCACCTGTCCTCAGCCTGAGCACATAAGTAGCCTGCATTTAGACAAACAAAAATATGACAAAAAGAAAACAGAAGATAAGGTTAAATGAGTGATGATCAGACACGTTTCTACTGGAGCAAGGAGCTTTATAGACCAAGTAACATGAAGTATACTGTAAATGACACCAGGGGATTTTTTTCTGTTATTATTTTTTTTTTGACAAGACAGAGGTCTGTATTTAGTTTCATCCTTCTGCTCATTCTCTTGTCAACCAACCTGTTCTTGCAACTCTTCCCACAGGCCCTGACTCCTGGTGGCTTCACCTCTCCCTGGCTCCTCCTGGAAAGCCCATCACTTTCTTTCACCAAGCTTTATATCTTTTGGGTATTTTATTTGTCTGCTTGCTTGTTTTTACTGTAAGAAAGTGCGGGTAGGCTTTAATACAACTTTCAATATCAAGCTGTTCTTCAGTAAACTGAATCTACCATTACTGACACTGGCATTTAAAAGATGAGGAAAAAAAAATCCCTACAAACTAGGAAGCCAGGCACCTATAGAGCTCCCAAAACACTGAAGCACGCAATTTGGAAGGGAGTATGCATGCGTGTGTAAAGTTCACAGAAATATTCCTTATTGGGCTAGAGCAGAACTTTGGTGTTGCTTTCCATCCTTAAAACTTTAATAGAAGTAGTACTCTCATTCAGTAAACCTTAACTGATTAACATTGCAGCTGATGCCATTTACCACAGTCTCTTATTTAAGCACTGTATCTATTCCCAGGAAGACAGAGGAAAAGTTGGCAAACAATGAAGTAAAACAAACAGGCAGTATCTGCAGATCCAGCTCGGGAAACTCAAAGCGTGTGAAGTTTTCAAGAACCTAAGTCAGCCTTTCCACCCGACACAAGAGCACACACACCAACACAAAGACACAGTGCTGTGCAAGATGAGTTACAGCACTACACCACTCCGCTGGGCATTATGTACAGCCTAGTTGAGGCATAACTCACTCACCCAAAGGGAGCACAGCACTACCTACTTCCATTTCTTGACAGGCTTCGCTTTTTCCATTCTCACCAGCCAGGCTCTGCCTAAGGTGTGAGAAAATCTGAGAGTTAATGTGGTCTCTTATTGTAGGAGAGTCCTTCAAGTTACTGAAAATTCAAAACTCTGAAGGCCAGAAAATCCAGCTCCACATGCAAGACATTTATAACCTCTCCCCTGAGGTGGTGGTCAGCAGTCCTTACACACATCCCAGCTGCAGTCATTGTACCAGGCAGGTGGGGCCACACTGAATGATGAAGGGATTAACTGGGAGAGTTTAGCAGATGTCCAATCCTGATTATAAAAGTAAATCTGGTCAGACCCCAAGCATCTTTTACACTGCTGGCCACCAGAGAGATGCTCACACACACATCGCAGGATTGAGGTCTGCACACCTCATTTCAGTGTTTGATGTTTCAGTTGCGTAAAAGCAGCACAGCAAAATTGATTGCCATGGAGGCCATCAGAAACGGCATGAGGAGGAGACTCGTTGGCTGGCAATGATACACTCTTGTCTATCCATCTTTAAGACATCACCTTCTGTACCAGGTGAACTCCCTATGCAGGAGGGCACGGGGACATTCAATTTAGCATATGCTATGCTGTTTCTATGTAGTGGGGCAAATATGTGGGCAACAGAGCGTGTGGACATAGTTCTGGTGCTGAAAAGCTCACAAACAGACATTATGTTTAGAAGACAGAAGATGTTGATTGCATCCTGTGGTAGTCATGCACTTTGCTTCTTGACTTTTGACTTTTCTGCAGCTATCCATAAGGGCAGAGCTGGCATCTGTTATTGGATGTTACTAGACCATGTCAAGTACTCTAGAAGTGAGAACAAAAAGATGAAGTATGCTTCAATTTTGATGAATTTAACATTTTTTAAAGACTAAGTATTTACCAAATAGTTCTTTTTAATTTTTTTTTTCAAATTTATACAATTTCAGAACCAAAGGAACATTTCTGAAGTACAGTGTATTTAATGTAGAAAGCATTAATATGAATTTAGATGGCCAGTTACTGTGCAAGGCTACAGATAAAGCACAGATGTGTCAGAGCTAATGGGTATAAAAAAAACAACCCTCTCCCAAACCAGCCACATCTGCTGTGCCTCCACCTGCTTCTCCCTACACACAGTCCAGATCACAACCGCATTCCCATCTTCTCTCCATGCTCCCACACTAAAGCTGCTTCTTCTGCCCAGGGTCTACATTCCCTCAGCTCAATTCTTACTCCTAATACCAGGTTCCCTATTTCCTAAAGTCAAGATCTATGTATTTTTCCACTGGCCTTATTCCTTCCTCCTTAGCAGATGCCTTAAATGATTCAGCAATACATTACATATTTGGGAAGAAAGGCAAGGTCTTATGGGAAGTTTGTGTTGAAATTTATTAATAAAGCTTGTAAACATTTCTTGATCCCAAGAAAATTGAGAGTTCTTATAACAAAGTCCCAAAGATGTCTCATCTCCCTGTTTGATCCTCCTCTGCCCGTTTTTAAAAATTTTTATTTATTTTTAATGGGGGTCAATAACCTTCTTCTAAGCAGTGCCATTCCCTGCACATTTCAAGCCAGATGCCACCACGTTGAGTGTATTAGCCTCACAAAATATCAAATATAAATAACTGGTAAGTTTGCATTTCATAAGCTTCGGTTCTGCTGGGAGGCATAGCTCATTTCCTACAGAACGAACAGGGCACAGGAGTGCCACGAGTGTTATTCTCACTTCACTTTACTGTGGGATTACTTCAAGCCAGAGGCTTAGTGAGATTCACACAATTCAAACAATGTTTCCCCCAAAGTTTCAAAGCAGTTTTATAGGACTGATAAGAACAAACAAAGCTGTACGCATTAGCTAATTAACCCATTAGTTTATTTCATGTTCCAATTTGCTCGTTGAAAAGAGGTGGCTGGATGTACAGCACTTGTATACAACCCTGGGGCATCTATTTCAAGACCCTATGAAAAGGAAGATGGGGAACTGAAGATTTTTTCTTATTCTTATCCTATGATGACAAAACCCTTTGCATTTTATTTGATAAACCCCAAAGCAGAGCTGGCAACAGTAGGGAGGTGGTATTCTAAAGAGATGTTGAAAGCACTGACTCTGAAAATTAAAAATTAAAATATAGCTGCCGAGGCAGAGACTTTTGTGGGCTGCTGTATAATGTTTATCCTACCTCCTTTTCTTCCTAGCAGCTGTCACCACACCAGAACTTGAACAATGGTTTCTCTTTACTTATTCCATGTCAAGTAATACGTCCAGGAGAGATTCATTTTCTGATTCACCACAGCAGATGAGTATTTGCTTTATAAGCTCAGGGGCAAATATATTTTAAGTTCAGTCATGCAACATGCTCACTTGACTCAGCTGAATATCTTTTGCAGAAATAATGTAGCAAATTATAAATTCTTTAGACAGATCAAGGAGATGCAATTGGCCATTTGTGGCTATTTACTCCCAAGCTTTATGTAGTTTATAGCTCTTAGAATGTCAACTTGAAATACTGGTTTTAATTTAAATGCAATGCCATCCCCAGAAATGAAAAGATACTTTGTCTTCTGGAGATTTAAGTTTAATGCACTTTCATCAGTGCTACAGTCTTGCAGTTCTTAGGAGTCTCATACCTCAGGTCATGATTTATGGCCAAAATCAGTTCCAAGGCATGGGTAACTACTACACAAATGCTATTTTTTTTATAGCAAGATAGTGTCCTCTTCATTCAAGTGACTATTTGTCCAGTTTTCCATGCGTGTTTTACAACAAGGTTAGCTTCAACCATGGACTTAATTCAAGCTTTTAATCACAAGCAAGGTGCCCTTGAGAAAAAAAGCCACGACTTACTGCCTTTTCTTTATTCTCCCCTCAAGACGCTTCTATGCTCATTTTGCATTCTCAGTTGCAGAAAATTTAACTTGAAACTTTATCTTTGTGATTGTTACCTACCTACCAACTACTTTTGCTGCTAAAAGTAGCCTTTTAAGACTACTGTACAGGAAACCAACAGGAAAAACAGTCCTATTCAAGAGGAACAATACCTTTGGTATCTTCTAGTTTGGTTTCTGAAGAACCCAAGGTTTTGTTGTTACTGCACTGTGTCTATTCACCCGCACGCTCGTGACAGCTGGGCTGTCTGACCGACCTAAAAGAAATCTAAGACATTAAATTCCCAATTGTTTACAAAAATACTTGAGACTGGGCAGAGATGAAGGGGTGAGGTCAGTGCTGACACTGACAGCGACCAGCTGGATACTGCCCAACTCTGCGACCAACTAACTCTACAGCACCTATGTGCTGGCTGACCAGGGTGGGCCAGGTTGGTCTAGGAGGTTGTATGAGGGATTAAAGGGCAGGCAAGAGTTATCTCAGCTTTTCACAGCACACACACTCCTAATCCAAACCAGCTGACAATTTCCTTGGGCAAGAGGGCTGCTCCAAAAGCTTCTGCAAAAGTTACTATCAGCAAACCAATGCCAACAAACTACAGCTCGTTATACAATCCACTTCATTCTTTTAACTCATCTGGAAACAACAGATGGGGAAAAAATTCACTGCTTTTAGAGAATTTTTTTTGACCTCTTTTGTTTGTACTATCTAACCTCAAAGACATTGGTATTTTCCCTCCTACTGACTTAAAGCAATTAAGTTTCGGTAAGGATGTTATATAAGGTCACACAAGAGAACTAGAAAGTCTTTTCTCTCTCCCTCTATAACTGCATTGCAGGAAGAAGCTGGCTTATCATTCAAGTAATGTTCTCTCACATCTACAGTCATTTTGGTTTATACTTATGAGTTCCATAATATTAAAGCCATAATTGCCTGTGAGCATTTCCTAATATGCTGCTTCAAGAGAGCATTGCTGTAGAGCCGTTCATCTGAAAAATCCTGACCAGATCTGCTTAAGAAACTTCTGAAGATCCATGTGTCCTGTTTATTCTTCTTGCTCTGCCACTGCCGCCCCTCCAGCTCTCCTAGATTACGACCTCATTCACTTAAACCTTCTGGGAGACAGAGGGGAGTTACTGCTTCACTGAATCAAATCTCTTACCTGCTCTGCTGTTCTGAAAGCTGTTTGGAGAGGCACCTCTGGACCTTAGCCTCCAGATGCGAGCTGCTGCCGCCTTCACTCATTGTGTGGATGATCGTGGTACTACAGACAGACTGAGGTGGTATGAAATGCTAGCAAAGGAAATGCCTACGCAAACTGTCTCCTGTGACCGGGATGAACTGTTACATGGAAGCAGGCACTCGGGGCAAAGAGTGATAAGTGCACACGTAGTACGCAAGTTTAAACCACAAAGACCAGAGCTGTCACCCTAAAGAGGGTCTCCAGCTATTTTAGATCAAAATAAAGGGACCAGACCTCCTATTGGGAAATTGGGAAAAAAAAATGACCATGGAAATCCTCATGATAACATGCTTGTTGGATACTTCATTAAGATTCAAAAGTTACCCCATACCAATTTCATGAAAGAAGTAAGAAAAAATGAGGCATTTCTTTAAGCTGCAAGACACTGCTCATTTCCCTGCTATTCAATGCTCAGTGATCCACTGGGCACTTCAAAACAAGACATTAATTTCAAATTGAAGACATAGCTAATTACATCATGCTTGAAAAAGGCATCAAAAACCTTTTTTTTGAGGGGGAAGGCTAAGTGGATGCAGAGTGGTGTGCAGACAGCTTCCTTCTGTGACAGGCCGTCACTCCCTGTGTGGGCTTGGTTACCTGTGGCAGAGGCCAAAAGCAGCCTGTACCACAGCAGTGAGTGCACTTCCACTCTGGTGCAACAGCATCTACCAGGGAGCCAAACCTTCCTGGCAGGATGTTACCTAAAGAACGAGTCCTTTTTTTTTTCCTGAAAAAGCTGCAACATGCAAGTCTTCCTGGTCTCTGATGAGTGGAAGCTAGATGATTGTTTGTAATTGAGGAAGCCTTCCATTGGAGAGCTGTATTCAAAACATTAAAGACTGACCGAACAAATGAGAAGTTACAGATTCAGCAACAGCTAATCTGATTCTGCTTTCTGATATGACCTCACCACCAAATGACATCTCTATTCAAAGGTCAGTACTTTGTTACAGGGCTCGATAATCAATTTAAAATCAAAACAGAACCATTTATTTTCGCTACCACACCAAGAATGCTACTCTTCACTTAATTTTTTGGTTGAAACCTGACCTGTTGTGCCACTACAACTGATCCTCACAAAGTCTGTTTATAAGGTCTTGAGGAGGTATCAGGTTAGCTGTAAGAACGTCCTCTTGTAGCTATGCCAGAATTACAGGCACTCGCTAAAACAACTTGCTGCTCTCTCTTTAAGTCCCTAACTAATAAGCAGTGAAAAATATCCTAGAACTGAAATGCACAAGGCATCCACTGAGTTTATGCAAACTTCTTTTATTCATCTTTTCAGATAAGTCATTAAGTAGAAAGATTACACAATAAAGTTTTTGAATGTTTTAAAGGTTACGGGTTAAGAAATATGACACAAACCAAGAACTCGTCATGTGGCCATGCTATGGGAAGCAGTACTGCGTAGGTCTTCGCTACAAAGCTCCTTTAAAACATGCTGAAGAGCTCCATCCTGAGAATTGGTTACGAACATCGACCTCCCAGCATGGAAGTTACGAATCTTAATGGGGCTAAACACAAAAATGGATGAGGTAGAAGGTACCACGAAACAGTATGTAGTTTTATCACACAAGCTCATCAAACTTACCCTCCAACCCCACCCTTAAGACATGTAATTTCTCAGTACCTTGATTTTAAAAGAAACGGTTAACAAAACTTCAACTTTCAGAACCTTGCAAAACAGCAACTGTGTGAAAGTGCTTCCGAAGCACCTGTTCAGAGAGTGTGCTGCCATGTCCTTCAGAAAAGGTCAGCACAGTGTTCCAGAAACGGTACTCTCACTACCATCAGCCATAACGAGCTTTAAAATCAACCACTACCACCTCAAACCCCACAACCATGCCATGTCCTTTTCATTCCAGGCTCCTAACAAAACATTTTAGCAGCTGGAAGAGAGCTACTTCTCCCCTTTGCTCTTCAAAGTGTTTTTTTTTTTCTAGATAAAAGGGGCCCAACAGGCAATTTCTTCAGTTCCAACAATAAAGGATTCACCTTGTGGCCTGGACGTTTGACAGATAGTTTGCAACTTTATCCCTGCCAGGAGCACACAAAACTATCTCAGTTAGATGTAACAGAGAGGTCAGAATTAAAGATACCTGAGACCAGGTGACTTGGACAGACACACTTTCTTAACGGCCACGTTTAAAAAGAAATTTAAAATCAAAATCAGGATATGTTGGACACCAGAAAAATTGAACAACTAGATGCTAATCTATAGGAAACCTGGATTCATTAATTTGTCTACCTTAGAAACTAGTTATTTAGCCTGGGAGAGTAAATGCACAAGAGCTATCCAGAGGTAAGTGGTTCTGTGAACACTAGAAAAATCACAGAGTTTTTACTTTGTGGAAGTTTGAAAGAAATGGGTAATGGCAAGGGACAGGAACAACAGACAGACAAGTATCATGATCCTGCAAGTTTTACTTCATTAGAAAACTCTCTTCTAAAATGAAAATGCTTTACTTCCATCTTCTTTTTTTCTATCATTGTCTGAAATTATCCCCCAGTTGCCACCTGAGACGACCTTGGGAAGAGTATCTTAAAGTGAGACTAGAAGGGAGAGATCCCCGTTGTGTTTCTGAGCAAGTGATAGCCCAAATGCGTTAGTTTTTCCTAGCTAAGAAATACAGGGTCCTTAAAAAAAATGAAGCCACAAAATTAGTAAGAGGGACTGAAAAGACTCTTGAAACTATTTACAGGTGAGACTCTTTATACCTTGCCAACCACAAGCATATGATACACACCACTGCTTCAGACAAATGTAATCCTTAAAAATCGAAATCATCAGGTGTTGAAACTGAGCATCACCCTTGGTCTCAGACTTAAAAACCTAACAGACAAACCACAAAGCCCTCAGCTCTTTCCTACTTCCACTTAAATGAAGGAAAGAACTATTGGAAGTTTCCCGTTCAAACACAAGCTAAGTCCCCTCCAGCAGGAGAATTTTTGAACTTGAGCCACGGAGAGGGAGACACGGGGCTGTGCAAGCGCGTTGGCATAGAACCATGTTATTATTGTGGTAAATGAGGAAGAAGAGTTGTAGCACTGAGGAAAAGGCAGTCTGCAGACAACATAAGACTAGTGTTCTATTTCTAGCTAACTTCACTGATGCAGGAAAGCAGGGCAGAGTCCACCTGCACCAAAGGGTGAAGGCCGGCATGAATTTTATGTCCCATAAGCCAACCACTTAATACAGACTACAGATGCAGGCAGGCATCCCAGTGGCTTCCAGATCCTAAGATCTGAGAAATGTGCACCTAGACTTACAAGTTTCTAGATCCAAGCTCTAATCTCCAGCCTCACTAGAGAGGGGCCCCAGATAACTTATTTTGGTATGAGTACCAGCACAATTGAGGTGTGCTTTTAACTGGAATGGATCTCATTTTATGGTATTGCTCTTGACCAGTTAACCTGACAGAAGGACCAGCACAGTTAACTGGGCGAGAAAGGCACTTGTTAACATGGAGCACGGAACATTTTTAACAGCCCGCTGCTTTCCTCTCATCTGAAGCACACTGGCACACAGCTTGGCTGATGTAAAAGATTGCTATCACATGCCATGGCTGCGAAGTAACTCATTCATCTTAGAAGAGTAACGCCACAGCTCTTTATACAGGAAACGAACTTCGTTTGCACAAGATCTGCCAATCCTGTGCAGGCAGCAGGATCACTTTTGTGCTTACTCAGAGCGTGACAACAGCGCTACCCTTCTCAAGTCACAACAAAGCACACTTTGGATACGTGAAGTGCACATGTAAAAGCTAGAATTGTATTTTAATCATGCACTTAGGTTACCATTATATAAGCGTGGCACCGCACAGTCTTGCTTCATCAGGGAGCTATGATCTTTACAAGCTTTATTGCATTCTGAAAAAAGGGAAGCCCTACTGCTCCGTGGTTCACCCAAGATGTTTCCACTCAACTTTCCAGAACCACGCTATGATCAACACCCTTCAGAATAGGAAAATATGTTCCTGAGGGACTTGCCTTGCAGTCACAAATATAACAGAGATGAAGAATGCTAACACGGGAAATAAGTTATAAAGGGACCCCAAATACTAGCCTTGAGTAGTCCTTCAAGCCGAAGACAAGCATAATGTGTCTTCAGGGGCCCAAAAACTGTAACTCAACCTGTTATTAAACTCCTAGAGATATTAATGTTGTCAGATGCTACACACATACACAGTTTATATCCCCTTTTTCCTAAAAACATCTGGTTTGTACACACAGCTAGGCACGCATCTCCAATGGGATTCTGGTATTCATGGACAATGTTCAGTATTATGTTACTTAACAGAAAGCAGTGCCAGCTGAAACCTTGTGCTGTGACACTCATTCACTACCCTTCAAAGTGGCATAGGCTTCACAATAAGTGTCTATATATACACATACATACATACACACACAAGCTTAATAAAATATGTATTTAAAAGTTAAGATGTAAACAGCCATGCTTCACCGAGGATCCCTTCACATCAGATGCTACTTCTACTTCTCTCCAGGCATGCGTCATTTACAAAGTTAATTTTAAGACCATCCTGGATCCAAATGGTTCTTATAAGAACACAAGCACTCATTCAAAAACTAAACAATTGACTGGTTCTTGCCAAATTCAGCACGACCCCACCCACGTCCTCCATGAGGATCTGACTTCTATGCTGTTTAGAGTCCAAATTCAATCCATACATTAACTCATGCCAAAACTGGAGATGCCCGTGTACAATGCCACACACCTCATGGCAACCCGCTTTGCGAAGTAAAGGCTCCTGTGAACAGAGCTCAATTCCAAGTCACCCCGTCGCCTAATTTGTCAGACTTCAATACCTGGAAGCCTGAGGTGTTGTTTGTTTTCTCAGTATGTTGAAATCATAACAAACACCACACAGAAGTAGCTCTTTAATTCCTCCTCTTAAAGAAGCTGGAAGCACCCTCTACATTGACCCAAGAAGAGAAAGGGGAAAAGCCAGAGCAGCTCGGCCCGTGGTGTCAGAAGAACACTGCTGCTTAATTTTTGCCACCTTCTTCACGCGTTGTCTTGGGAATCGCAGCCTAAGGCTAACGCTCAGCTACAACAGTCAAACCTGTGATGCAGACAGCAGGCACATGCCAGACACACACCACAATGCACACACCTGACAGACATTTCAGACCGTCCCTGCTCTGCTCTTGGGAACAATTATTGGTTTGAAAGCCAGAAACCAAAGGAGTAAAGCCCCCAGCATGCCCCCACAACCTCTCTCCTTGCAGCTGTCAGACACCTTCAGGCTCCAGCACCAGTTTTCTCTCCACTCTTAAAATCCTTCCAGGTGTTGATAACCTTATCCTGAAAGGCAGTAATATCCAAATACTATGTGGTTTTATCTATTCTCACGGTGCTTCACACACTCGTTATTTCGAACATACCCGCCTTAAAGTCACGCTTGGAACACGAACAGTTTCTAAGTTTAGTTCCTGTTAAGCGATGAACACGTTTCCAGTTGTCAAATCTACTTCACTCCAAAAAGTGCTTATTATTATAGCACAATCACTATTGTAGCAATAATTGAAACTCAGAATTAAACTTCTAAATCCTTATAATAACGATAAGCACCGTTTCTCCATATTTATTCCTTCTTGCTTGTTTGATTATCGCGCACAATTCACGTGTGACAAGTAACACCCTGCGGCTTGTTAAAGTGCTGTATAACGTAATCAACATCAGTAACATTGCTCCAACGCACTGGATATGGCGGAAAAAAAGAAACTAAAGTCGTGTTTCCAAACCAAGCTTTTACATCACCTACCTCTGACTGCTTAACATGCAATCGCTCTGTTATCTTTGCTTGATGTTTTTAATAACTGCATCCGCGTGCGATATAATGGAAAGCCAAGCTAACAAGTGAAAAGTAAAGATAAAGACGTGCGATTTTCTAGGTACTTATGGCCAGTGACCCAACACATCCTCCTGCCATACCCCGGTCTCCGTAAGGCCTCTGCTACCACCAAATCCGACTGAAATCGGCCGCAGTTTGTAATTCTGACATTGCTCGGGGTGCGCCCACCAGCCTCCTCCCCTCAGGAGCCCCAGCCGAAGGTACACCGGGGGGGAAGAGCCGGTTTCCAAGGGCCGTGCCGTCAATAAACCCCGGACACAACCGGGCCCGCTCGTTCCCCCCTCACGGACAAAGGGGCCCGGTGGGGGGGGAGGGGGGGGAGGCACCGGCCGTCGCCATGGCGACAGGCCGAAGCCCGGCGCGCGCCCTCCAACCGCCGCCTCCCTCAGGGCAACGGTCGGAGGGGCATAACGGCGACCCCCTTCCCTCCCCTTCCCGGCCCCACGCTCACCGGCGGGCTGGGCGGGCTGGGCGGCGGAGCCCCTACGGCGGGCACCATCCTCCGTGCGGCCACCCCGCGCCGCCGCCGCCGCTCCTGCCTCCTCTCCTCTCCTCTCCGCTCCCCTGCCGCGCACCCGAGACTGCTGCCCGCACGCGCGGCTCGCCGCAGCCAATCCCGCGGCGCGGGTCGAGCCGCCGCGGCCAATCAAAGAGCGGTGGGCGGGGGAAAGTGTCGCTCGCTGGAAGTAGGAGGGGCGGAGGAGACGCGGGGCCAATCGGCGGGCGGACGGGTCGAGGCTGGCGGCGCGTGCCGTCAACAAGTTAAGGTGGCCGAAACAGGAACTGGTGGAGATGGGCACCGCGGCCGGCCAATGAGGGAGCGGGGGAGGGCGGAAGCTCTTAAAGGGGAAGCAACTGCCGGGAGGCCCCGCCCCGCGCGGGCGGCCGTTACCTGAGGGCGGCCGTTACCGGCCCCACAGGGCCCTGAGGAGGTTCGGGACCACAGCCGGGGGGCTGGCAAAGTTCAAACTAAAATAAAGTTTTGTTTTCTTCCTCCCCCTTTAAAACGATGTGACATTTAAAAAAATAAAAACACACAAAAAATAAAAATAAAAAATAAGTTGTTTCTGTCATTAAATACCGGCCTCAAGCTACTTACCCTTCCCCACCACCCCCCTGCAATTAGCACTCCTAATTAGCTGCCCTACATACTCTTTATATGTAAGTGACTAGGGTAACATCTTTACCTTGCTGTTTTTTTTTTTTTTTTTTTTTTTTTTTCCCTAAATTCCTAAGGATTTTCCCTAACAAGGCAGCCATCACCCAAACCAGGAAAAACAAGTTTCAGGAAAAATAAGTTTCAGGAAAAATAAGTTTACTTTTTGCTATCCCCACAGGGCCCTGGCGTGCTCCGTGAAATCCTCACATCACCAGAGCAGGGTTCAGCACTTAATGTACGGTTACAAGAAGCCAGCAGAAAGTGACAGGTGAAATCACATACAGCAAGAAATTGGTTAGGACAAGCAACCTGCTAGCATCTGCTAGCTTAAAACAATAACTTTTTGCACAAATATTCAGAAAGTTGTGTATGGAGTAGATGAGATTTGCTGTTATGGTGATGGATGAAAAGAAAACAGCTGGACCAGATGTGTTGAAAACATCTGGAGAACACCTACGGGAAGGTGTTAGTGCAAGGAACAGACTACAATGCACTACTAATGGCTCACCCCGAGGTGCTCCGGCAAAGCCTTTTGGTATGTTATGCCCATTACCAGTGTTTTTGTAAGGGAAAGGCCTGCCTTACCAAACTACACTAATTACTTGCAAAGGAGTAGATGAGCCCATAGACAATGGAGATTTGTTTGGTAGATATGCAAAGGGACTACAAATGAACCCTAAAGTAAGAATGTCTGTCCAATCACTTAAATAATCAGAGCTACATCAGAGGATACTATCCTTACAGGGCTAAAATCTGATTAAAAAGACAGAAATGACAAGGTGTGGAATAAGAGGTGAGTTTTCTTGTCAGTGGGAAGCCAACAGTGCAGTCCCACAGAAGTCTATGCTGGGGTCCATCTTCAACACTACTGTACTGTAAAAAGGGAGTAGAGTGAGGTAAAATTTAATGGAGTTTAGTAAGGATAATAAGAATGAGGAATGGCAGATGAACCTTCCCATACTGAGTGCCAGAGAAGCAAAGTACACCCAGCACATAAGGTTATGTACACAGTATAGGAAAGAAACCCCAGTTTTCCATGTGAAGTAAATGAGTTGATTTACCACTCAATTAGATAATGGCATTATAATTGCTCTTTGAATACATCACCTCAGTAATAAACAAATGCAAAGTGCTAAAAGAGATCATAGCACACCACAAGTTGTTACAAGAACCATGTAAATACTTGAGTATTGAATACTAGTGGCAGAAGTAACTGCATGCCTTCAGCTAGTAGCAGAGCCACCTAATCTGTAGAAGAGGGCAACACGAACCATCAGGGGTATTCACTAGTTTCCCTGTAAAGGAGTAACTGAGTCATCTGAAACTTTACAGACTGACTGGAGAGCTGACTGGGACAAGAACGGAGAAGGAAATAAAGAGATCAAAATAAGAGGAGTGGTTTGGAATGCTGAGGCAGTTTGAAGTACAGCAAGTCTTCCAGCTTCTGCAGCTGCCTTGTGAGGCTAAAGTGAATGAAGGTTGCTCTCCAGACAGACCTCCAGCTGTGCCTTCTAGGCCCTCCAGCAGAGGTCAGGGAAGACAGCTGCTAGCAGCAGCTCAAGAATTCAGTCAACTCTGCAGTGTGAGCTTTACTTTTGCATGGTATCCTAACGAATGCAGACTCCAACCACTGATAAAGCAACCTCCATAAGCAGATACACTGTAACATACTTGGGGGTTACATTCTACCCCCCCCAAAAAAGTGTACCACAATACATCACTCCATAAATGGCAATTCAAAGCACAAAAGGAGCTGAAAAATTAGTTTAAAAATGTCTGTAAGAGAAGATGGAACTATAATAGTTAAGAGGTGAGTTTTTACTTATGTACCTTTTTAAAAAAGGTCAGTATTGAAGAACACTCACCACATACTACAATAAATTACTTTGCAAAGATTGTCTAACTGGTGATAGCTAGCAATTAATTTCACTACTTTAACACCACTTAGCCTATAAAAAGCCTGAGTTTAACTCAGATAAATTATTACGTATTATTTATAGCTTAACTATAAAACCTGATCAGGCTCTTCATGCCTGGTGTGTTTATTTCAAGGCTGCTCACTATTTGATGCAAAAGTAGTCCACAACAGTTGTAATGCCTCTCCTTCTTCCCTCTACCCCGCAAGGCTGAGGATTTCTGAGAAAAGGCTCATGACTTCAGGGAAAACAAACCACTCCCACTTTCCTCAGTCATCAAACACACATGGCATTCATCACATAGCAGCCTAATTTACAGTTTATGTTTCAAATCTTCACAGTTAGTTTGTGAAACTTTGGAAGAATGTTCTATATGTAATTTCAGAAGAACACAGCTGGACTGCAAAAAACACACAACAAGTCATGAGTGACATAACTCAAATAGTGCACGTTTATTCTGAACGGTATTTCTAAAGAGTTTGAGAAAAACAAAAACATGCTCCTGATGTACAAGGGCAATGATATAGATTAAAAATGGACCATCTTATTTGTAAAGAATTTGCTCCCCCTGCAACTTAAATTGTAACATTGAGAATGCATTTGTAAACTGCAGACAGCATACCTTTAACTAAATTTAAACTCAAGAGACCAGGGGTGGTCTCAGCCAAATTAATCAGGAAGCAGTCGCAAATTCAAAAGAAACATCCAAGTCAGCAAACACTTTACAAAACACAGACTTTGTGGATAACAGCTGACCCTGGATTATAACATGGGGGAGAATATAACAATGGATGTTTGGGGGATCAAATTTTTACTAGACATCACAGGGCACCATCAAGAATTAACAAAATATCACGTAAGTTTGTTTCAATTGTAACAGTATTTCATATTTAGTTGGCAGGTTTAACCATTAGCTGCATCATGTAAACTCAACCAGTTTCTGTATACACAAAATAAATTCTCTCCCTTCCCCCTCCCAAAAATGAGGGATATCTCTCCTGGATGATTCTTTTTCCCCTGTACCATGGTGTCCTCTAATAGGAGTCTCTTTGTAGGTATCATCTTCATACTTCAATCCATGTACGACAAAACTGGTTGCAGAGGTTCAGGAATAACACTTATATACACACACCTTATGCTCTAGAGCTGCTAGTAGCATACCTTTTTCTTGCTACATCTTCATCCAGAACAGGAAATGCTGGTGGCTTTTTTTTTCCTCTCTCCACTTAAATTCCTAACTTAAAAAAAGTATTTGTTCATAAACCATTATAAACCATCATTTCTGAGCGAAAAGGAGGTCTTGTTGCAGCAAAATATAAAGTAACTCAAGTTCTCTGCAGTAAGCTCATGCTTCACACAGTTTCAGTGTCTGTGGAAAAACAGCACTACGGCATTGTCCTCCTACAGCCACACAGCTGATACACTAATGCAACTGTTTGTCATTCAGAACTACTGACCTTCACTCTCACCCATGGACAGGGAACACAGCTTTCTAAGAGATTTAGATTAAACCTTGTATTCAAGATTCAACAACCGTTTTCCAGGATTACTAGCCTGGGAAAAGGAGTCTTAGATGCGTGGTTACTCTTTCTTCCACCTCGTACAATACATCTCATCAGAAGTTACAATGAGGCAGGTTTGCTGTGGAATAGGAGCTCTAAGAATTGTTTTCAGGGATACATTCATAGAATGATGGCAGCCCAAAGCAAAAAGAGACAGAAACAAAGGTTAATCCAAGTAAGTTCAGACATCAGACTCGTACTTTTAAACCTGAAGGAAAACTGTCTGTGAAACACACCAATTTGTGGAAGCCTACGACAACAGCAAATCCTAAGAGTTCATATCCCCACACCCATCTACCCAACCCAAACACTTACCACTTAGTTCTAGAAGAATGAAGAGCACTTTGCTTGGCACCAGAGGCAGCTATGGTCTGAGTTACAGCTGTGCTGCGCAAACATCCTCAAGTACAATACTATCTCTCTCTCCTGCCACATACTTCTCTTGATTTGGTCTAGAAATGGCCAGGGAAACTATGCTGGCATATGACAAGCTAATTGTGCTTCAGTACATCCCCTTCTAGGAAGATGCTGGAACTGCCAACATTACCAGTGCAAGCAGGTCCTAAAAATAAGCTTTTGTCAAACGTAGGCTGCTTCTGGCCAAAGAAACTGGCATGCAGCTTCCTGGCCAGAGTCTGCTACCAAGTGTTGCAAACACAGGTGCCCAGGCCATGCAGAGGGGCTTTTGTTGTTAGACATCTGCCCATCACCAAGACTCAATTTGTGCAAACCCAGCAAAGAGAGTAGCCATTTCCCTGCATAGGTCTGTCAATAAACAATCCACAGCTCTGGGAAAGTAGCAGTAATTCTGGAGCAGCTTGTATAGTCACCCCTCAGGTATCAAAGACCACACGGTGTGCAATGAGGGGTACCATCCCTTCCCTTATGACAGCTCTCATCTTGAAATCCTTGGTTCCCATGCCACCATCAAACGACGGGACAGCACCTACTCACAAGATGTATGCTGCAATGCACACTACAGGTTGGAGGCTTTCAAAGTGGATGAATTCAAGATGCAGGATCAAACTTAAAAAAACTCAAACAGGAAAGGAATGCAGTTCTGTATCTCCTTGGGGAATGGGGCAGGTTGGTGTTGTCTCAGCTCAGTGCACTTTCCCAGATGCTTGGAGTAGAGTCCAAGCTCAAATTGGTATTTGTATTGGCATACGTAAAATTACTGACATCAGTGCGTAGGAAGGAGCACTGATGTTCACACAAAGAAAGCATGAAAGGATGCAAAGCAGAGCTTAATAGAGTTTACTGTAGCTTTGAGGTTACAGTACTCGGAAGAAGCCGTTCAGCTTATTTTCAAAACTCATAAAATGGTCTAGAATTTGCTGCTTTCTCCAGTGCTCCATGAACACCCTCTCATGAGAGGAGAACTGCATTATTACAGCTGAAGGAGAAAAGGGGAAAAGAATCTTCAAAGGAGCAAAACGTGCAGTTTTTAAACCACCTCCTCCCGAAGGAGCACAAACACAGCAAGCCAAGCCACTCCCAAGCAAACCCAGGAGACCCATGCAAAGCTATGTGATTAGGGTCAGACTCTTACTTGTGTTTTCAACCATGCTACCTGGCTTCCTCAACCCCTGCCTCATCTTAGATTTCCTCATCTCAGATTTGTCTCCACAGATTTAGTATCTGTAGCTAATATACCTGGAGACAGGTACTTGCTTTATGTGATCAAAGCGAGTAAATCGTCACAATCACTTTTCCTGTTCCAACAACGCAGATAAAACTAACTTTTAATGAGCCCGACAGCATTTCAGCCATTTTTAGAACAAGGATCTTGCCTCAGGATTCTTTTTTTCTTTAAAAAAAGTTTACTCTTGCCAACACCAGCTATAGTTCTTCCTCTGGCAGAAGTCTGCTGGGAATTTGTTAAGTGAAGATAAGAAAAAACAAAAGACCAATCTAAACCCTCCTCTTAGTCAGTTAAGAAATGTAGCACCAGCTTGGGTGAGGATTATTAAAAAAAAAAAAAAAGCGCATTCAAAAAGATCAGCCCAGGCAGAGTAAAAAGGTATGGTAAAGTAGCCCGCCCTTCTCAGCAAAGATGGAGGAAAAAGCCATACTCAAAAATATTGGGAAAAACTAAAAATACTTTTTTTGAGGTGGGGGGAATTAAGAGGAAGAGTGGGAAGTACTGAAGTAACATTCAAAGGCTGGGGGGAGTAAAGTACCCTGTAGGTTATAAAAAAACATGATCATGTAGGAATCAAAGGACAAGATATTGCTGTTCCTTTTCCCCCCACCTCAGATTTACATTCTGCTTACTGAAAGAGATTAATTCTCTGAAGGAAGCTTGTCATCAGGGTGACCTGCTCAAGCCCTCCGCACCTTAGACTAAAGAGATCTGCACACCTCTTCCCACCCCTAAAAATAAAAAGATCAAAAAAACCCCTTGATCTCGCAATCCTTGGAAGAAGCATTACATTTTGTTGGAGAGAGGTCAAGATAAAAAATTAAGAAGGGGTGGAATAATAATAAAAAAAAATCAATAGGCCTCTCTTTCCTTATTTGGCGACAAGCAAGTGCAAGAAAGTGTTCGTTGGGGTTTTGTTCAGTTGTCGGTCTTTTGCACATCTGCATTCTGGCCAAGACAAGGGGCTTTGAGGTTTTTCTGCAGCACATGAGCATCTGCAGGCTCTATCCTCTTGTAGTAGTTTTTCTTCGTCTCAATGATCTCAAAGCCAAACTTCCTGTAGAAGTCAATTGCTGACTCATTGCTGATCTGGACGTGCCTGGGACAGAAAGGAGGAGAGACAGATATCAGAACTCTGTGGTATAAAATTGTGCATCCACACTGTGAAGAAAGAATAAAGAATATAAGCAAGATAAGAAAAGGAGTTACCTAGGTAGAGACAAGAATGATTGTGTAGTTCAGGACTCAAAGTTTTGATCTTCTCAATTTAATCCTGAGCAAACAGCTCCTAGATGACCCGGAGCAATCATTCTGAGAATTGGCAAATACTTCCCCTCAGTAAAACTATTTTAAAGAACACAACTAGTAAAGAAACTCTGCAGTATTTAGAAACACTTCTTAGATGGTCCAAAACAGTTGTCTGAGCGATGATCACTATACACTAACACAAAACTGGTGATTGCACTAACGTGCCATTTGACATGATTTTAACTCTTTGCTCATTGCTAACTGCCCTTCTTCCCCCACAAAAAACTAGAGTCAGCACAAAGAAGCCCTATGGACTTCAGATTCCTCCTCCCTTCCCTCCCCGCTAGGCTTTACAGATCTTGCTCCAGTGTATTCCCAGAATTTGAAGGCCTCCAAAACAAACAGCTACTAGTTCTTCCCTCTAAGCAACTAGGGCATTTATTTGCACAAGTTCTACCAAAAAAAAAAGCTTGGCTCAGCAAAAGGTATTCATCAAATACTCCCCATATTCAGTGGACACTGCACAAGCTCATGAATCACTCTGTCATGACAACGTGCTGCATAACCATAGAACCAAAGCAACTCCAGAAGTAACAGCAGAGCAAAACAAAAGATGTTAGCATCAAGTCCCATAAACACCAAGCATCTAAAAATGATTTTCGTAACAACAAATTTAGCCAGTGATATCAAATTGGGTGCCTATACTGCATAAGTATGTTCAGTCTGTTGGGGCACAAACAGAGAGCAGTAAAACCAACAGGCCAAATAATTTTGTTGTGCCCAACTGTGGGAGCTACTTATTATCATAGAAGCTATTTATTATCATAGCTATTAATTATCATCCCAGAATCCCACTCTGACAAACTGAAAGAAGGGTTATGAAGGATTTTTTTCATTAAAAGCAGCAAACAGTTCTCCTCTGCTGTGCACACAGTAATGTGCAAAAAAGAAAGCCTGTGCCAATTAGCAGGCATCTGAGAGAGAATTCATTACCACTTCCTCTGAGAGAGTAGAACAGAAATATAAGCCAAAAGCAGCTTTAATCAAACTCCTCTTTAAAATATCTGCTCCTTTTACAGAGGAGACACAGAGCTACACTAGTAGAGTACTTGCACCTTTTTGCAGAGCAGGATTCAGCTTGAGGAGACAGTCACTCTATTTACAGCAATATCAGTGTATGAAACACTCCTCACTGCATATCTTCAGTCCCAGCAAGAGCTCAGGGTGCAGTTCTGCAGCAGCCTACGTACATCTAAGCCACGGCTGCTGTGGGATTACATACCCCCAGGAGTGCCCAGTGCCTGTGCTGGTACAACCAGGCAGTGACGGGCAGAGAAAAGACTGACTCAGAGAAGTGATCTGGTCAAATATGCATTGGCTCACTTGGTAATCACACAGATGCCAACGCACAGGAAGAAGCGAAGTTGTGCAAACAACAGTGAGGGGAAGCAAAACTCTGGCATCCATGGATTTCAGGCTCTATTTCCATTGCGATCTATTAAGATGGCAGCACTCTCTCAAGCAGCCCAGTCCTCTACCCTCGTACCCCACATGTTGGTATCACGCCAAGTGCTTCTGTAGACAAGTGGCTGATTTTTTTTTTTTTTTAACAAGCCAACCAACCCCAGAATCAAAATGCTAAAAATCAGTTTTCCCCAGCTGGGTCAGGTCACTGACCAAGTTTACCGTGTTGCTGCACAAACAGCTGACCTGCCACACCACAAGAATGGGAATAAACAGTCGGGCTTGCTACTGAGTATGAACCTAGAAGGCTTGCAAGCACCTGTGCTGATAGTCTAACACATTAATATCGTAAAACACAGACAGCAAATGCCTCTGAACTACATGCAAGACTTGCTTTTTCTTTTTTTACCATAGTGTTGTCCTCAAATGGAAAACTTACCACTTTTTTTTCCAAATCATGCAATGTAATTGTTATAGATTATCGCTATATAACTAAACTACTTTCAAATTCAGCAAATTTAGAGAAGCTGTTGTAAAGCAAGCAAGCTCTTGGTTTTCTCTGCATCACATAGGCAGCTCAGAATACAATCCCCTGCTTTCTTGTTAGCATTTACAAAGAAAGACATTTCATGATCCCACTGAAATAGATGCTGAAATGCTTTTGGATCTCCCTCCCTATCTTCCCAAGTACCCCTCTCATTCTCCATGAACGTATGTGTGCAACTCATTTACTTACAGATAGATGTTGTCAAAAGTGCCATCTTTTTCACAGATGTTTAAGACATGATTCAACATTTTAGTTCCTGCCAAAAGGTAAAGAAATACTTAAAACCAGAAGCACACAATCAATGAAGAGCTTTCTTGAGCAGAGGCAGGTTAACCATAGGAAGGCTAAAATTAAAGAGAATGCACTGATGACATTGGCACTGTGTTCTAAAATCAGAAAATAAAGTTTAATATAGATATGTCATCTGTGAGCAAACTTCAGCCAGCAAATTTGAACTGCAAAAAGCATCAGTTGTAAGAAATACATGTTGCAAAGCCATCACTGTGAATGAGATACTCTTATAATTATTACATGTATCAACTTTGAATAAATCAACTCTCTAAATAGCTTATGATTTTTCTCCACTGCTGCATTCATGAAGAGGTAGAACTAGGAAAGGCAAATAAAATATGATATACAAGTACTTCATTTTCTTGTACACAAAATTCTATCCACAATTTTATTCTTTATTTCTCTGGAGAAAAAAACAGCCCATAAGCACAAAAATAAAGCACCTTATCTAAATACAAGCTTCAAGGTCTCAAACTCAGTTAAAATATGCGAGAGCACTGCTAAGTTTTTCCTGACAAAAGCCTAGTAGAATTTAAAATAGTTTTCTTGGCTTCAGGTTTTCAAAGCAAGTAGCTAGTACCATAAGGTTTTGGTTAACTTGGCCTGCAGATTTGCAATACTGAGAAATACTCATTGCTGTATAGACAGAAGACAGGTACTACACCTGAGCAGCAATAATCAGCAGTGGGAGAAGAATACAAAAAGTAGCAAAAAGCCTTCATTTAAAATACTGAAGAAGTGACCCAGTGAAGGACAGCTGTGTTTTTGGGCTCAGCAACACAAGAAGGTTGTTAACGTACTTGAGAGCATTGAGAGGAAGGGAACAACACTGGCAGAAGGGTTGGACATGTGTCCCGTAAGGAGAGGTGAGGACACCTGGGTTGCCCAGTCTGGAGAAAAGGAAGCTGAGAGGCAACCCCACAGCTCTCTGCAACTCCCCAAAGAGGGGAAGCACAGAGAATGTACCGGCCTCTGCTCCTGTCACCAATAACGTGATGCATGGGAACAACACAACACTGTGCCAGGGCAGGGTCAGACTGGACATTAGGGGAAATTTTTTTCCCACAAGGGTGGGTCGAACACTGGAGCAGGCTTCCTGGAGAGGTGGTTGATGCCCCATGGCTGCCAGGGTTCAAGAGGCATTTGGATAATGCCCCCAGTAATATGCTTTAACTTCTGGTGAGCCCTGAAGTGGTCAGGCAGTTGGACTAGATGATCTTTGTAGGTCCCTTCCAACTGAACTAGGATATTCTACACGAGTTGCATACTGGCTGCATACCTCTGACAAGTTATTTCATGATATCTCTGCTTCAATTTGCACATCTATAAAAGCTGTGCTTTTACATCACAGGATGATGTGATTAAAAGAATCTGAAGTACTGAATTAGAAAGTTCTACAAATAAAGTCAATTTCTGAAAGGCAAGAAAGCAAGAGCATGTCATAAATCATTCTCTCCCCAGTGTTCCTTCTAAAGAAATCATTGCTCTGGAAGTGCACAATCTTGGGCTATCTTAGTTAAAGTAGAAAAAAAACTAGAAAAGGGAATTTCAATAGCTGCACAGAAATCTTGTTTCTTTAACAACTCAGACACAAAAGAACTCCTTACCTATTCCTAGCCTTCGGTAGGGTGCCAGGCACCCAAGTGTCATGATGTACAGTCTCTTCTGGTTCTGGGAGTGATCCACCCTACAGCACACCGCTCCCACTGCAATATCATTGAAGTAGGCTACCAGGGAGAGAAACAAAGCATTATCAGTCACAAGACTCAGACCACACATGCAACTCCTTCATTTAAGCTCTTTATCTTCCTTCTTTCCTTGTTGCTAATTCCCCCACCCAGATAAAATCAGATCGTGGCCAACACTGAGTGAAATTACCAGCGGTGCTCTGACACAGTGGCTGGTTTATTTCAGTTAAAACCAACTAGCAATGACTTCACAAGGTAAGCTGGCTGCAAACATCATTTTCTGCTGTAACAGAAAACATGTCTATTCCCAGTGAAATGCAAGCCATTTAGAACACGAACCGTTTGAGGTTGGTACTGCAGCTTTTTAAGGTTCCCGAACAGTTATTTCTCATTATGTTAAACAACAAAATAGAAGGATCTGCAATTCAAAACCATTAAGGACAGCAACAATGAGCATTTCTGCCACCACAGCCCACAGTTACTGGCAAAAGTGTTTGTACCTAATTTGGCTAGTTCGCCAACCTCCAGCACATCTTTGTAGAACTTGTCATTGTAGCTCACAGGAAAAATGACCTGGTTTAGCCTCTTCAGCTGCTTAATGTTGTGTGGCGTCACATCTCCCAGCTCGATCCGGCTACTGGAACAAACCAAAACATGCTTAACATCTGACACGCTCCAAAATTTCTATGGACACCAAAAATGAGTTACTTTATGTTTAGAGAATTGTCCTGTCTAAAAGTCAGCTCAAAGCATATCTGAACTACACTGTTCATACAATCAACTCTTTTGTTGGTAGCTGATTTAACTCAAAAAACAGTGCTATGCAGTCAGAAGTTTCTCAGGCCACATTAACACTCACATACTATATAGTACATGTGTTTTATTGGGTTGGCAGACAGCAGAACATTCAGGAGAATACTTACCTCTGTAGGAACATTATAGTAGAGAAATAAATCTTGGGAGTGACAAGAGGCTAGATAGATACCAAGAAAATGAAGTCTTCAACCATGCTTCAAAGACAGCCTTAATTCTACCACCTACCAATATAAAGTTTATGCTTAGACAAATTAGTATTACACATCTGTCTCTAAAATGCAGCAATACTGTGTGCAGCATCCAACTCCTATTAAGCCTGTTAATATGTAAGAGTGCCACTTTCAGGGTGGCACACACTTCAGTTATGATCATCACTGAAGTCATTCTTCCTGTTGACTGAGAAATACAGACTTGAAATACCAGTACTGCGATGAATTATGCTGAGAAGCAGCATTCCAAGCTTTTCCCTTTTATGAGACTAACTTCCTGGTAAAAGCACTGCATCATATCCAGAAGCATATTGCAGAAAAAAAAAATAGTTGTTCATATTCCCCAAGCCAATTTCTTTGGGGGCAGGTAGTCAGTTTTCACAAGGAATACTAGAATGAAAAATAAAAAACAAGCTAAGCAGTATCTTTCTACAATAGTCATCAGGAGATGCAGGCAGGAACAAAGCCAATGCACACAGAGCTAGAAATATACACAATTCTACGTTTATCTGCAACCCTGCTTTACCAAACACACAGGCAGATTGTTTTCTTCCCGAACACTGTTAAAAGATGTTTGCTACTTTTTTAAAAATTTACATTTTCAAAAAAGTCAGTTTTGAGATCCTTGTAAGCCAGTCTTCAACATTACTTCTAGTAATATGTAGCTGCTTTCCACCTCCAACACCTTTTGTGCCTAGTCAGCTTGTTTTTTTCACATAGGTTGATGCCTAGGGCATAACAGCTCAGTTTAATTTACATAATACAGTAAAAAAAAAAAAAGAGATAATAACCAACAGCATTTTTTTTCCTTCAGGAATTGTACCAACAATGCTGAGTATAATCTTTCTCTGCTTTATTAACTGACTTCGATTATGCATCAAAAAACACCTTAAACAATTAGCATTCCATGTACCATAGTTTTAGTTGCCACTACCAATGATGGTGATAGATATGCAGTGGTTTCTAGGCACTTATGCAGGCTGCAGAGCAATTAACAGAAAAAACTAGAGGAACAGTGAGTTTAACAATTACTTCAAGAAGCCTAACTTGCCCTCACACCCACCTCTCTCCTTTTCTTTTGCAGCAAGAACCACAGCCTCCTGTTCTGCAAAGCTATTTCAGCCTCATGCACCAAGGACCACCATTGCCTGCTCTGACACAGATCTCACTCTACCTAGTGAGCCTTGCAAAAGAAGAACAATTCATAGGCAAGGTTTCCCTTTTGGAGAACCACCTGGTCTTAACTAATGGATTATCAATAAGTGTGCAATTTTCCATCAGACTGGTATGTTCCAGTTATCCTAACTACAAAGAACTAATGATGGTACTTGCATATTGAACCTTGCTGAATACAAAGTCTAACCTTTCATCACGTATTTACCAAACAGATTAAAAATCTTCTGGTGTCAAGCATCTTGTGCCAGTATGGGTGCCTACAGATTTTTCCAGGCAGCTCCTCATCTTCCCCACATCACAACAAACACCATCCCCCCCTCATGCAAGGGGGATTTCTAAAGCATGAATGCTTGTAGCTCGCTCCTGAGCTCTGCCCTGTTGTACAGGAGTCTTTCAAGAGACCTCTCACGAGAACTGGACGGTATGTTCTCCAACAGTGATCTCAGGACTGACAGAAGAAACCAGTCTCCATAATCTTACAGACTTTACCTATGCCAACATGCCCATGCATACTAAAAGCAGCAGCAGCAGGATATATCACTGAAGTTTCTAGCTACAAACCAACATGCTTTGCTCAAATAGTAAGCAGTACCCATCTTTCATGGCTCCTACTGCCACCAGCCCTTTGTTTTACAACTTCTTCCACCTTCTAGATTATTTTGCTCTCAATAGTAGGATTCTTTTCTTCATGTTTCACCACTTGTGCAAGCCCTTTTGAGAAATTGTATTCCCACATGAAGTGCTGAGCTCGTTAGGGGTGATCTCCTCACAGCACAGAAGTACTACATGGTAAACAAGCATGCTATCAAATGATAGCAAAGTTATTAGACAGTGAGGTAACTAACACTTGTTTTATGCCCAGCTTGGCACAGCTGTTCAGCCTAGCATGGCAGGGCTTCTTCAGACACACTGAAAGCAACTTGCATCCTTGCCTCATCCCAGCCAGCACTGCTGGCACCTTTTCTCACAAAGGGCAGGAATTAAACCACAACATGCGAGGTTCCCACATGTAATAGTGTCCATGAGTGCTGTGCTCAAGTAGAACGCCTCAGTAATCTCATACTAGGTGCAAAGAGAAGGCCTCTTTTGCTGCAGTCTGCATCAGAGTAGAAACCAAAGGGAGCAGGTCCCACGTGCCCAGTTAAATCAGACTAGCTGCAGAGTAGATGGTCAGTAAGAGAAGAGAAAAGCCTCATTCACACTCAGTCCCCTGAAAGCTTAGGCTTGGACTTGTTTTGGACTTGTTCAAAAGATTGAATAATGCATTAAAAATAAAAAGGTATCACCATCATTAACCAGCAGACCACTAACTAGCCTGAGCTTTTACAATGAATTCATGGTGAAGTTATTGCAAAACAACTCCCACTTCACACTTTGGCAAAAGTCTTCAACAGACTCCTAGCTGGTAATGCGTGCTTTCTGATATTACTTTCAAATTAGTCATTGATGAAGCAAGAAATCAAGCATTAGAAAACAGTGGGCCAGGCACTGAAGTATTTCTGATGTAGTCACAGAAGGATTAGGATATCTCAATCCTAACTGTCCCCGATAAGATATCTGAGAAAGACATGGCCTTCCCCAAGAAGGTTCCAGAAAGGAAAAATGAGTAAGTAAAGGCAGAAGGAGAGTTTAAGGCTGCTTATAGCAGCTGAACCAAGACAACCTCTCACGTGGTCAGGCCAGACAAACAGTTCTAGCAGCAGGTGGCTGAAATGTGCTGCTGACTGATTTCCTTCCTATAACCCCTGGGCACCCCATCCCTGTCACCACTTGCCTCATTCACTGCTTGCCTCCTGCCTACCTCCTCTGCTCTGTCACTAGCTGCTTCCTCCTGGGTTGAAAATTGCAGCAGGGCCAGCAAGTTATCCTGGAGGATAATATGAAAGAATTTGAGAACCACCACAGGAAGCATAAATCAGTATGCTAAGTACATCTGTTTAAATATTATGTACTCAAACCATAAATTACATTAATGTATAGCACTAGCTGATTAAATCAACACCACATCTATTACACACCTTTAATAAGTAGACTAAATGAGCCAATGGAAAGGAAGACCCACAACACGAGAGTTCACTTTGCTGGAGGACATCACAGCAAAAGTGCCACTGGGGCCTCAAGTAAAAACAAGGGAAAGCTATCCCTGGTGGAGAAAGCAGCGCTCTTGCTGTCCCCAAGCCACTCATTTCCACCCTCTTACTGGCACAAAGATTCGTGCAACAATGTGGTGAACCAACCCCAATTAAAACTAACTTAGCCAAAAAAGAAAAGTTTAGTTTTAACCCACATCAGTCCCCCAGTTGGGTTCACCACACAAAGTCTTCTGCCAACATAGAGGAAAAAATCTGCCAGAGGCAGAACTGCTTCTTGAGCAGAAGTGCTAGCTTACCCCAGTTTAAACTGCTTCTGGAAGAGCCATGCAAGAGAAGCACAGGGATAATTCAGTGAGTAGATGATTTTGTGCTCTACCTTATCACATATGGAACAGTGTGCACTTTGTTACAGGTACTTTGTCTCAGATCTTTTGAGGCTGGGGCTGTTTTAAGTCCTTAGTTTCAAAGTACACCACTTGGCCACTCCTTTCCTTCCACTAGAGTAATTGCAGCAGCTTTTCTATTGCCTTTTTTTTTTTTTAAAAAAAAAAAAAAGCTAGGTACAAGTAGACCTGTTTTCTCAAGTTACTTTCAGTCAAACTGGTAACAAATTTCCTGTATTAGTTAGATTAGGTCAGTTCTGCAGATTCCAGCTCAGCACAGGCCATACCACAAATATATATCCTTTACTGTTGCAAGGAAAAAAAATACATCATGAGCTCAAATTATCATGAGAGAACCTGAAGCACTCAGAAGGGACCTGTCCATCCTTAAGGAGTTATTTTATTATATTATAACAATAATATTCTTAAGAAGATAGACTTATTACTCTTATCCTGCATTTCAAATAGCACCCCATGCAGGAGGCAACAGTCAATTGCATCCAACTTAGGCATCACAGCTTCTGGAGTACTGCAGGCCCAACACCCCATGCAGTTAGTTTTAACATGGAGGAACAAGGGACTCGTGGCTCATCACATCAGGCCTCATTATACACAGTGCTGATCTTACTGAGATCTTGCTGATCTTAGGCCTGATTATACACGGTACCAGCCCCTGGAGCTTCTTAGACATCTTCCATTGCAAGGCTGTTCCCAAGTCATCATTATCCTCATAGTCTTTCTTACAATTCCCACCCTGAATGTATTCAAGTCCTGCCCATATGCTCTTCTGCACTGCTCATTTGATGCAGCAGTTGATGTGAGGCAACACACCCCACCCCATAGCCTGGCTTCTCAGACAGGTACTGTGCCCTCTTTCAACTTTACTGATCTTGACCTAAAGCCAAGATCCCAGTCTCCTTCTTTATGACTGGCTTTTAATTGCTCTATTGTCATGCCAGCTCTTCTCTGCACCCCTTCAGATTAATTTTCCTTAAACATGGTTGACCAAAACTGCTCGCAGCACTCTAAATGCAAACTGGCACCTTGTACAACCCCAGTAGCTTTTCCCCATCTCTACTGGAACTATTTTCCTGATGTATCCTAGGTCTACACTTGCATTTCTCCCAGCTGGCAACATCCTGCAGCTCAGCTGCTGAGAAGACACACCCAGACTTTGCTGGTGAGGTGAGGTGCACAGCAGCGCCACCCGCTACATCAGAGCGGAGCAAAGCATGATTCACAAAATCCCGATGGATGTGGGAATTGACAGAGGTGACAAGGAGTAGTTACTGAAACTGGAGCCATGCCCAGAGCATGAGCATCAGCACTCCTGCTCTCACATGCACTGCCCTAAGATCCTTCAAGCACCTGCCAGAAAAAAATGCACACCTTTTTCAGGACCAAATGCAATCCAATTAATTATACTGCAGCTGCATGTCTCTGTCTTGAGCCTTTGCAGCTGCAATTTGCAGAGGCTACTTTTCTGATAGTGGCTTAAATTCAGACTGGAATTACCACAGGTTAAGCAAGACATTAGCATTTCTGTAGGCTGCAAGGCTGTATTTGCCTCCTGCTCTATAGTAACGCAGAACTGCTATAGAGGATGACAGCTCATAAAAGCCAATTTCCAGAGTCACAGTTTGTGAGGAGAAACTAGTTCAGTCACAGGGAACAGCAAGCACTGGACACCAGTTTAGAGTAGGCATCAGGGAGAAGAGGGAGAAATTCTGAGTTTCTTCATGCTGTGCGAATCTCAGTCTCATTCAGCTTTAAATAGTGCAAGTCCCTCCCCAGAGGGATGTGCTTGACTGAAACCGATCTCTGTGTAACTGATAGCTGGGCTCAGGCTTATTTAAAGCATCTGGCACTCTAAATTTAGCAGAACCGTATCTGCAACTCACAAAATTTACTGAGGTACAGTGGAAGAGGCAGGAGAGGGTGCAGGGGAAGAGCGCCCGAACAAATTAGAGGACTTCAGAGAAGGCTTGTCACCCACTAAGCAGCCAACTAGCTTTATTGCTTCTATTTTGGCTTCCAAGTCAAAGCAGGAGTCTAGACAGGATAATCCACTCCCATAAAATAAAGCCAAACCAGAGCTATGAAAGCTATAGACCTGAAGGGTGTGGCTTTGCTCAGATTCAGCTCCAAAGCCAAAAGAGCCTCTCTAGATTAAAAAAAAAAAAGCAACAAAAAACCCAACCAGATGAGCTGTCTTGCTAGGCGCACAAGTTAGTCTAGTTCTTGTGGGCAGACCAGTATGTTTTCAATTATCTAGAAGATCCGCGGGCTGTAAATCTGCTCTACTTCACTTGTCAGAAAACCAGAAGGATGAGTAGAAGCCTAACATGCAAAAACTCTTGCCGATTTGCTTCTGAGCCCCTGGTCTTCCTTAGCCCCACTTACTACTGAGACCACGTATTTGCACAACACCTGATACCCTGCTGGAAGCTAAGCTGGGTGCTGGGTTGTAGAAATGGACAGCACTGGACAAAAGAAAGCTAAGTAGCTTTAGAACCAGAATTAACAGAAGACTTTGCTCAAGATGTGCAACTCAAATGGGTCTAGATGTGAACAGATTTCAGTGACATGATGCAATTCCACAAGACATACTCCAGACCATCCTGTCCCCTCTCCTTTATTACAGAAAATACATGGTGCATTTCACTCCATTTCTCTTCATTATATTTGGACAACTTCCTCTGCCTCAATCTAGAGAATTTGACCATCGTACAAAGGCCTGGCTGATCTTCCCATGCAAGAAACAAAGTTGTGCTAAAATAGCCCCACAATTTTCCCACCTTAAATCTTTTCTTTGATGTACTGAAGCTCAAATCTACTTTTTGATCTCCCTGTCCTCGTCCCCCAAAAAGCAAACAAAAAACCTTAAAGTGGCAATACAATCATGAAGAGTCTCAGCTGTCTGATTATGCAAGAGCAAGTGGGAGACAACAAGGTCATTTCAACAAGTGTCAAAAATAAACTTTCCCAAGAAAATTAAAAGTTTTCTCATTCTGCAGCTGGACACAAACAACAGGAATCACCACACACAGCTGGCAGAATTTCCAAACTCCAAAATAATAACAATTAATAGCTGGCTTAGAACAGAGAAGCAGATATGCATACACTACTTCATAGCCCATTCCACTTTGCTTCTTCAAAGCACCTCACAAGGTAAAAGCTTATTGTGTTACCTGACCCAGGTGCATCAAAGTAAGGTGAAAGAGGAAACAGCTTGTCTGTGATCACACAGCAGATAAAGAACTGCCAGAAATCCAAACTCTCCATTGCTGGTCTAACCACTCTCCTCATTAGTCAGGTAAGCTCACAACCACATTCACATTTTGAACCCGGATTCCAGTCAAAGCAGGAATCCTTCACCGGTTTGGAATAACTTAGTTAGCTTTGCGGCTCCATACCGATATCCTGGGACTGCTTACAAATCACACAGCCCCTTTCCATACCATCAGTATCCCTGGCTATGAAAGTTATAATCCTTACGTGCCTCCCAGGAAATCACAAACCTCCACTAATTAACATTCATGAAGTACTTAATGATCCTCAGGTGAGAACAGAGGTTTACCTTCAAATTCAAATCAGAAGTGATGCTGGGTTCCCAAAGTGCCTTATTTACATACCTCTGAATACCTCAAAGACATTTCTTGTACTTCTATTAGGTAACAAACTTCTCCACAGAGAACTATCAGACAAACTATTCCTATAAGTCACCCAAACACCTTTCCTCACAACCCCTTTCAATTAGTAAAGAACACATGGCAACTCATTGTGGGTCTCCTGCCCATACTTTGGATATATATAGTTATTTCAGGTGTTCAAATCACATATTACAGAAGCATACTGTGAAAAACTAACAGAACATGCTACCAGCTTTATGTGCTTAACTTCAATATTTCTAAGGCAACAATCATTGTAAGCTCCTAACTTACGAAAGCACAAAAGGCTGTTTTTTCTTTCATTTTCCTAATTTTCAAAAAGAATAAAATGGTCTCAAACAAAGTTTGTGCTTAAGAACCACTTATTAAAAACAAACTCCTTTAAATTACATTAAAATTTGCAGTTGTGATCCTTACTGGCAAGAAATTCCAAGCACCAAGTAGCAAAAAGTGCTCCAAGCCTTCAGTTGCTGCCCTGAGTCTCCCCTTCTACTCTGAAGAACACATAATACAGTGGTGAGATGGGGGAAATGGGAAAACTTTTCAGGGGTTGAGATTCAAGTGTGCTAGGGCCAAAAATCAAATGGAGCTTGGGAAAAATGGGGAGAGGGAGGAGGAAGGTCACATGAGCTGAGATAGCATTTCACATATCAAGATCTTACTGCATTGCACGGCATTCTCAACCCAGCCAATGAATAACTGTGCCCCCAGGAAAATTCAACTATCTTAATTTTAGTCTCCTAATGAGATTGTTGGGGAAGTGGGTTTGGTTCCATTTTCTACAAAGCCTCATTTCCTTCCCTTAATGAATTAATTCAACATGCTTTCTTCGATACAAATACAGTTACCCCATTTCAATGCTGTGCTTCTCCGCTCTCAAGTCTTCAAGCCCAGGAGCCTCCAGATAACCAGCAAGCCTTCTACGCATAGACTGTTCCTCTCTTTTTTCTTCCCCTCCGTCCCCACTTCCAAACTCCCTCCTGGCAAACTCTTGCTCCTCTGAAGCTCCCAGGAAGAACACATGGGTCACTTCTTCCCTTCACCTCTTTCAGCAGGAAGTAGAAAGTAACCCTGACATCACCTGCCCCACTTAAAGCAAAAGGGATGCAAGGGACCACCGCACTTCTTTTATCGATTCTCAAACAAATACAGAGATCTGACTTCTCCTGTCCTTCTCTCCTCCTCTTCTGGGAAGAAATATCTAGTGCCTTCTCAGATTATTGGTCTGAAAACTTCTAGCATTTGCCAAATGGGCAGGATTTTTAAGTTCTGAATCATTTCCACTCATATAAAAGTATTTATCTGGCTCAACCATCACCCATTATTCCCCATTTTAGTGGAAAAGGAGGATGCATCATTTCTTTTGTCTTCAGGAGATGGCAGCAGAGTCTGCGACATTTGGTGACTAACTAAAGATACATTTTTCACAGGAGAATTGCCCAAACTAACACATCCCAAACTAGCAAGCCCATACATACATGTAAAAAGAACTGAATGGTCAAACCCCACTCAAGAGCAACGATTAGGTTGTAGGATGCTTTCATAAAAAGACAAGGCTAACTCTCTTCCTCTCCTGCCAAAGCTTCCTACTTCATGGAGCGCCTTAACCTGGTTACAGAATTAAACCCGAAGTGGTAAAAGTTTTAAGTTCAGTTAAAGAACCTATAGTAAATTGCACTAAGTTTCAGTAAGCTGATTTAGAAGAAATTAAGCTGATTGAAAGCATGCTATAGGCAAAGTCTACATTTACTAACCAAGAAATTAAATGCAGAAAATACAGCTCACGCTTGGACATTTCTAGGTTCAGAAAAATCCCGAAACCAAACACTGATTTTCAAGCTCAATTACCTTTTTTGTCCTGCCTCCAGTACACGTGACAATTCAGCAGTTTTCTCATAAACTTGGAACTTCCTCCCGTATACGTTAAGCTTAGTGCTGTGCCTTGCAAATGGAAACAAATCAACAGTTCTGCACGAACTCTGTAATGCTAACTTGGAGGGGGGGCATTCCCTGTTCTCGTGAGAAACACGTACAGCTTCAGGGCCTTGAAGGGCTTGCTGCTTGAATCCAGGCAAAACAAGCAAGAGATACCAGAGCTTTCCCATAACTATTCATCGTGTTTGTGTATACTATTGATACTTTTCTGTTATGCCCAGCATTCCCCAGCCACTTGCACAAAGCCAGCTAGAGGAGCGCGAGCCTGAGAAGCCTCTTGGTTATGCAGCTCCTGTCTGTGCCCATCTCGTCACCGAGACAGGACCCTCAGGGACTATACAGCGTACTGAACTACAGCACCCTCAAGTTTGCAAGCAGTCTCCTGAATATTTCTTAAAAGCAGTGGTACAGCACGCGTCACCCAGCTCCCTACTTCAGCTAGTTTTGCATCACACAGCCAGCACCTGCTGGCACACGGCAGCACCACTAAGCGGTTCCCAACAAAACCAGGGAGCACTCCAGTCCATAAGACAAAACGACACCTACATGGGAAGGCACGCCTGGAGCCCTGCTCGTAGCACGCGCTGCATGCTCTGTGTGTGAGCTGATGCTCCCGCGGGTAAAAGCACATGATGGCGCACACACGTCATGCACTGCACCCCTCGGGTTGCATGGCTTTGAGAGAAGGGCAACAGGGAAAGGCTGGAAGGCATCCTCACAGGCTTCATCTGAACTGACACGGGTCAGGAAAGCACCCTGACAATAAAGGCATCGAGACAGCAATCAGCTCAAGAGTCGGTGCAAGATTTTCTGTTTTCTTTCCTTAAAAGCAATAGCATAACAACCGTAAGAAAAATAAAAAACTATTGAGCAACAAACTGAATCGGCCCTGCAAAACCAATAAAGCACAGGGAGTATTATTTACATCTGCTCCACAAAAAGAGCCAAATTACTACAGGCACTAAAACTTGAGTCCTTACCATTGCTATTTTTCCTCATGCAAATACAGTTCTAAAATAGATTTTCAAATTCCAGAACTAACAATAACAACATTTATGAATAAATGACAAAGACGAAATGGACCTCTAGAGATTCATCAAGTTCACTAACAGAACAGTGAATTATCTCAGTTTTCCAAATCATGTCTAAGAAAAGATGGGAAACATAAGTCTCCTAAATCATTCAAAAGATGAGAGAAGAGCAAACATAATTCAGTTACACAAAACCAGGTGGGATATAACAGCAATTATCAAGCTCAGAAGTTGGTATTTAGCCCATCAACTAAGAAAAAAATCTTAAGCAGCTGAGAAAGTTTTAAATGAAACAAAACTTTCACTTTCCCTGAACTCAGAGGTCCTCTGAAAGAGGTCACCTAATCTCACATACCTGGACAACAGAAACACTACAATCTGTTCTGTGTTATTAACAGTGTTATGTTGAATTTGGAGAGTAAAGAGGGCTGCAAGCAGCACCGACTACATGGTCTCTTTTAGATCTGAAATTTTTGAAGTGTCAGTGAACTTGCTAGTTGCTTTCCTAATTCTTTCTCTGCCAAAGTAGACTGTTCATAATTACAGCTGATGTTATGGGTCTTTGTGCTCCCAAAATTATCTCTGTGCTTTGTGGTGTGTGTTACCATGCAACATATGCACTCCCAGAGAAAACGCGCTCAGATGGAGTTAGTTTGTTCAGAACTGGTCCACAATTTTGGATTAAATACTGAAGACAGATCGGATCTCTTCAAACAACGCATCAGTTTCTATAAGCTGGAAACTTTATCTGAAGCTTTAGATCTATTTTGGGATCTATCTTCTGAGAGCACTTGCTTTTTAGAGATCTCCTCTGATCTTTGTAGCTTGACAAAGGATTTGCTTTTGTTCCAGAGTATCCCTGTGTAATTTAATGTGTTCCTCCTGCAACGTTCATCTAGCCCTTTCATTGTATTGAAACTCAGTTATTTTGCAATTTGAGTTCTATCATCCCGTTTGCCTCAATCTGAATTTTTAGAGAACACCTGGATTCAATATTAAGATTTTATCCCACACAAGAACTGGCTGCATGGTGCTAACAGTACTTTGACAAGACAGGAACGTGCTCTGCTCTTCAAAGACACGAAGGAATACCAGAAAAGCAGAAATACGCAAGCAGAAAACCTTAAGGGATTCATTCTCAAGCCACACTAGCGATAAAGCTGCCTTCAAGTGAAAACAAAAACAGAAGCAAAGCTTGGTGCTCTGGGAGAAGAAAGGGGCCGTGGGTTCTTTACTTCCATAGTTTTTCATATTTTAAAAAGTAAGTTAAAAAGTAAGAAGTTCCCCGTAAGAAGTCCTGAGCAGCACACGCAAGGCTGGGCCCCAGCCCCTAGTGGAGCGCGGCAGCAGAGCAGGCAACTCGGGCTGCGACCTGCCAGAAGACCTCAGCGGCTGCCGCCTGGCCTAGGCGGCTCAGCCACTCCGTTTGGCTGATGGTGTGGGGAAGGAAAACTCATCCCGTGTGCAGGAGCACTACTGAGCAAGGATCACATCCCCACCACCGTCTTCACCGAGCAGTGCTGCTGCACTCCTCACGAAGCCCATCACTCCTGCTATCAGAGGGCCCCTTTTCACCTAGGGCACCCAGGTGAATAAAGGATCGCCCAGGACCCTAAGCACAGCTATCTAACATAGCTGCCTCTTTACTTTTTCACCGCAGTCATTGCTGAGCCTCTTTTCTACTGATACTCAACAGCCACTCACGACGCCTGAAGCTGCTTACGAGCTGTAAGAAATAGCAAAGTACCTGCTATCAAGCAGCCGCGCTGCCTGACCTCCCCCCCGCCGCTAATAAGCTAAACCCCTTACCATTCCTTAGCAAATGCTTAAGCGCCTCAGCGTCCATTCACCCCGCCTTAAGCCGGCGAAGTGGAATAATAACACCCAGCCTTGCATAACGCGGGCTTCAAGAAAACAGCTGCGGGAAACTTGCTCCGCGCACGGGAAGGAGCGGAGGGGAAGGCCCGCAGCCCCACACCGCGGGCGGCACCGAGCAGGTCAGCCCCGCGCAAGGTCACTCGGGCCGCGGGGCAGGGAGAAGCCGGGTGAGGCCCTCGGGTACCCGCAGCCAGCGGCGAGCGGGGCAGGGCCGCGGCGGAGAGGCGCTCCGGGAGCCCACCGACGGAGCCGTGAGGCCGTTGGGGGGCCGTGAACGGCCGTTAACGGCTGCGGCGGCGCAGCCCGCGGCTCCCTCAGGGAGCCCGCACTCACCCCTTCATGGCGCGGCCGGGCCTGGCCGTTACCCGCCGTCCGCGCTGGCTGCGTGCAGGGCCCGGCGGCGCGGCTCGGGCTTCGTCTTCCTCCTCTTCGTCCCGGGCTCGTCCCGGTGCCGGTACCGCTGTCGCCTCCTGCCCCGGCCGCTGCCCGTCGCCCCCCCGCCCCGCGGCCGCTCCACATGGGCCGCCGCCGCCCGCCCCCGGCGCCCCCTCACCTCCGGCCGTTAGCGCGGCGCGTGCGCGGCGGGGGCGGGGCTTTCGCGCGTCGCCCGCGGTGATTGGCGGAGGAGGAGGAGGACGAGAAGGAGAAGGGAGCAGGAGGGGGGGGGGGGGGGAAGGAGGGGAGGAGCGCGCTTGGCGCCGCGCGCGCGTGCGGGGGGTCACGTGGCCGCGCGGTCTGCACGGAGCTGGGCGGGGGGAGGAGGAGGAGGAGGAGGAGGAGAGGGAGGAGGCAGCGGCGCATGCGCACGCGGGCCGCCGTCAGCTGAGCCGGGCCGCGGCCGCTGCAGGGAGCGGGGCGCCGCAGGTGAGGATCGCGCCCCTTCCCCCATTCCCTCACATTCCCCCCCGCGCCTGCCCCCACCAGTCCGCTCCCCTCCCCCACGGTGTGTGTGGGGGCATCCCTGTCAGGGCCCCCAACGGCCGCCAACGGTCGGCAACGGCCGCCGGTGCCCGCCGCCGCCATGATGGCCCGGCCCGGCGTGTGGGGGCCGGCGAGCTCCAGTCAGCGCCGGCCCGAGGGGGGGCCCGGGGCGCTTCCCCGCTGCGCCGTGAGGGCGTTGTGGCACGGGAGTGCTGCTGCCGGGGCCCGCCGGTCGCGTTCCGCTTGAAAAAGCTGCTGGTGAGTCCAGTGCGGTTGGTGTTCCCGGAGCCAGGGGTGGAATCTGAGCCCAAATGAGGCGATCCGCCCGTAAAATTGGCTTAAAGGTGAGATAAGTCTGAGGTGGCTTTGTTCCGGGTGACATTGCTCACATTGCTAGCCGTGACCCTCAGGTAGGTGACATGTATGTGTCAGGAACTATCCGTTCAGAGTGATTTCTTCTACAATTTTATTAGCTTCTCCTACTACAAATTACACAATTTATACTCCAGCGAGCAATAAAAGCAGTTTGGTGATCGTTTTATTCATTGTAATGCAATGCTTCTGCAGAGCGCACCAGCCATTTGATCTGTCACAGTATTTAAAATGCTAATACCACTTGATGAAGTGGAAAGGGAAAAGGAGGAAAACCTGCTGACAGCAAGCTAAAGCTGGTTTATGGGCCCACCCCTTTGTAGCACCTCAGTGAGCGTGTGCCAAGTGTAGGTTGGCATCGGCGAGTGAAAGTTTGAACAACTATCCTTAATATATTGTGTAAATTGCTGGATTTGTACTGACTTTGGCACTCCGCAGGCCTGCAGCAGATGAAGGTTTGGCTTGTCTACACGGTACTTTTAAAGGTGTTTTTGATGAATATCAAGCATACATATTTAATGGTATCTACATTTTATTATTTTCTAATTAAGAATTTGTGACTTGAAGTCAGTGTCTACAGTGTCTCCTCAATCTTGCAGATTATTTTTACTGTGCTTTTCAGGTTATTAAGTCAGGCCGTCTTGAAAACTGTTTCATTATTGTGTGGCAGAAAAAGCTAGTATTAATTCTATAATCAGGAGACGAAGCATGGCATTAATGATAAACAACCACAAGCATCAGTTTGATAGGGTAGGGAAGGAGAAATCAAGTCGAGGCTGGAAAATGTCAGCTGATATCAGCTGACTCTTGAAATGGGGGTTGAAGTCTTGTGTTGCAATAGTAACACAAGATCTCAGTTTCCTGAAAATGCAGTCTTCCATTTTCCAAATCAAGAGCAGTTTTGTATAGATAGTGCTGCTATTAAAGTTCATCCATGAGTGATTAGTACTACTTCCTTAATTTTTGTACCATCTTAGCTTAAATTTAACATTTATTTTGATCTAAGTATATGTTACCTGCTTTATAACTCAATGTAAACTTGCAAAGTCTGTAGGCTTCAGGGTGCTTCGGTCTTTCTTTTTTTCCTAGTATGACTTGGAGCATTTATCTTCCAGATGCACATGGGTACTAGCGTTACTCATGGTCGTAAGAAACAGCTGTAGACCAGCAGATTACTACAGGATTCCCCTGGAGATGCATTTAGATGCACCTTGGTCCTCCTTTTGTATTTTGATATCATGATGTTGTTTCTTCAAGTTCCCAAGCCCGCCAAACTCCTGCTTGTGTTTTTCCCTCATGCTTGGTTGTGCTGAAGCTATGTTCCTAATTAGACACTCCCAGCCTTTTATAAAGAGTGAAAGAATTACGGGAGAACTTAGTAGGTCTATTTGGTTACTTTGGTGTTGACCAAAAAATGTTGCATGCTGTTGCTGGCCAATAATAGCACCCCTTTCCTTTTTTAGCGTTTCTATAAAAGTTACCCCAATGGACTTCAGATATTCTTTCCCCAATACTTATATCATTTCTTACAACAAAAAGTGTTGTTTTTTTTTTAGATTTGGAAATACTGAGGTATTCTTGAACAATGGTATCCACATGATTTTTTGGAATGGAACACAATCAAGGAAAATGGGTGATTGGAACAAGTGGGATATCATGCTTGTTCACTCTTACTCACTGTCCTCAGGCCTGTGACTCCTTCAGCCTTCCAGCTGGATGGAGAGAAATGGGGATCTGCTCCAGCACAGGAAGCTGAATGAATCAACCCTTTCCGTCTGTACAGAGACTAAGTTTGTTCTTCTGTAGGTTTTCACAGGATTACCTATAGATCCATTATGCAAAACTGGCTTAGGTTGGATCTTCAAGAAGTCAGCACTGTATCTCATCCTTGTTCTGGAAAAGGGCTTTTTGTGTGTCATCGTCTCCCCCTGCCTTTGAAAGTGGAAGGCTGACCTTACACTAAAGTCCTGGATTTGGTATCTCACAGCAATAAGTTCTATAATGCTTATCTGTTATTTTTGTGCTGGCTAGCATATCTCATCTCTGCATGCATTCATTTGGCCTGCTTCTGTCAAATTCTCCTAAACACCTTCCACTCAGAACAACCGACCTTTTGCTGCCAGCTGTTTAGACTTCTGTATATAATTTACCTGCTATCTAATAGCATTATTTCTGTACTGAAATGGTACACTTATTCTGAAACTGGTTAGAGATGTATGGATAAATCCTGAAAGTCATAGTCTAGCAGACTTTATTACTATCACTTAACCAAATAGGAGATGAAAATCACTCGTAGCTTCTGAATTTATTTCCTAGGTCATCACTTTGGTTACTGTGCTGAGCTTGTCTGACGGTAAATTTCAGTGTCACTGCTCACTCTCCAGAAACAGTCTGTCTGAGAGTGATCTAATGCATGGATGGTGGCTGTCAGCAGCTCTTCTGTCATTCATTGTACACATCATTTTGGAGAGTCCGTTGTGGCTGTTCTAAAATGTTGTAATAAAGAAGTACTAAAGCTAGTATGAGAAGCTGCAGTCATGACTGTGTGTCTATAGCACTGGGCTGTTTACATTAGCATTTGTTTTTTTGCATTCCTGAGAAGGATAATTTTGAAGACTCTTGCTGCATCAATTAACAACTGAGATTTTTCACACTAGACCATTAAACGAACTGAAACTCATGCTGAAAGTTGACCTGTTGCAGATGCAAGCTCCTAAGGGACAATGGTGTTCCTAGAGGGTGCTCTGTAATGTGAAATTCCATCGTTGTCCTTGCTAATCAGTTGAAGGGGAGTCTTGTGGCCAAGTGGGGAGTTCAAGTGTTGGTGCATTGATGAGTTTCAGGTAATCAGCCCAGCTAACTCTTCCTGCCAGCCTGTATCCCAAGAAAGATGCAGAAAACTTCACTGCAGAGATACAGTGTTCCCTTCCCTGTGTCGCATCTTTGGGATGCTGTGAGCTGTGCTCAATGGAGTGCTGTGGTTGCTGCTGTTGTTTAAGAATGAATAAAAAATAGGTGGTCTGAACATCTCTGACACTGATCAGTTTTCCGTGCCCTAAGCACGAGCAGTACTTTCTGAGGTCATCGTCGTGGTAGAGTGCAACGAGGGATAGAAAGGTTATCTGTAAAAGCATTAGTTTTATAGGCATCAAACAGTGCCTTTGTTAGAAAAGTTTAGTATAGCTTTCAATTGTGGTTTCAGTTGTGTGAGTTTGCTAAGGGCCTGAAGAATTACTTGCCTGTTTTTTAAAATACTTTAATCCACCAAATAATACTGCATCTTCCAAGAAGTTCAGTTAGTGGGACAAATGTTTGGTCCTTCTCATCATTACATCATTATTTCATTTCTTACTGTGAAAGTACCGCTTTTTAAAGCAGCTCTTCAGAAAAACTAATATGGTATTTTGTGGCTAAATGCAAAGAGCATTGGTAAGGACTTCTTAAAAGTCAATTTTGCTTAATGAATTTCTTCTAGATCCATGAAATCTTGAGGGGTTTGTTATTGTGACAAATTTGTGTCGCCTAGTAGATATTCAGACAACTGCCACCATACGTAGTTTACATTGGAGGGGCTCTGGCTGTTCCGAAAGATCTGTAAATACTCCAGGTAATTGAACATAAAACCTCCAAATGTGGTTTAACTTGCTTTAAAACATAAATATGAGGTTTTCCATTACAGGAAAAGTCAACCTCAATTTAATTTCTTTTTTATGGGAGTCCCATGCCAATATGTGCGTTTGTGATTCCAACCAGGTGTTTCATTATACCAAAGTGCTGGAAAAGAGTGCTTCTATCTCTGAGGTGTATTAGTTCTTTTTTTAAAGGCTTTCATGCAAAATCTTTCTAGCTGGTTTGTCAAATACAGGGCCTGGGTAGCAGTAAGGCTCATAGAAGAGCTGGTATGTTTTAACTGGCCCAAATTACTAATATGTTTTGTTGTAGAAAAAACCTGACCCTAACTATAAGTCTAGCAATATTTGTTTTGTGAGATTGCACACCTTTTGTCACGTAAGCTAAGAATCTTTGACTGTTCAGAAGTTACTCTACTGAACTGCAGTAAAGCTTGCTGCTGTAATTGCTTACAGCTTTGCATTCATCTCATTTAGCTGTTTGTCATCTTAAAGGCTAGAGCAACAAGAAATATTTCAAGTAATAAGGCCAAATGCACCTAAAAGCAGAGTGTCTGTTTTATTTTATGAAAACAAGGGTGGATGCTTTGGCTTTGCAGTAATGTTAGTGAGGTTAATGAAAATACTGCTCGTCTAGGGGAAATGACTGAGCATTGCACAAAGCAGATGGCTGCAGAATTTCTCAGCCTTAGCAGTTACAAGACAGGATTAGGATGAGGAACAATTGTCACTGTGGGACAGTGAAATGAATGTTGTATTGGTATTCTCTGTCATAGCTTGGATCTCTGTTGCATTAGATCTTTATTCTGTGTGAAAGTCTATCAAGCCAAAGAAGGGGCAGGAGGCATTACAGTCTGAAAGGAATGTCACATTTTTCACAGTTGGAAGCTGGTAATGTAATGTAACGGCTCAGAAATAAGGGGAAGATCATCCATTTCAACCTCTAAAGCTCTTCTGGAGAAGCCTTCTCCTCTGAGAGGAAAGAACCACCGTAGAAAAATGTATTGTGGAATGCTGGGTGGCTTTTAAACAGTCAGATGGTGAAGATCTACTCACACAGACAAAGAGGTTTCTCTAGAAACAGGAATATGTTAATTGACAAAACTGGGATCTTTACTGATTCTAAGTACAGTGTGACCACTGCATTTGAAGTCAGAAGGCTGGTTATCTGCTGAGCTGATCAAATCTCCAGTGGGTCAAAACAGTTACGCAGTGAGTGAGTTGCCTGCCTGTGTACCTGGATTGATTGCTGTTCTGCTAACTTCTCGGCCATGTTCAAACACAACTTTTCTCTAGTCCAGGTCTGCTCTAACTGAAGAAATTTCCCAAGCTTTTGCTAAAAGCTTGGATGCTTGAATGATAATTTATGGTTGGTGGTGCTTCTTGCGTGGATAGGCTTCACAGCCACACTTTGTGGTAGGGGAGGGTCTTGTGGTTTTTTTTTACATATATATTCATGTATTTTATGCATACTTGGCTTGTGTGTGAGATACGTTGTTTCCTTGAAGTATGAAGCTTTTATGTATTGGCTGCCCACAGGTGAGTCCCCATGTGTTTGAGGAAGAAGGCGGTGTGAATTTGTGAATGAATCGCTGTGTTGCATAGTTGCACTTTGTAGTCATTGGCTTTCCTGAAGGCATCAGACTTCAGGACAAGTGTACTGTGCTGACAGTGGCAGCCTATGTCTGTTTGTCTTTGGAATACACCTGGATTTAACTGTACATGTGTTAAGCAGCAAACCTCACATGTGGAAGTGGCTTTACAGCACCCATGAACAAGTTGCATGAAGGACAAATTGTCTTGCATGGTTGCAGGTGGTTCCATAGCTCTAAGTGAGCATTATTTACACAAATTCCTGACCTATCAAGAGCAGAGACAACCTCAAGTGTGCCCTGTGGCAAGTGGAACTGTATGAATATTTAAATGGGAGGCTGTCTGCATTGTTGAGTTTAAGAAACAATTATACCTCTACTTCTGGGCTTACGGCATGAAGGTTGGTACAGTTAGTGTCTCAATGCTCTGATGTTCTTTATGAAGAGAAAACTAAGGCATGTTACAGGAGGTAAATCCTGCATGATTTTCTTATATTGCAGCTGATCCGAAGTTGGAAGGTAGTTGCTGACACACCAGAGGGCTGTGCTGCCATTCAGAGGGGCATCAGCAGTCTAGAAAAAACGGGCTGATAGGAGTCTGATGCTGTTCAACAAAGGCAAATGGCAAGCCCTGCACGAGGAGAAATAACCGCATGCCCTGGTACTGGCTGGCAATTGACTGGCTGTAAAGTGTTTTTGCAGGAGGGGTCTTGGTGGACACTGAGTTGAAAGTGAACCAGCTATATGCTGTCCTGAGTGCTGTGCCTGGTTCTGGGCTTTCCAGGGCATGAAAGATGTGGAATTCCCTGAGTGAGACCAGAAAAGGGAATTCATTGAGTGAGACCAGAAAAGGGCCAGAAAAATTGGTTCAGGGTCTGGAGCATCTCTCTTAAGAGGGGAGGCTGAGAATTTAGGTTTGAAAAGAGAAAGCTCGGAGAACCTGACCACAAAGTGCATAAATACATAATGTGAGGAAACAAGGGACATGGAGCCAGACTCTTCTCAGTACCTGTTGAAAGAACAAGAAGCAATGGGCACAAATTGAAATTCACAGGGTTCCCTTTAAACAGAAGAAAATGATTTTTGTTTGTTTACTGCAAGGGTGATTGAACACTGGAACAAGTTGTGCAGAGAGTTTGTGGAGTCTCCATCCTTGGAGGTAATCAGAACCCAGCTGGACGATCTGCAGAGGTGCTCTCCAACCTCAGTAATTCTGTTATTTGGTGCCTGAGAAGCCTGGAATCCTTTTCCTTGCTGTATTATGGTAAAATTGCAACTGCGTAGTGTGAAGGAGCACATGTCCTGAGAAGCTATTTGTCGTCCTTTCCCAGTGACCTGTGTCAGAGTTCTGGCCATGCTGTTCCTTCTGTGAAAATATCCCAGATTGGAGATGAAGAAATGCTGCCGAACTTCTGCATTTGTCTAGTAACTCAGGCACCGTACTTTTTAATACTTCCTCTTAAAAATATCATCTATTCAAAGGGGAAGTATAAACTGTCCAACTTACAGCAAATCCACGTCAATTATTACCATATTTATGGGACCCTTGCAACACATCTTTGTGCATCTGGATGGTGGGATTTGTGCCCTGTACCTGGTTTTTTGGAAAACTTTATTTGGCTGGGTTTTACTGTGTATGTCTATTAAGCTTTCCTGGATATTGAATGTATGGCTTGTATTCTAACAACATTTTCCTACCCAAGAAGTCAAAACACGTTCCTCTGTTTCAGATGCAGTAAAATCTGTGACCTTAGTTCAAATTTATTCCAGCAGAGTGAATCCGAGCACTGTTGACTTGCTAACACAATGTTGCTGCCTCTGAACTGCTAGTCTTGTGCTATTTAATACTGCTTTGGTTGGCGTATTTGAGCATTTGTGCCAACTTGACATGTTGCTTATCCTAGAACCTGCAAAGACAATCTCACGAACTTGTGACGGTTGCAGGGAGCACTTTGGATCATGCGGTTTCTTGGGGGAGAGTCCCTCCAGCTTCTCGTCCTTTGTACCATGTGCAGGACAGTGTCAGCGCCTGCTGATCTTCGGCACCGGATGCACGTGGCTCTCACTCAGTGTGGAGCACCAGTCTGGGCAGCTAAGGTGTTGGATATCAATCAGCTGCATCAATGCTTCTGCCAACGAGGGGGAGGGCTTTTATGTTAGCAGCAGTAAGCCCCACAAGACTATTTTGACAAGAATCAATACCTATTCTGAATACTCCAGCAATTAGCATTGCAGTGCTGTCAGCGCCTCCCTGTGCAGTCTGTTGTTAAACAGTCATGCTGTTAAGCTGGTGGGGAGCGCAGTGCACTGGCATGGATACATTACACTGGAGGCAAACTGATCCCGGCAGAAAGCAGGCGTCTCTTTCTCCAGGATTTTTTTGCACCTCTTGGAGCATTTGGGATCTTTGGCTTTGCAGGAGGTCCTTGCTGTGAGCCATGACTGCTGCTTTGAATTTCTTTGGGCTCAGTACTGGGCGCTAAGGAGGACGCAGATGGGAGTTTGGCTGGGCTTTAGGTAGCTGGGTTTGCTACTGCGGCATTCCTCAGTGCTGGTGGGAGAGAGACTGATGACTCATCAAGTCAGGTGGTTGTGCCTCTGCTGTGTGTCAGAAATTTCTTTCCCCTCTGCAGCAGGCTTTCTCATCCCTGTGTATAGGGGCACTAGAAGGACAATTATTTCCGAAGTGGTGATGCTTAGCTGCTGAATTCTTGCACTGCTTCGCTTGTGGGGATTTGTATTCCTCTGTATTCCTGAGAAATAAGGTAAGAATCTGTGTTTACATTAGTAAATAGTCACGGATTTTCTTCCTTGCTATAAGGAGACTCCTTCTAAAAATCTCACTGGAGTCTTAATTTTGAAGAGATCTTTGTGGTTAGGCAGATCACCATGTAAACTGGGGACTGATCAAATGTTTGAGGCAGAATCAAGGAATGGTAACAGAAAACAGCACTGAGAGCAAGGTACTTTAATTATGGGGGATTACTGTTGTAGCCAAATTACTGTGCAGGAGAGAAATAAAAATAGAAAATAAGGTTTGCTGGGCATTTCTTGTTTAGTGATGGCTATAGGGTTACTTTAAAGCACCTTTCAGCTTGAGATGTTTCTACAGCAAGTAATATTTTGATTTCTGGCACTGTAATGCAGAATATGACCATGTTAGAGCTTAAAGCATGTTTAAAATTAATAGTTGAACAGTTTAAGAGAAGGAAGGTTACAAATTTGTAAGTCGTAGAGGATACAAGATGCATTTTTTTAATGATATGGGGATTAAAATTAAGCTAATATCTCTGTGTAGGTGTGCTAATGGAGTTCGCTGGAGTGAACAGCATATTCTGTGCTGGCAAGAGGCCTCTGAAGGGCTGTAAGAATCAGTAGATTTCCAAAATGGCTAGCTGCTGTGGCTTCTGGGGTCAGTACGCACTGCCTGCCCACACGTGAAGTGATGTTCAGCAAATTCTGGCATGCTTTAGGGAAGTCATTTTATCTGAGTACTGACAAGGCAGACATGTAACAGTGTAGGTAGATAACATTTCTGCCTTCTAAGACTTTTCCATCTAAAATAAACATCTAATGCTGATATGCAAAGACGAGAAAACAGTGTAGAGACAAATAACATTTTTTTTCTTAATCTGCACTCAAGGTTAAAAGATTTGTGGCCCCTTAAAGAATGGGTCAGCAAAAGTGAAGAAGAATTTGCCGCGTCTTTTGCACTTGGAACAGTAATAGATACTTGTGTTTCGAAGCAGTCAGTACAGCTGCTGATGGTCAGGACAGGGGCAGGGTTCACTGGCATGTCCATGGGTGATCCTTCCCTGGTAGCTGGCTCGGACGGTAAGTGGGGAAGGTGGCTGTAGGAAGAGCAGCCACAGGAAGGAGAGAGGCTGATGCTGGATGTGAGGATGTTGCCTTTTAGCTGTGGAATGCCAGGTTTGAGGTGGTTCTTTGCCTTCCTGAAAAATAAACAGTTGCTTCAAGCACAAGTTTCAGCCAACGTTCAGGTTTTGACTTGGATATGAAAAGTTAATTGAAATTGAAGCTGGCCAGTATTCTTCCCACCTTTGCTTACCTTGGTAATTTGAGTCTTTGCTAGGGGGCCATGTACTGTCCAGTTGCCAAAGAGTGCCACTGATTCACTTAGGAAAAATTGGTTTAACCCTTTCCCCATTGTGCTCCTCTAGGGGGGTTTGGTAGTTGGACTCTAGAGGTTGTTTCGTGTGGTGTGTTGAAGTGAGCATTTTGGGTGGGTTTTATAGGACCAGCTGTATTTTTTTCAGTACAAATAGTAATTGTGCTGAGTTTTGCAATATTTTAATTGTCAGAAGCAAAAAATAATAATAATAATGAGACAATCGTGTTGGTCCAATTAGAACCAGCTCTTACCAGTTGCTCAGGAACTGCAGATGGCTTTGTGAGGCCCTCCCTCTGCCACATGTCAGAGGGGAATTACAAAAAATAAGCAGTGAAATTAAAGTCATCTTCAGGTCCTAAACAATAGGCAGCTTAAAGGATAACTTGTCATTTTAGAGAGTAGGGGGATCTAACAGATGCCTCACTTGGAGAAGCTTTGAGCTCTGAGTTACCAGTTCCACTCCAGGCTGGTAGCGACTGAGTCACGATCAACTGTTGAGGTGGCTGCTGTGAGAGGAACCACTGATAGCCATGTTACACAACCCACTCCAGTTGAGAAACGGAGCCTGGAAGAAGCTGTTCATCAGGACAAATAGGAGCTTTGAATCATTGGAGGTCCTTTTCTTACAGAGCTGAGCCACCGATTTAAACCATTTGTACTGGTAAAGAGGCTGAGGGGCAGAGGATCTGTAGTATAGCGTTAAAGAGATAGAAAACAGTCATAAGATTTAAGGATGGCAAATGTCAGCTATCTATGGTTTCTGAAGAACAGACAGCAAAGCAACCTTTAACAGTTGCAGATGGGGTGGCAATTTAATTGTCATCTTCTCATTGTGTACAGAGCCGGCTGCAAGCCTGTGTGCGCTTCTGTTTGCTGCCTTGCAGATGACGCCGGGTCAGGTCAAGCTACTCGCGGGGACTGTGAGTGTGAACAGATGAAGCACGAGGTTCGCACCACTGAGCAGTGCTGGATAGGCCCTGTTGATAAGCAGAGCACGTCGAGTGCTGGGGCTACCACACTGCACCTTCCACCAGCACTTTAAAAGTGTCAGTAAGGTAGAAGCGGGCAGACATTTGCCTTGCTGTTGCTGAACACTGATCAGTTTCCAAGGTAACACAAAGCATGATAAGGGCTGACAAAGCAAAACCCTTAAATGCTCTTATCGGCACCAGACGCAGGACAGCCCAACCACCAATTACAGGACAAACATGGATCTATGAGGTCTGTTTCTAAAGAGCTTTTCCTTGTTTCACTTCTCTAGTCAGTAAATGGCAAGAGATGTCAGTCTGTTGTTCAACTGTTGTGAGGTGGGTTTTCTGGCCATTTTACAGCACAGTTCCTCTCTAATGCTCCACAGGTTTCACCAGGAGCAAAGACTGCCTCATTCCTTTTGCTAACTGTGAGGCATGTGGAGCAGACTTTCACGTTTGAGTACTCATGCTTGTCAATTTTTTTATTTTTTTTCTCTGAACACTCTGATTCAGCAATCTGAGATAGTTGTGGAAATTCAATTTTTGCTAGTATTTGAACTATTGCTTTTTAAAGAACAGTGGTGATAAAGCAGCCCCAGAACATTCTGTATCCAGTAGACTAGAAATCACTCAATCATGGAAAACTATGTGTTTTGAAGGAGGCTAGATGAGATGTGGATGGCGGAAGAGGTTCTCCACTGTTTAAATATCTTGTTCTTTGGCTTGGAAGAAGACCAGCAGTTTTAGGGTAATTTTGGAGTGTGTCTCTTCTGTGGAGCATACTGGGGAGTGATGTTCCACCGTGTGTTTCTGCAATAGTGGAAGCTAGTTCTTGTTTGCTTAAACAAGTTACTTTTTAACATTCTATTGGTTTAAAATTGGAGCAGTTAAGGTGCTTCAGGCTGTATGAGTTCAGAAGTATTTTTCTAAATGGAAACAAAGAGTGCAGAGGGGAGGGAGAGGAGGAACTTCCCGCGGATACTTGTGTTCTTTAGAAATGACTTTTTTCTCTTTTTCCTTCCGTACAGTTAAATAGACAAAATGGACTTCTCCAAGCTACCCAAAATCCGTGATGAGGACAGAGAGGCTTTTGTTGGCTATGTCCATGGAGTCTCAGGACCTGGTAGGTATTTTGTAAGGAAAATCATAGCTTCTGTTTCATCTAGTTTATTATTAATCAAGAAGTATTATTACTTGTTAACTTGGAAGTATAATAAAGTTCTGGGTGGGATTTTCTTTTTTCCTTTTTAAGAAGGATTGCTGCCTTTTACTCTCTTAAAAGATTAAGAAATATACTAACAAGGTTTTAATGCTCATTAGTTTTATTTAAAGATATAATGACCAGTAAGCAGGCTGAAGAATAATATTAAAAAAAAAAAAAAGTTAGCAAGCATTCTTGTTAAGATAAGGCTACTTGTTCAGGAAACAGTATTAAGCTTCTCTATAAACAGATGTGATGCTTAGTCTGTTCTCACTGAATCATAGAATCATAAAAGGTTGGAAAGGATGTCCAAGATAATCTGGTCCAACCATCCCCGTACCACCAATGTCACCCACCAAACCACGTCTCTAAGCATCATGTACAACCTTGCCTTGAACACCCCCAGGGACAGTGACTCCACCACCTCCCTGGGCAACCCCTTCCAATGCCTGACTGCTCTTTCTGAGAAGAAATGTCTCCAAATTTCCAACCTGAACCTCCCCTGGTGCAATTTGAGGCCATTCCCTCTAGTCCTGTCACTAGTTACCTGTGAGAAGAAGTCAGGCCCCAGCTCCTTACACCTTCATTTCAGGGAGTTGGAGAGAGCAATAAGGTCTGCCTTGAGCCTCCTCTTCTCCAGACTACACAATCCAAGATCCCTCAGCCGCTCCTCATAGGCCTTGTGTTCCAGACCCAATCCCATTTGACCCTTTGCACTCGGTAATACTAAATTCTCTGCCATTGTCAGGCTGTCCTGTGTTACTGCACAGACGGTGTGCTACGTGTGTCAGGGAGGGTGGCAGTACATGGTGGTATTACAGCTGGGAGAAGGATGACTGCTCCTCCGATTTTATCACCTTAAATGGTTTATTTGGGTCCTGATGTTAACAGCTTTTGAATTATGTGCAGACTGTACTGGCTTTTCCTTTCCCTCCTGCACTGTCTTCAAGAGATGAAGGAAAGGCTAGTAAAGTGAGAACAGAATGAGAGCATGTATTTTTGTTAGTGGAGCTGCTTTGAGAAACTTCCAGGGCTTGTATCTATCTAAAGAAAAATGCCAGTTCCTTAACTGCAGAAGGGATGCTATAAAAGACATGATAAATTTTGTCCTAAAGCAGCAACACCTCGTGTAGTAGTCCATGTACGACCTAGTAAAATCAAAGTCAACATGATAGAAGGCTGCAGGATCAAAATAAGTAGCCTTCATCTGTAGAAGGTTAACTTAAATGCCTTAAAATACACATCCCTTTTCTACAAAATAAAATATCAAAATAGTGTTTCCCTAAACTTGTGCAGATGTCTGCCACTTCAGACATAAAGAGATGCATTGCTTTTAGCAAATACCGTGAAATTGATCTATGTATGGAAGTAGTTTTTAGTAAGAAACACTACGGAGTTAAACAGAAATTTATGAACTTTGAAAATGCAAGTCCCCAACCACATCTTGCTGTATCTACAAAGTATCAGGTGACCTTTCGACATTTTCTTGTATGTTTTAATTTAATCAGATGGGGAAGTGACCCAGCTAACTTACAGGGAGAAGTGACTATTTAATATGATGTCTGCAAAGTCCACTTCACCTCCCAAACCCTTAACATTCACCATCTGTCAGGATATACCAGAGGATTTGTCTGTGTACTATGCTCTGCTAGTATCGTCTTAGGAACATAAAAGAACAGTATAAAACTTGTAAATAAGGCTTTTTTTTTGGCTTTTAAACTAAAGATATCAGGACTCGTGGCAGCCAAGTTATCCCTTTGTTAAATGAAGAAGGTGTTTCTGACTTGTGTGAATACCAGGCTTATGCTCTCCAATTCTTACTGGCTTCTGATGAGCAAATTTGCTGAACAGGAAAAATATTTACATATGTGTCTGTCTTCTGCAGTGGTCACCGCTTGCAACATGGCAGGTGCTGCTATGTATGAGCTGGTACGAGTAGGCCACAGTGAACTGGTGGGGGAAATTATCCGACTGGAAGGTGATTTGGCAACTGTCCAGGTGTATGAAGAAACGTGTATCCTTTTCATTGATCCCCTTTGGAGCAACCAGACTGTTCAGTCCAGAACACAGTAGTGGTTATGGTCAAGACGATGAACAAAGCTGGCTGGGACCAGCGCTTGGTACTTCTAATGCCAGCGGGCAGCAGCATCTCTTCTACCACGTCTTTTGTAAATTCTGACACTTTGGAGGTAAATCGTACCTTGCTTGGCTGTGGGACAAAGCAATATTTTTGTTGTTTTACATGGAAACCAAGTCATTTATATTTAAGTTCACGCGAATTCAAGTATTACCGCTCCTTGCTAACAAAGTTGTTGGACAAATGTCAACCATGATTGGCAAGACTGTCAGGCAGTAGTATTTGTCATATTCTTTTTCTTTGCTTTTGAAATTTCTGCTTGTATCACGCTTCAGAAGGAAATGTAAAGTGGGCAGGATTTCTTCTGGACAGGCTATTCTGACAGATGTGATAGATTCTTTTTTTTTGCTTCTGTATTGTGCTTGCAGAATCTGTGTCCAGCCAAGACACAGGCTGTATTCTAAAATCTAATCTTAAAGTGGATTTCCTGCTGCAAGTGTAAAAGAGAACATAAGAGCAATTCTTTAAACTTGAAGCCAGACTTTTTTTTTTTTTTTTCTCAGTCTCTAAACTTTTAAGAGTTGGCTCTGCCTATGTGTAAAGGCCAGGAAAAACCCTGCACTGACTCCCAAAGTTTTGTTTTGGGGAGTTGGATGGTAAACGGGTTATTAGATTGTGTCTGTACCTAATAATTTGTGATTTTAGTCGGCTCATCATTGCAATATTCAGTAGCCTTCCATCAGTGCATTGAACAAGTCCAGTGTGTAAGTATATCGTACTCTTACATCTCTCATGAGAGGATAATGAAGGCTTTCAGAACTCAACTTGCATTTAATCTCTCAAGTCTTACATAGGCTTTTGGGGGTTTCTCTTGTATTCTGGTAGGGCCTTTTGGGAAGGCCCTGCTGGCCTTTTGCATCTTTGGAGCTCAGGTGGTACATAGACTGGACAGCTCAATATTAGAGATGAGGGAAACGCTAATCTAACACAAATGCTCTTTAAAATTAGACTCCTGACAAAAAAGCTCTGCAAGGCTCACAGTCAAAACAGATGTGCTATGTTTATAATAATTTCTGAAGCCAAAAATTCCATATTTTCATGCCATTGTCTGACTTTAGCAATAAACCTAGAAAGTAGGTTTGAAGACTTAAGCAATGCCTGATGCTTTGTCATTGTGCTGCCTTGTACTCTGGTAAATGCATGCATATAGTTGACTTGAACCAGAGATCATAAAGCAAAATATATACTCCCCACTTTGCCTCTCTGGAGGATGAGCAACTTTTTTGCTTTAGCATTTTCAGCTTGAGTTTAGTATAAAGTCTACATGGTTCTCTAATGATGATACATAATGTATTAACAAAAATATCGCAATAAAGTTAGAAAGATAATTAGAGAGTATGATGATGTCAGTGTGATGCCTTCTTCCCTGTCTTTTGCCTGGATGAACTTTTCCTCAGCACATCTTCAGCTGGTGTCTCTGTAGGAGATCCTGTACTGCGTACTGGCAAACCCCTCTCGGTGGAACTGGGACCTGGCATTATGGGAGCTATTTTTGATGGTATCCAGAGGCCTCTGTCAGACATCAGCACTCTGACCAAAAGTATCTATATCCCTAGAGGTGTCAATGTGTCGGCTTTGAGCCGAGATGTCAAATGGGACTTCACACCTTCTAGAAATTTGCGGGTAGGTTCTGGTAAGCCTGTCGTGCTCTCTTGCTCCTCTCCTCTTGGAGTATAGAGCCACAGCGGAGTGTGAAGGCTGTGACTGCTGGTAACTGTGGTTACAATGAATTAAGTTCATGAAAAGGGGTGCAAGGAAGTGTTAGGGATATATGAGAGTGAGGAATAGACAAGGATCTTGAAAACTTACTCTGTGTGACTTACTGTATGTTGTTGCTGCATATGGAAAACTTTCAAAGGTTTAATATATTTGCAGTACTATAAAGAGCCTAGGAATTGCACTAAACACTAGCAGGTGCTACCTTGGCAAAAGGAATAACAACAGCACACATTTTACTCACTGTGAAGGTAGCCTTAGAAGTGGAAAATATCATAGCTTTAGCCCTTGGCATCTGCTTTTTAAAAATTATTATTATTTTTATTCCAGTCCTTCAGGTTAGCATATGCTGTCCTTCCTCTACTTAGCACATTAACCTGAGAGGTATAAAAGGAACAAGGAGAATTCCTTGCACCAGTCAGTAATTGCTTCAGTCCAAGCCTTGAAATGCTTCTGAACACACGTAGTATTGCTAGCAATGTGATGTTAGAGTAATGAGTTATGTAAATGGCCTACTGTGCTGTAGCAATGCATTTACAAAAGAAGTAATCATGGTGCTAGACTTAATAGCTATGGTTATATGATTCTTTGTCAGCATTTGTTTTTAAACTAGAACTCTCACTTATGACTAATAGACTTGTTCTGATTTCAGGTTGGCAGCCACATCACGGGTGGAGATATTTATGGTATAGTGAATGAAAATTCCCTTATCAAGCACAAAATCATGCTGCCCCCACGGAACAGGGGTACAGTTACATACATTGCTCCACCGGGAAACTACGATGCTTCGGTAAGTCTCCCAAACAGCAGTTACCAGGATATTGCATATCTTTTTCCTAGGGTTGATGTACCCCTTCTGTTCTGTATGATGCCCTTCATGCAACAGAATGTCAGAGTTGACAGTCACTTCTGCTACCCTGCCAGCATGGTTATCTTGTGCAGTTACTTTCTCTGTTTATGACTTCCCAGTGGCACTTAAGTATGCCACGTTTGCTATCCTGTGTAGGGATCTACAGTATCCCATGAATATTTTTAGTTGAAGCTCTATCTTGCATTTTTTTTCCCTAGTAGTATTGTAAAAATGGGAAAGTGCCTTACCCTGGAAGGGATGACAGGGTGTTGAAGTTCTGTCAAAGACCTAGCAGTACAGAGGAGCTGAGATGAAAATTTGCGTGCTGATCAGGTGTGCAACTGTTTGCTTACTTCATATGTCTGGTGTTCTTTGTTAGGATGTTGTCTTAGAGCTGGAGTTTGAAGGTGTGAAGGAGAAGTTCACTATGGTCCAGGTCTGGCCTGTACGTCAAGTCCGTCCTGTTACTGAAAAGTTACCAGCAAATCATCCTTTGTTAACTGGCCAACGGGTGCTGGATGCGCTCTTCCCGTAAGCATTACCCTTAATTTTCTAGCATGTAAGAAATTTCCTTTAGGGGAGAGGGTGGTGTTAATTTTTTAAGGGCAAACAAACGCCAAGCCTTCACTTTGTACCTCAACATAAATCTAAAAACATGTCAGTAGGATCTGTTTCAACGATCTTGAGTTTGTACATTTCTAGAATCACTACTGTCACACAGAATTGTAACTCAAAATGCTCTTTTAAATGGCTAACTTCCAAGGCACTGAATTTGGTAATTTTTGGTCCTAAAATGTTGTGCTGCTTATTCTTATAATGCACACTTAAGTGCAGTTGATACTCTTTTCTTGACGTTTGCATTCCATCAGTGCTTCCAGCTGTGCAAACAACCATGTTTCAAGCCTGAAAGCATAGCTGTTGTACCAGCCTAACTCATATAATTCAAGGGCAATAGAAGGAAAAGGGTAGTTTATTCCCTCAGTCTTCTGGTTTAGTGAAATACCTCTGTACTTCTCACCTAGAACACGGAATGTTACTCCTGTTGTTCTGCTTTTAATTAGACAGCTTTATTGGAAAACATATTCTGAGATGGGAGAGAGCTGTTTTTGAGTTCCTTGCAAATCAAAGTCACTTTTCTTTTCTCAGGTGTGTACAAGGGGGCACAACAGCGATTCCCGGGGCATTCGGCTGTGGGAAGACTGTGATTTCACAGTCTCTCTCAAAGTACTCCAACAGTGATGTCATCATTTATGTAGGCTGTGGAGAACGAGGAAATGAAATGTCTGAAGTACTGAGAGATTTCCCTGAGGTTAGTATGGAGAATTCACAGAGAGTAAACCATTTTGGAAAGACTTGCTGTTATACTGTATTGTAACTGAGTACAATTTCTTATTGGTACGGTGACTTGAAAAGATCTTCCTGGCTGTAAGTTCTGACTGTAGTAGCAGAAATTACTTTTGGCTCATTCAGGAATGCCTTCAGTGGCCCCTCAAGAAACATCTGGATTAATATTTGAATGTACTTTTTAACTTGCTTAAAATAAAGCCAACGTGAATTGCCTGGGTGTAATTTATAAAGATATTACCTTTTATTGGTGTTTTCTCTAGCTTTTCTAGCTTTAGCATATATAGCAAATGCAGTATTTGGATTTAAAGGATGCAGTAGAAAATGCCTAGTTAAAAAAAAAAAAAAATCAGGTTCTGTCCTGCCTGTTGTTACATGTTAGTGGATTAGTTGTGGCACATCCTTCTGTAAAATAAGGGAAAGAGCAGATAGTCTGAACTGTTAGGTTGAAACTCCACCCTTAGAAATAAGAGGTAGAAATCTTGCTTGTGTCAACTGCAAGATGATGATGCCAGGCTGGAGTGGCCATGCAAAAAGTAGATCCCAGGGTATTTTTAAGAATTCTGCATGAATGTCAGGATGTGCATTCTATTGTTCACATGCTTGTGAGACTTCTTCTGAGATATGTATGTGGGTTTATGTCCAGTTGTCAAAAATTATCTCAGATTGGTATAGGAAGGAGAAAAAACGCTGTTTCCTCATGGGCTTAGGAGGGGAGGTTAAGATATTTGGTTCTTCTGGCCTAGTAAAGTGAGGCTGAAAGAAGATAATGTACTTCCTGATGCAGTGGATTTGTCATTACTCATTTGTTTGTGGTAAGAAGTGGGTTTAATAGGGATTGCCACTTGTAGAAGCTGAAATGAGGCTCTGGTGTGTACATTAGGGCTAAGCTGTGTGCAATCTGGATGGCAAAACTGTATAGCATCATGAAATCTTGTTTCTAGTCACTGCTTTTGTTAGACTGGCTGTGAGGAGAGTATTCCTGAAATAAGGTGAATACTAAAGTTTAAATAATTAGCTAAAGTAATCATTTTGTCTTGTTTTTCCCCTTGCATTTTAGTTAACAATGGAAGTTGATGGCAAGGTAGAAAGCATCATGAAGAGAACAGCTCTGGTTGCAAATACCTCCAACATGCCTGTGGCTGCCAGAGAGGCCTCTATCTACACTGGTGAGATTTACAGGAGGCTGTGAAAGGCTCTGTGTGTAGAGCAAGCCGTCATGCTCTACTATTTTCAGTTCCTGAGATGGCTGGTACCATGAAACATGCTTAATTACAGAAATCAACCCTTTCAGGCCTTGTCTGTAGTCCTAGTATCACAATTGAATTTGACTTCCTTGTATATAACTATGATCTTCACACATTAATTCTTGCTTATTAGCTGAACTTACTGCACCAGGTCTCATTGAGATTTGCCCCATATATTAATTATGTTTTTTACTGACAAGTACAGCTACTCAATGGGCAGGAATGGTGCTCTCTGAGTTGTCTGCTTTCCTTTGCAGCCTCTTAGAGGTTGTTTTTTTAAAAATATTTTTTATGAAAAGTTGTCAGATAAAACATATTTTCTGACATTTGTATTCCAGTAGCTTAGAAAGAAAGGAGACATTTTACAGTAAGAAGAGGCTTTGATCATGGTTTCAGTGAGGCAAAGAACACTGTCAGTGATATTGCCGTCTCCTCCAAGAAATGCACAGAAATGTAAGGTGGGCCAGAGTGGCTTGTAAGCAAAAATGGGGAGAGTGAAATGAAATAAACAACAAAAAAAAAGACAGGATGGACATGATCTTGTGGGAAGAAAGAGCAACTTTCAGTCTCTGTTGACATCAGAACGTAAACTTAAATTATTTATCTTGTTTGCCTCTTAGTGACAACACATGAGGGTAGAATTCCTTTCTGAACTGTATCCTGCAGCATGCTGTTGTCTTTGTTCTAGGAATCACCCTGTCTGAGTATTTCCGAGACATGGGCTACCATGTCAGTATGATGGCAGACTCTACTTCCCGATGGGCTGAGGCCCTCAGAGAAATTTCGGGACGACTGGCAGAAATGCCAGCTGGTGAGTAGTCCTTTTCTCAATCCAGTCTTGTAAATGCATCCTTTAAACTCAGAGCCTTTGACTTGATTCCTGTGTGTTGATACTTGCAGACAGTGGTTATCCAGCCTACCTTGGTGCCCGTCTAGCCTCTTTCTATGAGCGAGCTGGCAGAGTGAAGTGTCTGGGAAATCCTGAAAGGGAAGGCAGCGTCAGCATTGTTGGAGCGTGAGTGTTGGGTTTCTTTGCTTTGCACTGGCTGCAGTTCCTCTCGTATATCTTTGTAAGTCAAAGTACCTTCAAAGAAGAAGGCCTTGTTGCTCTGGACAGCTGCAGAACTACAGATACGTAAATAGATGCTTAGTCTCTGTGCACCCTTAAGCAATGCTAAATCGTGCATAGGGGCAGAAATAATGAGTGTGATGGTAGCTCTGTGAGGTGTGGAATCACAGTCATAGCAGTCAGAGTCAGTGGCTCCAGGAAGAGTGTCATAAGCACTGTCACTGCAAAGTATGTCAAACCACGCTCAGAAAAGAAAAGAAGGTGTATTTAGGGCAGCGGTGTGGGGGCATAATGAATTATGGTTCTCTTGCTAAAGAGTAGAAATACATGGAACAGCGTATCTCAAACTGTGATGGGCTGTGAAAAGCATATGGTGCCCAGACATGATGTAGTACATGGAAATTTTCAGCTGAAGTGTTAGATGAGAACTTTGTTTGAAAAGCATTCCTGCGTACCATAGGCTGTGGTGACAGCCTATTCTCCTATAATCCATTCTCACCAATTACTGCATCGTACTGAAAGAATGACCAAAACATGAGAAAGCAATTGCAGAGGCACTTGAAATTTTCAGGGAGAGAGAAGAGAAAATGGGCCATCTCCACTTTCCTTTTTGATACAGTGACATAGGTGGCTTGCAGTGGTATGAACTTATACATGAGGCAGACACCTTCTGTATTGATTTGTATAACGTACTGTGGGTAAAATGGCTTTCCCTCATGGGGTCTTCAGGAGAGCCTCTAGCATCTGCAACAACTCCTAGAGTCCGTTATTTGCTCTGCTCAGTTCTGCTGTCCACAACATAAGTGCACAAACACATCTGCTTTTGTGTTTGGAAGGCTTTTACCTTTTTGGGAAGGCATGTCAAGCCCAGATGAAATCGAATCGGTTATAGTATAGATGAATAAGTGATATTTACCTGAAATAATTTCAAAGTGATATATTTTCTGTCAAATAATCTTTTCACTGTGTTTCAAGCTGCCCTATCAGCACACCTATTGAATCTGCTCCTGTTGAGATAGGTTTGGTAATCGAAGCTGGAGTTACTACCTGAAGCTAAAGTGACTAAAATCATACCTTGATGTTGCCAATCAGTTACTGAAATAACTATAATTCATGGTGCACTTGATGTCACCCCTGTGTAGATGTGCTGCCAGTATACCGCAGCAGAAGCTTGCGGTCTATTATTTATGTGAAACGGTGTTAGCCTTTCTTGTTTCTGTGATCACTGGCCTGTGTAGTCACATGTTTGGTACTTCAGCTTAAACCGTGACAGTGATTCTGATTACTTTTCCTTCTGTCTTCCTGCTCAGTGTCTCTCCCCCAGGTGGTGACTTCTCAGATCCTGTCACATCAGCTACTTTGGGCATTGTGCAGGTACGTCTCTCTAGCCGCAGCTCTTTTGCCTGTGCTGTCAGACTCAAAATGGTTGTGCTTCAGTACGATTGTGCCAGGGGCGGTGTGAGAGCTTTGATTCGATAAAGCACCTTTGTAGGGTGCTTTGGAAAATGTTCTAACAATGTAAGAGGTGACCTTATGAGATGGTCTCTGAACTGATGTGTTCGAGAAGCCTTTGGAAAAGGGAGAAGTGATGGCAATCCCTGCCAACAGTGACTGCTCAGGAATATCCATGTGCTTCCCCGATTGCAGTCCTTTTAGCTGCACTTGAAGCCTGGCCACTCTTGGCTAGGATGGGAAGTGAACCATTTCTGATAGATACATCGAAACCAGGAAAAAATCCTCAGAGCAGGTGACTGGGAGAAGAACATCTTGCAAGTGATTGCACATCCCTGTTTTGGGAAAAGGAGCAAAGTTAAATAGGGCTCTGCTTAACTAGACTCCACTGTTCACATTGCCTTTGTTACTGCTTATTCCTCCCTTATGAGGAGTCTCAAGCTAAATTCAGCATAAAAGGACTTGATCATTTTTTGAGATACATATTTGAAAGCTGCTACTATAGTTAAATTAGCATAAATCGGGTTTTCTTTTTCTTTCTCAGGCTTCTTTGTGATAGCCTTTGCTGTGTTGTTTGCTCAGACTTGCTTGTTGTGTTGTGCGTTTGTGTGTATGTTTTTATTTTGCTTTCAATAATTTTGTTTTGAATTCGGTTTGGAAGACTAGTTGATCTGTCTGGTTCTGGCAGGTTTTCTGGGGCCTGGATAAGAAGCTGGCACAACGCAAACACTTCCCCTCTGTCAACTGGCTGATAAGTTACAGCAAATACACACGTGCTCTGGATGAGTACTATGACAAGCATTTTACAGAGTTTGTCCCTCTCAGGACAAAGGCGAAAGAGATCCTACAAGAAGAGGAGGACCTTGCGGAGATTGTGCAGCTTGTGGGGAAGGTGAGTAACCAGCTGTGAGGAAATAAGGTGTCTGTGAGCTGTCCTCCATTTCCTTACTGCAAGCGCAGGCTTTTGACCATATCCTAGACCAAACTGGATGGATACTGCATTGTGGAAAACAGGCAAATGTTCACTGGGAGATGCCACGCTCTCCTGCATTTAACTGTGCTTTAGTGAAACTTTCTTGTATATTTCTAATGACAAACACTATTTTAGATTTGATAAACCTTGGCTTGAGGCTACTTTTCTCATGTAAATTAGATTGCAATGCATCTGATGGTGGAGTTAAGAAACTTCACTCGAGTGTTCAAGTCCTGCTAAAGTGCCCTTTGTTGCAAACTGCAATAGCACTCTGTTGGAAGCAGACCTTCTAAGAGAGATGATGCAGACTGATCTTTATTTTTAGTAGCCTGAAGAGTCTCAATTTCTCAGAAACCATATTGCCAGCAGCAGAAGAGAGGTGCTGGTATTTACAAGTTGGTATGCAGAAACAGAAGTGGTCTGCTTTTTCTAAAACTGGCGATTATCTAGGTTCTGTATGGAAACCTGTGACGTGACATATGGCTCCATTTTACAGGCATTCTTTAATTTCCTTCCTTCACTTCACTGTTTCGGATGGAGTGCTGAAGTTGGACAGCAAAATTTCCCGAGAGCTCTCAAAAGGGACCATACTGAAAATTGTTTTAGCCTAGCACTGTAAATATGATAATTGATAGGTACCCAGCACATACTGGAGAGTAATTGAATTCCATGATGTGTAGGTGAGCTATGCTGATTTACAAGGTACAGGTAATGCTTGGTAACATGCTGTAAATACCGTTGCTTGAAGAAAGCTTGGTCCTGGTGCTAGCCCTGTTCACCGATGTTCTAGCCCAGCTAAAATGAGGCTTGTCACCAGATCTTGCCTAGCAGAGCTCTCTTCTTTAGATATGCCTTGGAAGAAAAGGAAATACCATTTTAGGGCCTTCTGCAGTTTCTTATTTACAAAAATATGTTCTAAAAGACTACTTTACAGAACAGGATAGAATCAGTTCCCTGGCATGGAAGTGATACTGAGTCCAGTGGTTGTAACTGTGGGTATTGTTCCCACCACAGAAGTACTCAGACTAGTAGAGTGCCCTGTAGTGCCAGTAATAACTGCAGAAGGGTTGTGTCTGTCCTGCACAGTACGACATACTGTTGTCATCAACTTCTTCATTTTTCTAGACAAAGGGAAAGTCCGTGGTTAGCTGTGGAGGCTCACGTCAAATCCTTAATATTACTTAGTGATCTAAAATGCTGAGATCTAGCTTTTCTTCCATGGATATTGGAATTTTAGGGAAGAGCAAATACTTTTCTGCTTTATGTAGGAAGGTAATGTTTCAGTGTATCTCTTATCAGCACCATGTGTGTTATCTGTGTCTGGTGGCTCTTTCCTACCTTAAAGGAAGCTTCCTTTTAATTGTTCATGATCAGGTAGGCTTAAAGTAGAATGACTGACTTTTTAGCCCATCAGGCTATTAAATAAATTGGCTGTTCTATACCAGGATGCAAGAAACATCCAAAGGAAAGAATTCTGCTGAAAAGAATCTTAAGAGGGTGGGAGAGAACACAGGTACTGAAAGATAATGGTTCTTGTCCAGGACATACTATGTTTTAAACTCTTTAAGAGGGTAGATTTAGATTAGATATTAGGAATAAATTCTTTACTATGAGGTAGTGAGGCACTAGAACTGGTTGCCCAGAGAAGTTGTGGGTGCCCTATCCCTGGAAGTGTCCAAGATCAGGTTGAATGGGGATTTGGCCTGGTCTAGTGGAAGTCCCTGCCCATGGCAGGGGGTTAGAACTAGATGGTCTTTAAGGTTCCTTCTAACGCACACTACTCTGTGATTTGAATGGAGTTGAGTACTAAACTAACAATGGACCTTACTTTCTAGGCTTCTTTGGCAGAAACAGACAAAATTACCTTGGAGGTTGCCAAGCTGATAAAAGATGACTTCTTGCAACAGAATGGTTATACGCCTTATGACAGGTGAGGTCTGAATGGCTGCGTAGCTCTCTTGTTAATCACTAAAAACGTAGACATGATCTGTAATGGTGTGTGCCTTTTGGTTATGTTGCTAAGGCAAGGTATGCTCGTATGTGACAGGGAAGCACAGCAAGTACCATGATGTACTGTATAAATAATAATGAGGTACCTTCTGTGGCAGTCACCTATCCATTAAAAAAGGAACTTTCTGTTTGTGGAGCCTCTGGATTGTTCTTATCATAAAAATACTCCCGTTCCTGTGAGCAAGGAAACTTGCAGAACTGTCAGGTTCTCCCAGGCTGCTTGCAGAAGCCTAATCCCATAATGGACAAACCAGGAAGAAGGATTGAATGTGAGACTTGTACAGTGATGGTTACTGTTCTCCTGTTCTGTTCAGTGTTTGGGTGTTCTGGAAACCTCACTTCAGGATGATTGCCTTTGCCTTTAATCGGTCCCACATTATTGAATAGGTGAATCATAGGCTCACTATCTCCTTTGACAGCATGTATCCGAAACCTGTGAAGTAGTGCAGGCTGTTATTTTAGGTGAGAATTCAGAGTTGTGAAGGCCAGGAGCAAAGGCTAGTCCTGTTAGTTGTTCCAAGATGCCTGACAAATCTTTTTCTGTTCCATCAGATTCTGCCCTTTCTACAAAACAGTGGGAATGCTTTCCAATATGATTGCATTTTATGACATGGCACGCCGTGCTGTAGAAACCACAGCCCAGAGTGACAATAAGATCACGTGGTCCATCATCCGAGAGAACATGAGTGAAATCCTCTACAGACTTACCTCCATGAAATTCAAGGTATGTTTGTCAGGAACTGCCTTGCACTCCTTATCGGGAGTTCCCAGGGCCTGTAAAAGGCTGTTACTCAAACGTGGTCATTGGTTGCCTTAGGTACAGGTCTACACACCTCGATTACCCTCTGAGTAACTTCGGTATCCATCTTTTTAGAGTGCAGCTTTCCTACTCCTCTTAAAACTCATGCAGAGCACCCTGGTAGTAGCATTTACTACTAGGACGGTAACCCGTGGTGCTGTCTGATGTTGAAGTAGCTAAGCAATATTCTCTAAAAAATGTGATGCTTATTTTAAAGCTCTTATAAGCCAGTATCACAAATCTTTCAAGAATTAATGCCATGAGATTAAATTGTGTTTAAAGTTGAGCGTTCTTGTGTGCCAGTGTTCTATTCCTGCAGGGTACTGGCTTGTTTCTGCAACAAGCAGATCCCTGGTATATATTCTGAAAACATCAAGAATATAACAAAATACACTTGGGCATGTGAGCTTGCTTGAGAGCTGGTTGTGTGGAAATAGAGGAAGTAATACTTCCATTTACAAACCCTGGCCACTAGAAGACATCTGGCATACAGCATAGCAGTGGATAGGCATGGCTGAAAAATGCAATCCGTACAATTAACACGTTATGTGGAGGTGGCCCTCTAATACAGTAATAGTTACGAAAGAAAAAATGTGTTTCCTGAGCAAGTCTAAAAGGCACATGAATTTAAATGTCCTGCTGTCTGTATACTCTGCAGTAATAGGTAATCCAATCTGTAGCTGTAAGTGCTCTGTGTTGACCAATAGCTGCGTTGACCTAGAGGAACATAATGCTGAGAAGAGAATGGTGAGGACATGTAACAGATTTCATAGCTTGACCGCTGTTGCTTCTTTCAGAGAAGGCCTTGCAGCCTCAGAACAAGGCTGATTGTTACAGTATTTGCCCTTGTCTTTCATGAAAGGTATTCTGAGGAAAATGCAGCTGTTCAAAGATGTCCTTGAGCTTGTTACGATTTCACAAGGGTATATAAATTAACTGATCAACATTTGAGTGATGGCAAAGTAACTCTTACATTTACAGGGAATGCACCCCAAAAAATAGAGCAGAGCATTTCTCTGAGTCACAAGAACCTTACACCATTTGCTCTCGGGACAGGAGCTGGTATGAATTACTGCAGCTCTTGGATCACACAGTATTAAACAAGATGCTAAGTGTTATTGGATCCTCTCCAAATCAGTTGCTGTTCAGTAGGTAAAGTAAGCACTGCTCATGCAAATAATTCTCTGTTCAGTATCCACTCCGCCTGTTTGCTGAGTGTGGGAAGTAGATGAGATTTAAATCTTGTGGCTGTTGCTGAGACAAAGGACAGACAGAAAGCAGACACGGAGCTATAAATGCCTGTTCTGTAGTTAGCAGGTGTTAATGCAGAGGTCAAGAAACTATAGCACTGGCAAAGCAGGGTTGTTTTAAGTACTGGAGGCTTTTCAAGACTGATCTGTTCATCCACCGTGCTGTTTTCCAGGACCCTGTCAAAGATGGTGAAGCAAAAATCAAGGCAGACTATGCTCAACTGTTTGAGGATATGCAGAATGCGTTTCGCAGTCTGGAAGACTAGACTCAGCCTCTGTGACCACTCCGTTTTGTCCTCTGAATTCCTCATCTCAACTCCTCTGCTTCCCTACCTTCCAAGAATGATGCAACAGTACTTGAGTTGATAAATAGCCCTATGTTTCCCTGTTCATCCTCAGTGTCTTTACAAAACATTCCTCTTGGTTTGTGTTCAGCATTGCTTTGTGTGTCTGAAATGGTGAGTGATGTGCGAATGGGCCTGGCTGAGTGAAGAAATGCTGTTGTACACTTCTAGGGCGGGAAAAATTTCACCTTGCCCTCTCCCAGCTCCCTTGGTAAGCAGTCTCTCACCCTGGGACACAACCAACTGAGCTGCCCTGGCAGAGGAGGTGTAGATCTTAATGCAGTCATGTGGTACGGTCTGAGCTGGCAGTGGTAAGGGCATTTAGGTCTAGCACTTCGCTAAGTGACTATCATGAAACTCCCTATTCTTAAACAGAATTTTTGACCATACTGTGATGACCAAAGTTCTTCACTACCCTGTCCTTTCTGCAACCTTCAGCTGAGCCTGTTGGTATTGAATTGTGGTAGTTCTGGCTCTCTCCAAGAAAGGACTGACTAGAAGATGAGCACGTACACGTAGCCAGTATGCTTTTGTACACTGGAGAAACAGAATTTTATTGTCCTACTTAATACAGATGGGACTCTTGGACTGAGTATCAGCTAAAGTCAAAGCCATAGGTGCTCGGTTTCCGGTAGACTTTTGCCTTGCATCCCACTCACCCCATAGAATTTCACAACACTCAGCTGCTTTAGTTTGTGAAGCGTGTTACTGCTGCTTCGTACTACAGGCCCTAACAGGCTGTGGTGATTCCACATGCGGACCAGGAATACAGTCCTTCCTAGGTGGTGCTCTCTACCAACACTTGCCTCCAGCGCAGTGTCCAGGTCGTCTTTAGGAAAAGCAAAGCATGTGCTTAGCCTTCCTGCCCCACCTCTGCCTTCTTGGCCTGTTTGGCAGTGGCACAGGTCCTCAGTTCTTGCGTAAAAATATTATATGATGTTAGACTTCTGGGGATAGGGAGGTGAGGAGGAGGAAGGTCGACAGTGCAAATCATATTTACTTCTGCCTTGTTGATTATGATGCAAGAGAAACCGGTGACTTCTGCACTATGCTCTGGAAGCACAGTCTGTCAAGCAGCTGAAACGGCTATGTCTGGGCTTCCTTATTGGCCAAACTAGTTTGAGATGAGGAGTGAGCATAGAACAGCCTTCCTGTCAAACTTCAAGTGCCAGCACTCCTATCATTGCTGCAGAGAGAAAAAGATGCTGTCATCCTCTCCAGTCTTTGAACTCTCACTTGTGTCAGATAGCATCCAACACTTCTTTGTCGTGCAACACTGTGCTCGGCTGGCATCTGCTGACTTGTTATGGTCATAAAACAGTAACTGGTGTGGATGACACTGGTAGTGGCATGGTTGTTTAAGCATTCATTCTGCACTGTTTTTCAACCAGCTGCCAGCTTTGAATAGTAATGGTGCAAAGGGATCTTGGCGCTAAGGACCAAATGCTGCCACTTCCATTACGGTATCAGCTCGCTGTTTGCCATGGGAAGCCCAGCTGAAACTTAAATGGATTTCCTATTTTTGGTTCTCCCCAAAGAAACTACTACTACAGCTGATATTCTGGTAGTGAATGGTTAGGTTTACAGTTCACCAAACTTTCAATGAATGCTGCTTATTTTAACAATGAGCATGTGTGAATGAATAGTCACCACTGAAGCTCTTGCTGGATTCCTTGTTGTTCATACCCTTCAGCACTGTACTATGTAGCATTTCATGCTAGAAAACAGATGTTCTTATCTCTTTAAATAGAGGATGTTATAAACTTTACAGAAGATGTCTAAGATAATGCAGTTCTAATATTTATTGTGCTGTACCTGGCCCTGACGTGTGACCAGTTCAAACAGTTTCATATATATTTTTGTCTTTTTTTTTTTGTTTTGTGTCTCAGTTTTCAGTGTTGAGATTCTGATGTTCACTGTGTACTGCAAGTCTTCCCTCCACAGAGGTGGGAGGAATGAAAAGATGGGCAGAACCCAGCCACCTACTTTATCTTGTATATTTCATAATGTATGTTGCTGGAAATTGTGTAAAAAAAAGATTAAAAAATTGTTGAAGTCAATGAGAATAAAATGGATTTAATGTAGGTCTTACCTGTCCTATTTTCTGATATCAAACCAAAGCTATGCCACACTGGTGTTCACACCATACCATAAGCAAAGCTTACACCTTCCTTAAAATCTTACTTTATCATTTTGGGGTCTCTTTAAACTTAGAATAAACAAGTTAGCAGGGACACTTTACCTCAGTTCCCCTACTCCAGTGCAGCTTGCACAATCTCCTCAGACGTTATCTGAGAAGTGTCATATCACAGCATTTATGTGCTTTATTGTAACAGGAATATAACTGTGATCTTGATTTGCAGTACTACTAGCTGCCACACGTGCTAATGCAACACATTGTAATGGTGCCGACGTTAAGGCACTTCACTAAGCCTTGAAGTATCTCCCTGCCTTGTACATCATGTTGTGTAATATTCCTCTTAAAATCTGAGATGCCTGTTCTAGGTAAATTGTTCTGAACTTCTGTATCAGATTAGCAGCACTCTTATCCACACCCTTAAATTAACGTGGTAATGTTCTTTCTATATAAGGATTCTGTAAATAGTATATACAAGGATTTGAGACCTTCTGTAAATAGTATATTCTCACCCACATGCGCGTTTCTGTACATCTCTGACACTGTGTAACACCTCTTGAAGGGACATGCTTTGCCTTTATATATATATATACACACAGGCATTTACATCATGTGTTAGAGATACTGAAAGTGAGAACGGAGGAGGTGTTCAGGTAATTCCATCGTATTACAAAGGGGGTGGGAGTCATCACCTCAGCTGTGGCAATCGTAGGCTACCCGGCATTTCTCTGGTTGTTTAGAAGTCCATCGAGAGGCACGCCAAGTTCAGGTTTTGGCAGTGAGGAGGTTACCAACTGGCATCGTTCTCACTTCATCCACTCGGCTTTTGTGGATCTGGAAGGCAGGAGTCACCCAGCGGCCACAAGAACACTGCTCACCCCGCCAGCTAAAGGAACCCAGCTTAGACGTGCATTTGGGACACAGAAGCTGCAGGAAAAACAAATGACCCCATTATGAGCTGCGTTCAGATGTAATTCCACGTGAAATGTAATTCTGTGGTACATTAAGTTATGGCAACCTGCAGTAAGCCAGCTCCTTCCCCTGGATCGTTTCACAGAAAAACAGGCCAAGAAGAAAGCTAAATAGGCTGGTGCTTGCCATGCCCTAGGGTGTAGGAGACAGCTGTGCTGGCAGAAGGGATGGCATGGAAATGCAGCTACTCTGACCTGGTGTGGTTCCAGGAGTTATGCCAGCCTCTTGGACATCAGAAAGCCTCAGTCAGCCTGAGACCACAGCAGGTTTTATAAGTCTCACAAACCCGTTCTCATACTAAAAGCAAACACCAGAACACCCTTGTCCAACAGCCTTGAGAGTGCCCTGAGGCCAACAAGATCTCTAGCTCATTTCCTTAGAAAAGGATATTTCACACTTGAGAATCTGTCTGCAATCTGCAAAATTGATGCAGTAAAGGCTGAGACACCTAGAACAGTGTGTGGGAACCTTCACATGAGGGAACAGCAAGTTTGTTTTGTCTTGGCAAAAAATAAAATTAAAAAAAATAAAACATATTCACCTGTCCCTCCATTACCCCCAGTAACGCTGGCTCCATCCACTGCACGGGCTCAATGAAATAAGAGGTACACTTATCAGGACCAGCGCCACAAAGCTGTGCAGACTCTGTTATTCTCTTGTGAACAAAGGCTGTTGGTCCGTCTCCTTCCACATGGGACAAAATGCTGGAACTACGGAACAGAGAGCGCCTGTCCTCCAGGACAGAAGGGGGGGGAAAGCAAGAACAAGTAAAATGCTTGTTTTTACTGGGGAAACTTAACAGCCAACAGAGCACAGGGACACAAACCTTCTGACAGTACGTAAACAGGATTACATATCCTACATTCTTTTCATTAGTTTTCAGCTATATGCTGTTTCCTACACAGAAGTGTTTTAAAACAGTTCCCACCTATGGAAATTCAAAATCTAAGCTCATATGCTCAAAAAAAATCTACATCTAAGAAGCAGCAGGACTTTACTTTATAATCCATAAAAAGTAGTTAAAATGGAGTCAAGTTTTTTTCTGGAGAAAACGATTTTCAAAATCAAACTAGAAATTACAGTTTCAGAGCAAGCAGTTTCACAAAGCCAAGCAGAATTATACCTTCCTGTACAATTTACTCCTGTTTGTTTAATTTCTGTGGCTATATGGAAGTTTACACAAGATCTTATCCCTGTTCTAGCAATAATGACATACCCACTGACTTACACAGGCTATTTTCCTCTTGAGAACATTTCAAAATGCTATGTTGTGGGAAATACGAATGGTTCAATACCTGCATTTCCTGCACCTGTAGAGAACCTCTGTGTTTGCCGTTTGACACACATTGGTTGGATCAACAGCAAAGACCTCTCGAGGTAAGTCTTGAAGTTCTGCAGAGCAGACAATATTAAGTTGCGAATCAGATCAATAAAGCCATGATACACTACAGCAGGATAAGAGAGCACCATGCCTCTGCCCTAGTCACCGTTTGTAAAAGCTACTTTCTTCACATTAATTCATTCACTCACCCATTCCATTAGGTAAGTTCAAACTAAACCAGCCTCATCCCACCACACATAAGATTGGGGATTCACTTAGCACAGTGAAATGGTGTGTAGAATTTGGCCTGAACAAAGGTAAAATAGTTGCCTTGGCTCTGTGTTCTCACTTAGGAAACAAAAACATAGGAGGAATTGTTAGAGAACAGTTCATCATGGATTTGTTTCTCAGACATGCCTCAAATACCGTTTTCTCCCACTGCTGAGCTAGATCTGTGTAGAGACAATATGATGTGAACGTTTGGCTGGCCAACTCAAGGCCCAGCTACTTTGAGGGCAGTACTGTCAACAGACACTGAGCTCAATCTGTAAAGTGGCATCACTCTGATATGCTTCCCTGTGCATTTAATGACAGATGGATGCATCATGCTCATCCCACCTGAGATGTCTACCTATGGAAGGACATCCACTGGTTTGCTGTCTGTGCAGAGACACATCAAATAGGCTCTGCAATTAGTGTTTTTTTTTGTTTTTTTTTTTTTTTTTTAATAATCTCTGAACCATGTCCCACCACCATGGTCATATGCTGCCCTCCTACAGCACGCGAGACACAAGACGTCTCCTTGACGCACAGCTAGTTAAAGACAGTCACAAACCACAGCAGCACAGGTCAGAAACCACAGATGGGGGCATATGACATAAAACCGCCAACGATAACTTAAAGTAACCACGCATCAGAAAGATCCACCTGGATGCCTGGTGCTGTTCACTGGGCAAAAAAGCACTGAGCAGCAACACTGTGCGACTGCCCTTGATGCTGTGATCACCCAGGTCTTTGGGAGACCACAGGGGCAGGTTTCACCTCAAGCTCGAGCGCCACCAACAGCGGCAGTGCTCCCACAGCCCCCCCCCCGACTCCCCCACTCACCGGGGTACCTCTCCCTGAGCATCTGCAGGCGGTACCGCTTGTACAGGGCGCTGCCGCTGTCCACCGTGCAGCCCATGGCCTCGTAGAGCTTCAGCTGCCCCTGGAAGCCCGGGTTCACCCTGCGGTGAGAGAGAGGGGCGCGGGCTGATGCCGGGCGGGGGGCAGCGCCCCTCTCTCCGCCCTTATGCCCGGGCACTCACTCGGCATCGGGCTTGGCGGCCCTGACGGCGGCGTAGGCCTCCTCCCAGCCCAGCCCCTGCGTCTTCATGAGGTAGGCGGTCACCACGGCCACGCTGCGGCTCACCCCGGCATGGCTGCAAGGGAAGACGCGGGACGAGGCGAGGCCGGCCCTCGGCGCCGCCCGGGGCTGCCGGCCCCGCCGCCGAGCCCCCGGCCCGCCCCGGCCCTCACCAGCGGACGAGGGCGGCCCCGCCGCCCGCCCGCGCCGCGCCGATGAAGGCGGCGCACTCGTCCAGGCGGCTCAGCAGGTCGGCACCGGGCTCATCCCGCGCACGGACGTGCAGGCTCCGCACCCCCGGCACCGCCGGCGGCTCCTCCGCGTCCACCGTGAGCACCGCCACCACCCCCGCGGCCGCCAGCGACGCCGGGGACGAGCACGACTCCGCGCCGCCTACATAGAGCCCCGCCGACACCGGCACCATGCCGCCGACACTGGGCTCCGCCGTAGCGCCCTCCATGGCCGCGGCCCGGCGCCGCCCACAAGATGGCGGCACCCGCCAGCGGCCGCCCACAAAATGGCGGAGCGGGGCGGGACGGAGCCGGCGTCGATCTGTGAGGGGCGGCCGGCGGAGGTTTGGGGCCGCGGCGCGCTTCGGTGTTCAGCTGCGGTTCTTTCTGCTATGGTGGCAGCGTAAATGGTCTCTGTGTGCCTAGGATGGTTTCTCATAAAGAAGGCACGCACAGAGTTTGGTAAAGGTTTTCCACAGGTAGCGTTTTCCTTTTCTGCCCAAAGAGGTTTTGGCACAGAGTGGCATTGGGAAGCATAGGAAGCAGTCTTAGTCTTTCTCCTTCTCCCTCTTGAAACCTGCATTTATAAGAGGCTGTAAGGGGAGAAGTAGTAAATGGCACGTGTTCAGTGCTGCCAGCCTTTCACGTACTATGATGAGGCTGTGAATATTCCAGCTCTTTCAGTTACAGAGAAAACCATGAAAACATCAAGTATTGTGGTCTTACAAATACTCAGAAAACAGACATCGTTAATAAACCATTGCTGAAACAACGGGGCTTGAGTGAACAAAGGGATTAAAGGTGAGATCAGTCACTGCAGGAAAACCTAGTACCTACACTTTTTAAGATTTCTGCTATCCTACCTCAGAGTAGTCCTGTGATGTAAACATTACATTCAGTGAGGAAAGGAGGCCTGGAGGAGTATTTATCTAGGAAGCCTCTGGAACCAACACTGGTATGCAGGTTTGTGTTTGTGAATTGCTGGGTTGGAGATTAAAACAAACCGTAGGGCTGTGAGGGCCTTTCATTCCCTGTGCGTTACCTTCGTTGGACACTTACAACTAGCAGGCTTCTTTATCTGAGCTGAGTTTTTCCACATGAAATCAGCCACACAGAAAATCTGCTGGGAAACAAAATCAGCTCGCTTGTAAGATCTGTTACACAATCGCATCCACATGAGCAGGAGTAAAATCAATTTACAGAGTAAAGCTAACAGCAGTTAGCTTTAACTCTTTCTAGACTGAGGCTTCTCATTCAGGACTCAAACTGTAAGCACCTTTTTACAGTCATAGATTTTGCATTCCTGTAAACATTTTTGTTACACACCTTATGGACTGACTATGCTTCTCACTGTTAACCTAAAACTGAATCCAGACCAAGTAATTCCTCACGGGCCTTGCGTAAAACCTCTGAGTAGCTTCTTGCTACTAAAAATCAAATGCCTGTCCCAGCTTGAAACCTGTCACACTCATCTGTTTTGTGCTGGTTCTCATGCAACAAGTGGATTTTAAAATGCAAGACAGTTCTAACTAACTCCAGATTTCTGTTCTGATCTGTTACTGTTAACCAGGCCATGACTTGCATTTGGTGCTGAAATCTGATACAGTGTAGACAGAGGCAACATCTCTTCCTTGAGTCCAAGATTTATTACAAGTTAAGCTATGAAAGTTTATGGAGCAATGCAGAAATCTTGGTGCAGCTACTTTTTTTCTGCCCTTCATAAGGTTCAGACCTGTTGTATGATGAAAGGAGATAGGGCACTCACTTTTAGTCCCATAGAGGAAGATGCTCTGTCTTAGCAGGACACCCGTGGAAAACATTACCATGCAACACGTCTACCTACAGCCTTAACCTTTCCTTATTTCATAAGATCCCAATACTTCCTTCTCAAACTTTATTTGTCTAAAGTGATCTCTAGCATGTAGCTGCAAGTTTTTCCCAGCGTAGTCAGAAAGGCCCATATACTGCTTAACAAGTTTCTAAGCAGAAGTAAAATGTTGGATTTCATTACAAAGAGGTATGGTAACGCTGTCTTCCCAGAGTGGCATGTGTAACCTTATCCTACCTCCCCTCTATGAGATAAGAGAGCCTGAATGCCCCGATTATCTGTCACTGGGAGGATTGTTCTTGCACAGCTCTGTGTGAGACAGCTGTAGGCTGAACTGCTGCAAAAACAGTCTGCAGGGGCCCCTCAGATCATTGTGAGATGCCAGCTGGCTACAGAGGAGGTGAGGCTGGCAGTCACCTCAGACCTGATAGGGTGAGATTAAACCTGGTGGGAAGGGAGATTGTTATCGCCATCCACCAAGAGAGGTGGATGGAGCTGGGGCTTGGAGCAGCCTTGTGCTGGGACACAGCAGCTTACAGGGCTGTAGAGTTTCCCTGCACAGTGCTGGTGGCCCATGGAGCAGACCAAGATGGATCTGTACTCTAGGTAAGCCCAAAGGCTTCTCAGAGTGCATGGCAGCTTAAAAGTTTGCTGACAACTTGCCTCATCTCCCATGCTTGTGCTGGTGCCCATGTGATTGCATGGTGGCCCTGTTAGCGGGCTAGCCCAGCTGAATTTGACCTCTTTGGCTGGATCAGTTTTCAGCTGGGTCAGTTCCCTGAGCTGCCTCACTGCCCGGTGGCATAAACCTGACCTCCGAGCATGGGTTAGGAGAGTCTTTGATAGCTCTAATTTAGATTATTTTAAACTACATAGCTACATTATGTAAGCAAAACCTCATTTTCCAGTTACCATTGCCACCAGCTAGAAGAAAAGGACTTGTTGAAAAAAAAAAGAATCATAAAGAATTCAGGCAACTTTTCAATAAAAGCCCCTATCATCTAGCAGGGAAAAAGAAAAGCACACTAAAGGTAGTTGAAAATTAAAACCAGATCAAACTCTGTGGACCTTTATTTGTGAAAGTAACTAACAGCTGCAACAAACTACTGTGGCAAAACACTGGATTATCCAACTCTTGAGTGATTTGAATAAAGCCTGCAGGCAAGTACATCTTACTGAAGGGGCTGTGAGTTTTATGTCAGTATTGTGTGAGTACTAAGAGATAATCATGTCTGTTAGCCTTCAAATTGTGGGGGTGACCAGTAGCATTTTTTACAGTGGCAGAAGCAACAGACTGAGCTCACATGCAGAAGACTGCTGTCTGATGCCTGTGGGGTTGGTACAGGTGTGGTGTGACCGCTGCACTCCTGTACATCAGCTCCCAGAGCCATGGATGAGGAGGGAATGTGAAAAAGCTGTAATTTCAAAGTGAAAATCTGTGGTGAGGGAAAGTACAAAGTTCGTGTGCAAGAGCTTCACACCACCGAGGCTGCTCTCCCTAAACGGCTTCACTGTTTCTGTGAACTCCCCTTTATTGTGTCTGCCACCTGCAGCTTGAGCATATGGTGATGTACCCTGAATTTGCTCACAACTCCCAAAATAGAGTAAATATTTTTTTCAGTTTGATTTGCAAACACCCCCCCTTCTCCTCCCCCTCTTCAGCTTTTGTCTTCTCCTACGCCACCGAAATTTTTAACGTTTCGTTCTCCCCCGGGTTCTGGGAAACCATGTGACTAATTAAGTAGCTGGGGCAAGCTCAGGTACAAGGAAAAACAACTCAGATGACGGACCACTGCCCACTCGCTCCAGCAAGTGCATTCCATCTCAGCGTGCGTCGCGAGGGAGGGCTGACGTGGGAGAAATCTCAACGCTGCTCATTCGTAATGGGAAAGAAAGCGCCGGGCTTCCCAGGGCTTCCACTGCAGAGCCTCGGATCAGCAAAACTGGGTCCACTGCAGGAGCAAAAATGCTGGGGGCTCAAACTGAGGCACAACTGTCTCTGCCCAACCAGAAGTATGTGGCCAGTGTACTTTGTCACCCATGCTTAAAAGTATCTCTGTTCGTTCAGGCTTTTAAGCAGATTTTTGAGTATATGCAAGACAGTTCATGAGAAGGGTCCACGGATGGCACACAGCAAAGCTGTGTGTGGAAGGGCCAATAGATGGGGACATCTTAAGACACTTGTGAGAGACAATGACTGGGTTTCCGTGTCCTCCTCAAGTCTCAACGTAGCAGGCACTTGAAGGCCATGCTTTGCATGGGTCCTGCTGGTGGAGCACCCCGGTGGCATTTCTTGCCTCTTGGAGAAGTGCCTCTCAGCTTTTGCTGAGCTCAGGAACCTGGTGGGAGCTAGAGAGCCCCACACGGTAGCATCTCATCCCTTGGACAACCTTTCGGCTGTTGCTGTGCTTTTAGTGGCAAATTTAGCCTCAGATCTGTGAAAGACTGCTGTTCCCAGCATTAGACCCCATGGGTCTATACAGAACTTTACATGTCTGTTTTTATTCGTCAGGAGGAAAGATTGCTGCGTCTCCCCACAGGAAACCTCAAAGACTTGTGAAGGCAGCTGCTAGCAGAGAGAGGAGCTCACTCCTGATACTCTCAAGGAGGATTTCACAATAACCCCACGAGAGTGGGATGTTCTTACCTGTCTCCCTGCTCTCAGTATCTGCAGACATGCAGTCACCCCACATGTCAAACAAAAGGGAACGTTTTCCAACTGCAGATTTGATGCTCAATTACAGAATAGAGCATGACAGCTTTTACTAGTGTGTATTAATAACCCTACTTCACTTTATGGCTTTAACAGTTGCAGCTGGCAAGATTTATAGTGACATATTACGTTCGGCAATGCATCACGAAGGGAAACTAATCTGACAGTGCCAGGTCACTGAGCCGACTTACAAGTTTTCAAGTGTGTTTCATCTGCCAAATTTGCTGCCCTATTTACTGGATTAAAATGAACAAGTTGCTCTGTGTTTATAAAACTTCATACTTACCTCTGGTTTGGTGGTTTCCAGGATCTTTTTTCTTTTTCTCTCTGTTACAGTAATGTCCCAGCACCCATTTGGTCTTTCTTCCTTCCCCACCCTCTCTGAAAACCCTTTGAAATGGTTCCCACAGAGTGTGTCCCAAAGGGGAACCCACCACAGGGAAGCTGTGGATGGGAGAGGAGCGAGCGTGGCTGCGGGGAGGCGTTGGGGTTGCGGGCAGAGACGAGGGACGGAGCGGCTGCGGGAGAGGGGCTGCAGGGTGATCGTCCAGGAGCAGAGGGCCTCTGCCTCTCAGCAGAAATCTGTCCCCCCTGTTGTTCTCGAAGAAAGGAGGGTTTGCTGAGGCTGGGATTGTCTCCTGTCACTTCTCCCTAGGCTTGGTGTTAGAGCTGACAGCGGGAAAGTCAGTCCTGCCTAAGCGTCAGGCATGACGGCTGTGCTCAGGGACGGGGTCAGAACCCCCTCAGCAGCCACAGCACTCGCACGATAGCCCATGCTTTTTAATCTCTGGTCTCGCCACTGGGCCGTGCATTCCTGTTTTCCATCCTGACGGCACAGTAATCCACCGCACAGAGGCAGATGGATAACAGAAGGCTGGCTCCTGCCAGGGGTAAACGGGCTCGCTCCCCTAAGACATCCATTACTCAAAGATGCATTCCTCGCTGCTCCTGCAACCTACACAAGCCTGGCCCAGCAGATTTTAAACAGCGTTTCAACATCCAGTCCCTCTGGCCTTCCTGTAGGATCAATGGATAGCGACTGGCAAGAGCAAGCATATTGCCAGGAGGTTTAAGTTCACTCCAGAGAGCTCTGCACTTCCACTGAAGCATACTCAGTGTCTAAGACATGGTAAAGATTACCCTTTGTTTTTACATTTTTGTGAAACAAGAACTTCGCAACAAATAAAGTACGAACCTTTCATCAGTATTTTAACGTCTCATATCATTGTGCTACAAGCGTCTTTGCCTTTATTGATGTCAAATAAATACTACAAACAATATTTTTTCAACATGTAGTTGCTGTTTGTCCAAGAGGGAACAGAAAATACACCATCCAAAATAGGCAATGGCATTTGAGGCAGAAGTACTGCTGAAAATATCTTTTTAAAAGGGGAGACCATTCAGTATTTTAACCTCCAAGTGAGACACTTCCTTACCGGTGGTTATGCCTCCGTCATTGCTGCTATTACTCCTTTTTGAGTTCCCCTATTTCTCTTTCTTGTTTCAGAAGCACAGGGGAAAAAAATGTTGAAAAAGATGTCCTGGATTCAGAAGTTCAACCCTGTAACTCCACTGACAACGTATTATGGATTTTGTTGTCTAGCAGCATCTCAAAATGAGCTAGTTTTACTCCCCTCCCTCTCTACTGCAATAGTCTGAAGGGATGACGATGTCATCAGACAAAAAGACGATAACCTGCCTTGGTTGTTATCCTCGCATCAATGTTATCCTTTAATCTAAATAGCTCTTCTTTCCTGTTACTTATGCCAAGTGTGCTCGCAGAGAAAAATACAAAAAAAAAAAATAAATAAATAAAATAAAATAAATAAACCCACCCATATTCCTGCCCGGCTTTTGTTTTGGTGCTTGAAAGTCTGCTTCTGTTTGCTGAGAAGAGCTTTTGAGTTTCCTCTCACAACCTCAGCTCTCTGCCCGCGCCCAGGTTTGAATCCATGTGTTTTTCCCAGCGCTTTGCAAACTCTGCCGTGGCACTGCCAGGTGCCACGGCAAACACCCCGGATCCCTTTTCTCCCCTTTTGCCCCAATATTGAGGGTTTCCAGCAGCAAGCGCGCTTTTTGTTCCCTAACTCCCCACCGTGCTTTCCCGTCGCTGTCCCTCCCGTCTGCGGGCTGTCGGCTGTACACCAAACCCCACGAACCCACCCGGGGCTGGAAAACCACCCCATCATCAGCGTTCAAAGCGATTAAAAACCATCGCCCCGCGGCTCCCCTCACGCCGGGGGCTCGCTCCTCGCCCTGCCCGTGCCGGGGGCGGCGTTTGCCCCGGGGGTTCTCCTCAGGACAGTCGCTGCGGGCACTGGGCTCCCCGTGCCTGGGGCCGCCGGTCCCCCTGTCCCCGGGCTCGCCACCCCGTCCGCGTGAAGGGAGGTCCTCGGGCTCGCCACCGTGCCCGTGTGCCCGTCCGTGTGAGGGGAAGCCATCGTGCCGCCCCTCAGGGCGGAGGAGGAGCGGAGGCGGGGCGGTGGCGCGGCCATAAAGGGCGGGCGAAGGGGGGCAGGGAGGCGTGCGCGGGAGCGGGGCCGGGCGGCGCGGCGGGGCCGGGCTGAGGTGAGCGGCACCGGGACTGGGGCGGGAGGAGCGCGGAGCTCCTCGTCTGCGGCCGCCGGGCGAGGCTGTGCGAGCCTCTGGGGCAGGCGTGTTCATCGTTTCTTCGGTCATGAGGGCTCGGGGAGCGCAGCCGGTGGCGGAGCTGCGGGCAGTCGCTCGCTCCTGCTGTCAATAACTTAAATCTCGCAGAGCAGGCGAAGCACGCGAGCCTAATAATTAAATTCTCCCCTGAACGGGGGAGGCGGAATACTTCATCTTCCCCAGCAGGTGCTGGCAAGGACAGCAAGGCGCGCTATGCCCCTGCACGAAATCGCTGCAGCAGAACCAAGCGCGGGCGGTGGGGTGGAAAGCTCTGCCGGAGGAGTCCTCTCCGGCTGCTTGGTGTGCTGCGTGCCTTGCCCTAGCTGCTGAGGAGCCCGCAGATGGAAAGGAGGAGCCTGGGCACTTGCAGCGTGAGCCAGAAGTCGTGAGAGGCTCCCCTGTTGTGTAGCGATCAGAAGGTTTTGATGAAGACTGTGTTGTAAGGGGAAAGTGTGCTGTGGTATGCCTGAAGTCCCCGAGGGCAGCTCCTGTCAGCCTCGATGCCTCTGGGGTTATGCTGTGTTGGAGCTTTAAGGACTGAGTTTTGAAGAAACCCTGGACTAATTATTTTATGAATCACAAGCTTGTTTCATGGCTACTGAAGCTGATATGATATTCAGCCGCTTACGCCCAAGGACAAAAACTGCTTCCCCCGGAGCACTTTCACGTTGCTGTTTGTCTGCTTTAGGATTTGACTGTCTGTCTTAAGAGGTGACAGATCAAATGAGCTTCTTGGAAGTTAAAAGCTGGAGGGTGACAAGCAAGAGATAACAATAGCTGCTGCTTGAATCTCGCTTAAAGGGTTCCCTACGCGGTGCTGATTCGTGTTGGGAAACCGTATGGTTGTTTTTTAAACAGCTTCTGGTAGGCAAGAGTTAACTACACGAGGTCTGAGTAGTCTGACCTTGGCAGCTGCCAGTGCAGCCTTCACAAGCACTTGGGGCGGACGAAGGTGAGACCTCAGTCTGTAGCTGCCAGGGAGCACCTGGGCACTACAGAAACCTGCAATACTTAAAACAGGAAAGTGTATTCATACCAGCTGGAATTGCATGACTGCAAAGTGTACATAAGTACTGACGTCCTTCAAAACAAGCCGCTGAAGTACAAGAGAGTATCTGCTCAAGCATTACAAGAGCTGTGACAGCACTCCTTAAAATGCTAGAGCTTGGACTAGGCTGTGACAAAACCTGGTCATTGAGGTTCTCAGGTCCTTAGTGTAATGCTGACATGTGTGCCTTAATTCTGTCTGAATATATGCCAGCTCTTACAAGCTTGTTTTCCCTCCACAGATGAGTAAAAGGTCAGGGAAAGTAGGAATATTGCCCAAAAGGTAACTTGATTATGTAGTGTATCTGAAAGAGAATTGCTTGCAGACTGGAATGAAACTTAAAAGTTCAGTTATCTGGCTTTATAGCTGAAATCCTGTCCAAGATGCTGAAGTTCCATAGTTTTTGCAGGAGCAAGGTGGACCTCTCCCTTCTCCTGTAAGAGGGAGATACTGGATGGCTAAGAAAGCAACAAACTTCTATGAAAAAGCAGTCTCGTCTCTGGCATAGCTGGAGTGCTTTCAGTGGATTGGATCTCTAAGCCTTGGAACAAAAACACCTGAGTGTTTTCCATTGTTGTGTTAGTTGGAGAAAGGTTTGAGCTTCACCTATAATGAAACAAGTTCAAGGTTAGCTTGTGAAAGTGTTCTCTGCTTATGGTTCTCGCCGGCTTCAGCTGGTACTGCAGATCTTGGAAACCTGGGCAAAGCTCATCTGTATTATTCATTGAGAATTTCCCTTTGAACTTAACTGCTGTGTTGCAGTACTTAACTCCGCATCACCAAGAAGGACACAGACAACTAAATTTTTTGCCTGAACAAGTAGGGAAATAGAGCATCATTTCAAGTGAAAGGCTTGTTGATAATCATTAGTCTGTAGAGTTATTTCTCTTTAGGTTCTATATGTAGACAGCAAGCAGAGCATAGGATGTGTATTTAGGAAGTGCAAACCGAAAGTCTAACTTACGTTGTTTTTTTTTTTTTCCTCCTCCACCTCCTTACAGTTTATTTGGAGAAGAAAAACCTTAACATGGCAAGCAAAGGAAGTAATACAGACTGCATGTCATGCAGTGTACTGAACTGGGAGCAGGTCAGCCGTCTGCATGAGGTTCTTACAGAGGTGGTCCCGATCCATGGACGAGGTAACTTCCCGACGCTGAAGATAACTCTGAAGGACATTGTTCAGACCGTTCGGAGTAGGCTGAATGAAGCAGGCATTGCAGTACATGATGTCCGTCTGAATGGCTCTGCAGCTGGCCACGTCCTGGTCAAGGATAATGGTCTGGGATGCAAAGACCTGGATCTCATTTTTCAAGTTTCTCTTCCAAGTGAGGCAGAGTTTCAGTTAGTTCGAGATGTGGTGTTGCGCTCCCTCTTGAATTTCTTACCAGAAGGAGTAAGCAAGCTTAAAATCAGTCCAGTAACACTGAAGGAAGCCTACATCCAGAAGCTAGTTAAAGTGTCCACAGAATCGGACCGTTGGAGCTTGATATCACTCTCCAACAAACATGGTAGGAATGTGGAGCTGAAGTTTGTGGACTGTATAAGACGACAGTTCGAGTTCAGTGTGGACTCTTTCCAAATCATCCTGGATTCCCTGCTTTTCTACTATGACTACTCTGAAAACCCCATGTCAGAGCACTTCCATCCAACTGTGATTGGGGAGAGTATGTATGGAGACTTTGAAGCAGCTTTTGATCACCTCCAGAACAAGCTGATAGCTACCAAAAATCCTGAAGAGATCCGAGGTGGTGGGCTTCTGAAGTACAGTAACCTCTTAGTGCGAGACTTCAGGCCCATGGATAAAGATGAGATCAAAACACTGGAGCGCTACATGTGCTCCCGTTTCTTCATAGACTTCCCAGACATCCTGGACCAGCAGCGCAAACTAGAGACCTACCTCCAGAACCACTTCTCCAAGGAAGAGAGGAGCAAATACGACTACCTCATGATTCTGCGCCGGGTGGTGAATGAGAGCACAGTGTGTCTCATGGGGCATGAGCGAAGACAGACTCTCAACTTGATTTCTCTGCTGGCGCTCAGAGTGCTGGCAGAGCAGAACATCATCCCTAATGCCACTACTGTTACCTGTTATTACCAGCCAGCACCTTATGTCAGTGATGTGAACTTCAGCAACTACTACCTTGCCAATGCTCCCGTGCCATATAGCCAGTCCTACCCGACTTGGTTGCCTTGCAATTGATCATTTCACTCCAGCGTTCCCGAGTGGAGGCTACTAAAAGCCAAGTTGCCAAGCATGTATATATATATATACGAGTAATGACTGCCGTTTGGAGGCTTTCTAATAAGTATGACTGTGTTGGACTATCCATTTCCTGGTGTGTGGTAGGAATACATGGCCAGGTGATGTGTGACGAACCTTTTCAGTATATCTCTACAAATGCCAAGAAGCCTTATTACCTCCTCACTGGGAGAAGAGAACCAGCAGCCAAATGTTAGAGGAATAGTTACAAAACTAGGTACCAGTCTTGGAAATGGCTGTTCACATGTCATCTAAGTGGAGTATTCAGTGAACTGGGTTAGTTAATAGAGTGAAGACTGGAAAATGTCTCGTGCAGAGCAGAAGTTGATCCAAAATTCTGCTTTCTATTGCCTAATCTCATTACTTTATACTTCCTCAGTTCAATTTTTAGTCAGCTTTCTATTGAACTAATTGTGCAAGAGTGGGCTTGTGTCATGCTTGGGCTGCTTCTACTTTCTGGCTGTGTAGAACTGATAACAGTATGGATATTGTCCCTCTTGTAGAGGGCCTAAAGGTTGTTTCCTGTAGTACATGGGTGTATGTGGTCCTGCGTCAAGCTCAAGATAACATCTTGGAAGCTGAAGATGAATTAGTAAATCTGTCTCTAAAGCATGAGCCGGCTAAACTTTTTCTTGAGTACAAAAAGGGATGGAAGGTGGCTTGTCTAAACATGCACCAAAACCTGACTGATTTGAAAAATTACTAAGTCTGTGGAATAAGGCATTAAAACCTTAAATTGGAACCACTGTTTGAATGGTTAAGATGGGAAAATACTATCAAGTATAGGCTTACGATAAAGTCTTTGTATCTTTCAAATCAGTTATTGGCACAGTTGGAAAGTAGCGCAGCTCTTACACTGAAGTGTGACTTAACTTTATTCCTCATGGGTCCACAGCAGGCAAAAAAAAAAAAAAAAAGAAAAAAGCCAAACCACTAACTTGTAGTCTGATGTGCACATCTGCCACGGTATAAATTCCTTAAGTGCCTCCTAAGGATTTTTTCTTGTACAACTTCAGGAGGTCCTGAAGGCTTGCCTTTCTGTCTCTTCTTAAGGGTTAAGCTTACTGGTTTATCACTATCACTTGGGTACTGTATGAGATAGTATTTTGGGAGGTCAAAGTCAAGATCTTTGTCTTTAGCGGTCTAAACCTTCACTTCATGTACATAAACCCTAAGCAGAGCTTTCCACAGAGGCTGTGTGTAGTGAAAGTCTACCCCTGTTTTCAGAATAGCTCCTGAAAGAGCGTGTACTCCCTTGGAGGCTGACCTTCTTAAAGGCTGTGTGCTGAACTTGCTGCTTTGATGCTCCTGTGCTTTATAAGGATGGTTAAGGGTTCCACAGTTCGGTATGTAGCAGTACTAGAAACTGGCTGGAAGACTTTTTCACTGAACTGCAATAATAAATTACCATATAGCAAATGATCTGGAGGTTCCTTCGCTTACCCAGGGGAGTACTAGAAACATCAAGAGGTACAGAACTAGAAAGGCAAATTGTTGAGATACTTAATGTGTACCGGTGCAATGTTTAAGGATACTTGATTGCTAACCCTTCTTCGGTCTCACAAGCTCACCCAGACAGCCAGAAGTCAAAGTGCTGGATCAAACAAAAGATTTATGTGTAGAAGGTAAAGCGGAAAGCTACCTCTGTAGCTGTTAACAGAGGTAGAAAACAGTAGCATTGCAGCTCTTACCTGGCAGTGAAAAACTGCCTATTCTTGGTAGGACCAAAGAATTCTAGTTATGAAAAGTGGGAGAACTTGCAACATATGTGATTCACGAAGACCACATTAGTACAGCAGCAGAGCTACTGTTTCCTCCTTCCTGATTAGGAAGGCAGGGAGGGATACAATTGAGAAAGCAGGCTGTAGGCAGGCATGCTTTAGGTTAACTTCTTGAACAGTCTCGTAAGCATCTTCAGGAGCAAATAGACAGTTTGATGGCTTTTTTATTATTGAAGGCTCTTGAATAGTCTGCCAAAGTAGTTGAATTTAAAAGTAAACCCATTCTTTTGTATAAACTGTGGCTTGGACTTGGAGTAGCATACAGGCAAAGTACCTCTCACCCTAGACAGTAGTTGGAAGGCTTTTTTAAAAACGAATGAGTTGCTGGTGTTGTCATGTGTGTCAGACTTAGAGCAAGCTTACTGCCAGAATGAGTAACTTCTGCATGAGGAGCAATACTTGGACCAGTGCAGAGTATCACCAGAAGGGAGGAAGTCTTTCTAAGGGTTTAATTGCTCTCATCTCTTAAATAGCTATGCCCACTGCAGAAGTAAACTGGTGCCTAGAGGGATGTATTTGATTTTCATTTCAAATAGCTTACACTCATGTCTTACAGGATCTCATAGTTTATGTTTAGGAAATCTCATGGCTGATCTTTAGGAACTTTCTGTGCTTCAGCTCCTGTGCATGCAGCCCATGCTCAGGAGGGAGTCCTTCATTAGCTTGAAGCAAGCTGACTTATTTCTTACTAGTCTTTGAATACCTTGGCTGCTGTGCATCAGGCCAGATGTATCTAATTGAAAAGAAAGTGCTAGAAAGCTCTCCTGGATTTATGCTGGGACAGAGCTATGGAGAACTCAAGCTTCCTGCCAAAAGTATTTGCACTTTCGCTAATGTAACTTGTAACAGAGGATTCAAAGGAAGCTTTTATGTTGAATGGCTGCTCTCTGAGCAGCTGACTTCCTTGGTTTAAGCTTTGCAGGACTGCCGTGTTCCCTGTCTGCATCTTAAATTGCTCTGGGATAATAAATAATCGATGCTTTTTAGTCTGGATGTTAAGGTCTTGAGTAGTTAAACTGTAGCCTGAAGTTGTACATTACCTACTGCGTTGGCACTAATATATAAAGGATTGCTGGGACGACGTGTGGTCTCCCTGCCTGCAGAACAAGCCTGGCTTGTCGGTCTAGGTGGAGCTGAAATACTGATCAGCTTTTCGTCGTGGTGCTGCCAGCAGTCTGCCCCTTCCTGACTTCAAGCTGTCCTGGCGGCCTGATGTCACAGGTAGCAGCAGCTTAATCGGGTGCATGCTGGCTGGTTTGGGGTCGGGCTTATGGGGGCTCTGTAGCTGGGAGTAACGTGAGGATAAGTGCTAGGTTGAAGTAATGACCCTAGGCCAAGTTTAGGCTGCCTGCAAGATTTGGGCTCCCTTTAGTGCTAAAAGATGTAAACCTGCACTCTGCTTCTGTATCGAGTGGAGGTTTGAGACAGGCAGAGCACTTCAGGCTATTGCCCTAACGCATTCCCTCAAGGCAGCAGCATCAAAGCAAAGACAGAGCGATACTGGACTGCAAGGCTTGTATCCGTGCATCATTCCTAAGGACTAGGCTTCCAGGAAACTAGACCGTATGGTTTAAAGTAGCTCTTTTCTTCCTGTAGCTTAAACTCTGCGGGGCTAAGTCAGTCTGAGGCTAAGCATCTGTTCTGAATATTTATCACCGAGTCGTCCTTAATGTACAGTTTATTAACATTTTTGCCTCTTTGTAAGGTAGACGAAGTCTTATGTTTGATAAAGATGCTACCAAGGAGACCTGCTAGTAGGCTGGGTTTCAGTCACTTCCCTGAAATCCCTATGCTGATCCAGTCATCCTGAAAAGCTGTAAGGTAAAGCATGTCTTATGCTCCCCCAGCTCAAGACTTAACCATTGCTGTGCTTGTCCGCAGCTTGTTGGGCTAGTCACTCAGCTGGAGGCTGCTTTTCAGTAACCACGTCTCAAAAGCTCTTCACCCCTTGCTTTAATGTGATTAACATGAATATCTTGTCTATAAAGCAGAAGATTAGTATTTAAATCTAGTCCAAGTACCTGGAGATTTTATTGAGACTTAAAAACCCCACATTTTTTTTGTGACTGAGTTGTAGACTTAAGCATTTGGTATGTTTTGTGCCTAGGTGTTGTGGGTTTCTGATTGGTACAATTGCTGCAAGCGTTTGTAGTGATCTCTGCTTAGTGTGTGACTGGTTGGGAAAAGGCCTCTTAGAAAATAACTTGGGCCAATTCCTTCAATTCAGTGTGCTGATGGAAATCGTATGCTGCCCCTCTTACTAAACCTGTCGAATCAGAGTGCCATAATTGTTGGGCAAAGAAATAAGCAATAAGCTGGCCACCATTCCTGGCAAACTGGTCTAATTTGGGCCTTGGGAGAGCCAAATGGATAGTGACACTTGTAGCTTTTGCATCTGAGTCTTACTCAAACCATTGCTGTCAATGACTTGTTAAGTATGGCGAAGTGTATTTCATATGTGCTCTTCAGTTTCATTGAAACTTGTTACTAGGTGGGAGGCTGGGCTGTAGCTGTAGAGGTCTTGTGGGAATGGTTGGAGCACTCCAGTTTTTCTCCTTCATTGGAAGAGAAGGCCACTCACTGAAGTATCTGCATTGGGCTTGTCTGTCTTTCTTTCTGATTTAAACTTTTTGTTGGAATTTGAAGGCTTTATTCTATGTTTATTTCTTTTTTTTTTTTTAACTAGTAGAAGTCAGTTCTTGGAAAAATCTCATGCTTGTTTGAAAAAAGTGAGTTTTTCCTTTAAGCTGGCAGAACAAGATACTAGGAGTACTTGGATTTGTGACGAGCCCAGATGTGAGATTGGTCACAATAACCTTGTCTACTGTTCTGCACTGTGGTGTTCACTTGTCACCCTTGGAAACTGGGTTTTGGACCTTAATGATTCTGCAATTCCTGTACAAATAAACTTATGCTAAACATTGCTTGCCTCGAGTTATTCTTGTACCTAAGCAGTGCTGACGGGAAGTCTTTGGAGCTTATTGAGTGGTGTGTAAATACTCTGGTGGAGGGGAAGGAGTAGTGGTGGGGTGCACAGTAACGTTTGGTTTTTAGATCTTCATCAAGGATTTTTATCACTACTGTATAGACCTGCCTCTTAGCCGCCTGAAGGTGAGTCAGTTAAACGAGACAGGTAAGTGATTCACCTCTCACTTAGATTACAGTGATGGTTTTTAAAGAAGCACCTGCCCTCTCCCACTGGTCTGAGACTGAAACATGTGGAGGCACGTTTCTAGGCTGTGTGTGATCTGGGCTGTGCTTCAACTTAATGCTGCCCCAAGTCGGGGGGCTCCAGTGGCCCCTCTGTACCTCAGTTTGAGTCGGGAGGTGAGAAATGAAGCCAGCAAGTAGTAAATTTTAAGACATCCACAAGCTGAAAGTCTTTGTGCTTTTGCTGTGTCCTGAGATCTGATGCTTCTGTATGGCAGTGAACTGATAAAACTTTAGTGGTCAATGTAGGCTGAGCAGGTCAAAGCTAAATGAAAAGCTAGGGATGTGTGGCAGTATATTTGCTGCTCTAGAATCAAAAATAAATGTACTATAAAAAGCATGCCTGCTTCTAACCCCTCCCAGAGCTCAGAGAAGCTCTACCCTCTGTTAGGTAACACTAGAGGAAAGTCCAGCCTTCAGGGCCTTGTAACGACTGCAGTGGAAACTTGTGCAGAGGCTAGCAGGAGCGCTGTGAGATCCTGCAAAGGCGATCTTTGTAAGATGTAGTCCCTCTGCAAGGTGTAGTTGCTTCCCTAGGGACTTAAACGGAGAGCTGATAATGCAGCTGTACAAAAGCTGGGTGACACAAACCATCTGTTTGTCACCCGAAACTCCCTTGCCTCAGCTCCTCCATTTATCTTGTCATAAAAGTTTCAGAGTTATTTTGGGTAACATCCCTTAGGTTTCTAGAATACCGGGCTTACATGCGTGGGGTCAGGCAGTGCGACAGCAAGATGGCCATGGTTAGGCCAGTGGCTCCGTGTGCTGCCAGTGGCTCCGTGTGTGCTTTCAGTTCCATAGGGAACTTCCAGCACGGTGAAAATTGTGAGAGTAAATGAAGAAGTGAGTTGCTGTAACCTATCGCTGCTGCACGGCTGGTGAAAACGAGCATCCTGTTTGGCGGTACCGCCAGAGCCCAGCCTGATCCGTGCTGTGCAAGATGAGCTCTGTTTTGTGGCGGGGAGCAGGAGGCATGAGAGGACTGGTGCTCCAAGCTGCCACCGCTGTTCTGGCAGACGCAATTGTTTCCTGCCTGCTTTCCGTGGTGGTGGCTACTGTTGGCTTTAATATTCTGAAGTCCGTGTTCGATGTGCCCTCATACAGACAGAGCAGATGCTTCTGTGGGAGAAACAGAGGCTGTGTGCCTACTTATTTTGAGCATTGCTTACCACATATTTACTCTATTTAGTGCACTAATACAATGAACAGGGGTAGTTGCTGTCTTCAGCAGTGAAATAGGGTTTGCGTTTATCCAACCACTAAAACGGGAGGTACATCAAAGGATGCAATACACCACTTGAGTGTGGGTGTTAGACATACCAGACATGTTTTGCTCTAGTAGCAGTGCTGTAATCTGTTGGGTTTGGTTCAGTGATAAAAAAGATAAGCTCTGTATCCTATAGGCAAGACTGCCTAGCGAAGGGAGTAGTTAACCTCCCCAACCTTAGTAATTTTCCTAGTAGGAAGGAGTTGAGTCATCGTGCTGGAAAAACAGTCTTGCCAAGAGCCATGTGCAAAGCAGCTGCTAGATCCGAAGCTGGTAGTTCACTTATGTAAATTAAGGAAAGCTATACTTACTATCTGCTGCAGCGTTACCACATTTGCTCTCAGCTGGGGGGTTTGGTAAACCCGCAGGAACCAGTTGCTTAGGCTAGTTAATCCAGCAAAATGCTCTACTGAGTCTCCACGGCTGCTAAGTGGTGCAGGGGACACTCGGTGCCCGTTCACTGCTATCCCCAAAACATGTTGGCTTTGTTCCCTTTCCGACTCATAGAGTGCTTGGACAGCAAAACTGCTTCAGAAAATGGTGAAACCTACTGATTATACTGATTGTATGTCAGGCAGAGGGAAAATTGTCTTCCTTACAAGAGAATGGTTGCAATGTGAGCCTTCTGCTTCAGTCGCTGCCTTCACGCTGCAAGGCAAGTCTCCCGAGCATGTCGGATGTGAAGCGTGTGAATTGCACCCAGGAGTCGGTCTCCTTGTGGGCACTTCTCGCTTCGGAATCAGCCTGCCACCTGCAGCAATTCCCTTCTCCACCCCCCATATATCTCTTATCTATCTGAATTACTTACACTGAGATATAGCTTTCAGAGTAACTCCTGGAAAGTTATTCAGTCTTTCTAAAGTGCTTTCCTTAAATTTATCGTGTACTCTGAGGACCTGTTCTAATATTTGGTTGTAGTCCTTACTGAGAATTATCTTATTTCTCTAGAGATGGATTCTCAAGAATCTCCGACCTGGGGATTGCTGCATCCTTATCAACAAGGCTGAAATGTCCCAGACTGTCTCGTGCTATCCATTAATCCCTGCAGCTCTTGGATGCACTGAGGAAAATGAGCTCTTGAAGCCTGATATTGTGTGTATTGGATTTGGAAGCTGGAAACCTTTTCCTTGGGAGCTCTGTTTCTGTGTATCTAATGAACCAGCACCAGTTGCTAGCCCAGTGCTCCACGTAGCCACAGAGAAGAAATAGTGCTAAGATTACTCCTCAGCTTCTTGATGCCTGTGTCCCCAAATTGTGCTTGCCATTTTTACCATAGCATTATGGCATGCCGAGGGCTCTTGCTGGCAGTTATTTGCAGCGAGTTCAGAGTCCATCTGCTGCTCTTCAAAGCTCCATCTCCCATCTGGTATTGACAACATCTGTGCTCCTGGTTTCCAGATGTAGCATTTTGCATTTGGTGGTACTAGAAAAACATTCTGTCTGAATCCTGTGGTCAAACGCTGACAAAGTAGAAGGACGGAGCAACTCGACTTCGTTGTTCACGAGCTCACTGACTTACAAGTGTTGTGTAATGCCTGTAAATGACAGAGCCACTCACAGTTTTGAGTTGTTCTTGCATACTAAAGAGTACCTGAGGTTGCTGTGGGCACTTTGAAACCTGCAGGTGGCTTAGAAACAATGTCAGCACAACGATCACAAAGGTTCAGGATGCAGATTATTTTGGGATTTGTTGTTATTATTTTTTTCAAATGCAAGGTACAGAGAGCAGACAAAGCCTATACATTCTGTCACCTCAGCCCTTTCCTCTGCACCCCTACATCTAAAACACTGCAGTGACGAGTATCCCAGGGGCAGGAGTTAGCAACATGACTGAACTGCTGTTGCTGTTACATCTGTTAGTCATCATGTCATCTGCCGGGCTGCTTTACTTGTTCATCTGGGGCTCCCCAAATGTTGTGTAGTACTGAATAATTGCCAGGGCTGATGTAGCTTTTATAGACTGCACGAGCCGCCTGCTGCTTTCTCCTCCCAGGCAGCTTTCCTCAAAACCAGGGGGAAGGAAGCTATTTTGGGGGAAGACAGCCTGCCGTCAGTCCTGCTGTCCTGCTCCCAAGGGAGTTCATCAAACAGCAGGATGGGTTTGCTAGCAGCCTGGCAGACCGACGTGCCCGGGGCTCCTGCCTTGCTGCTTGCGCTGGAAGGCGGCTCTGCAGCTCTGCTCAACCCGAGGAAGCAACACACACAGATGGGGCTGCGCCTTTGGGGTCAAATTTGTGGGGTTACTCCAGAGGAATACATGTTAAAAATAAAAATGGTGTCTGTTCTGGATGGGAGGAAGCTTTGAAGAGGGAGTAATGCTCTAGCTGAGTGCATAGACACTTTACATCAGCCGTTAGCCTCCTTCCTCGCAGCACTTCTGTGACAGGCAGATTCCTGTTTATTACTGTCTCACAGACAAAAAAACAAGCCCTGAGGAGGGGAAGCAGCACGGTTAGGTAACCCAGTGGCTTGCTGACAGGGCCAGTAGTGGGTATTTTGGAAACCCTGCATGTTGATGGGGCAGAGAGGGAAGGGTGGGGGTACTGGGATATTTGTTTCATTCATTTCAGAGATAGAATAGAAGGATGTGGTAATTTAAAGCACAGAGATGAACTGGGGAATTGCAGTTTTGAGGTAGAGGTGCATGTACCTGTTCTCACAGGCACGTCTGACTTTTGCAATGGAAGCCACGTTCCAGTGGGACTTGCAGGAGGCCCCACTGCACCCATGTCCGCATGCATGCACTTGTAGACCCTCATGACTTCTTGCACTACTCAATTACAATATAAAATCATGGTGACTAACACGCTGCTCTGTTATCGCGTATTTTAATTGTTGAAAATCCATATTCACTGAAACGTCAGTTGAAAATGTGCATTTAGTTAAAAAAAAAAAAAAAAAGGAAATGTCATTCAGAGATGAGAGTTCATTAGCTACACAGGGGTGTATCTGATGGAAGCGGTCTTGTCCTTAAGTAAAGTTAAGTAAAGCTTGTAAAGTTATGGCTTTTAATTCCAGAACAGCTGATTTTACTTTGAAGGCTCACACGACTTGACTAGTGGTTTTACTTATTGCTCATGAAGAATGAGTAGTGATACAGTCCATCTCAGAGATCCTTTGACATTTCTTGCAGTATTATAATACCTGCTCGTTATCAAAGAGTGCACATCCATTGCTGACAAAAGCTCTAGATAACAGACCTCTTTGAAAAGTAGCAGTCCTGTTGTAAGTCATTATATTGGTCTGTACTCGAACAGTGGAAAACTGCAGAAAAACAGTTTAATTTCTTTAGGATTCCCAAGGCTGTTCCAGGCATGCTTAATAAATTACGACGTGTAATTTGTGAGAGGGGCCATCTCAGAGGAGGCCTTCTGTTGTGCTGCAGTTGTAATAGATCAAAAATAGGCTGCGATGTAATAGTACTGGCTCACGGAGCTGTTTGAAACAGTCTGAATAAATGGCTAAACCTGCAAAAAGAAACCTCAGGTTCAGGTGCCCGGAGCTGCCTAGAAGAAGACAGCTGGTCATACTCAGTCTGGTTTCCGAGGAGGGGACCTGGGTGTTTGGTGGGTGTTGGAGAGGACTCGGCGCTCAGGTGAGTGCACAGCGGTGGCACGGGGCCTTGAATCTCCTGCCACATCCACTGCATAATGAAGCGAATTAAGCATAAAGTAAAAATCTTACTTCCACATTTCCTTGCCCTTGTTAATCAGGCTCCATAGCAACCTAACATACTTTTTTATTATTATTTTTCTAGTGGTTTAATTTCCTTTTTATTTCCGTAGCGATGGATTCTTGAGAATCCAGACATGCCAGAGTGCTGGCAAATTATCTAGACTTTAACCAAATCTTCATTCTTGCAGTACAGAGCAACAGAGAACCGAAGCACTTAAAAATAAGGTGTAACTGCCATGTAAATGTTGTAAAGAAACTTAAAAAAAATGTTTTTAAAGGTCAGAGGAATCTATTACTGAAGATATTTTTAAAGAACTAAAATCTTACTTTTATTACGTAGTTGCTACTTTAATTTTTCTTCAGGTAGGTACCAGTTGTAGCCTTGCTCCCAGATGTTACTTCGATATTCCTGTCGTGGGTGATAAGGACAGCAAACTGCAGCTCTGACTGGTATTCAGGCTAATGTATTACTTATGCTCCGGAGTGAAGATCACATTTTCTTTGAAAAATCAGGGTGAAATATTGCACGGGCTTGCAAAAATATTTTTCTTTCATGAAAGATCATTTATAAAAATTCTTTTCTAAAATAGATGCATTGGAACAAGCCCTGGCGTTTATTTTGGCCAAGGCTTCCTGATGTGCAGCCACCTAAAACAAGTTGCTTATAGCGTTTCACGCAGCGTGCGTCCTGAGCCCGGGGAGTCACTGTGAGAACAGGCAGCTGGGCTGCACAGCCAGTCTGGGGCATTTTGCTCTCTGAGGCTCTGGCTTCAGGTTAGCTGGGGTCCAAACTCAGCCTCTAAAATGCCAATTTGTCTCCAGTGGCTATAAAGAAATCCTGAAGTGACCGGCTCAGAAATCTACGCCTACAAGGGTCAAGAGTAATCTTATCTCAAGCAGTCAGAAATCAGACAAAAACACCAGGAATTTTCTTTCAAGCTGGCTTTCTTTCCAAGTGTTTCTTTCTGTCTCATGGTCCATTCTTGCAAATTGCTTGCGTCTCCACCATTTCATGTCAAGCTGGGTGTTAGGAGCCGTTTCAGCCAAAGGTCTGCAGGGAATAGGGTGGAGAAGCCCCATTCAGGGGAGAGATGTCTTTGCACTCGCTGACATCCACTCTTCCCTAAAGTCTGGTGACGCACTTGTTTCTGCCCTTTTTTTCTTTTTCTTTTTTCTTTTTTCTTCACTTCTGTGTGTGTGCCAGGAAGCCCTGCTGCTATGACAGGGACAATGTTCAGGGCCAAGTCTGACTCAGAGACCATAGCTTTGTCAAAGGGGAAAGAATCACATCTTTCAATTATGTTTAACCCATTCTCCTAGCCATTTTCACCTATTATCTTTGGTCCGAAGTTGAGTGAAGTCACTGTCAGTCCTGTAGATTCAAGGACTTCCCTGTTCCCAAGTTAGACAAAATTACTCCAGAACATCTTGGAGCCAGCAAGAGAAAACCAGCCATAGAATCATTCAGGTTGGAAAAGACCTCTAAGATCATCTAGTCCAACCTTTAACCCAGTACTGACATGTCCACCACTAAACCATACTGCTAGGTTCTACATCTACACGTTTCTTGAAGACTTCCAGTGGTTACTCAACCACTTCCCTGGGCAGCTTGTTCCAGTGCTGCACAACCCTCTCAGTAAAGAAATTTCTCCTAACATCCAACCTAAACCTCCCTTGGTGCAACTTGAGGCCATCACTTGGTGCTTGGGATAAGAGCCTGATCCCCCCCCCCTCACTACAACCTCCTTTAAGGGAATTGTAAAGCACAGTAAGGTCTCTCCCGAGCATTCTTTTCTCCGAGCTAAACAACCCCAGCTCCCTCAGCTGCTCCTCATAAGACTTGTTCTCTAAAACAGGTCTGACTGAGTCTCTCTACTCAGTGCTGAGAAGTGGCTGGGGACTGTGCAAACGAGACTGGTTCAGAGAGCAGGGGTGCAGGGGTCTGGAAGCTGGTTTGGAAATGCGTTTCCAAGTTCAGGATGTGAAACAGTGAAGCTGTGATTTGATATGTTGTGGCATGTTTCTAAAAGTCTAGTATCCCAACAGGAGGAAATTGTGAGTAAAACAGATGGGGAAAAAAAACTTTGTGGAGAAAAATTAAGCTTTCAAGTGGGGAAAATTCTTTAGGAATGACCTATGAGATAGCCAAACAGCTACATTTCCACATTAAAGAAACATTTTCCTTGAAGATAATAAAAAGATATTTCATTTTTGGAACAAAACTTACTGTACTGAAGGTACACACCCCTTTATTCTTTGGAGGTAAGTCTGTTAACAGAGATTCAAAAAGATGGAAGTGTTTAATATTTTCTTTCTGACAAATGTTTGGAAGGGAAGGTGCTCTGCTTCAATGACAAACTGCTCTTCATCCCATTGGTAATGGGGGGAAATTGTTAGAAAACAGCAACTTGCAATAGGAGTTGGCTGGAGAGCATCTGCCGATGTTAATGTTAAATCTTGGAGTACAAGGTAAACTCCAGGAGAATGGAAGTATATGGCCTCTATTCCAGAACTGTAAGAGAAGATGTAGGAAGAACCGCATAAATCCTCATTTCTGACTCCAGTTTTACAGGTTAGTGAATAAAAGCCTTGTCCATGTAAGGCAGTACACGGACTTTTTCAGGATGTTGTTTTGTGGGTGAGGGCAATGAGTTTTCTGTCACTTTAGAGCATAGGGTAATACAGGTTCTGATTAGCAGCTGCAGGTATTGAGGTATTGCTGTGACTACAGAGCAACAGAGCCATCCCCACTTTGTACAGTCACACGAGAGGAACTGGAAGTAGGCTAAGGAGAGATGATACGAGATATGTCCCTTAATTTTGTAGCACCAGCTTGAGGGGTCAAGTAACTACATACAAATGGCCTTCTCCAGTTTCAGCTAGCAAACGCGTAAGCCCCCATCCAGCCCCAGTTAGCACTCGTAAACAATCCTGTCAGTCCGCCCAAATCTGAGATTACACAACTCATATGGCTGGAAGCCTGGTGTCAGCTCTGAGAATCCTCCCATAGCTTTGCTTGGCTGTGGGGGCTGCCCCACAGTAACCTGCTCCACATTTACTCCTGTCCCACTCAGCACTGGCAGTTAGGATGGCAACAGGAGAGTGCATCACCAGTCCCAGTGGTCGTCACAAGGTGCACGGTGCCTCTGCTGAGTGCAAGGCAGTTTTATCCTTCCTTAGAGCCACTCTAAGGGCCACAGGCCTATGTGGAGACAAAAAATAATTTCTCTGAGAGTGGGACAATAGTACTCAGGAGATCAGCCACCCCATCTTCATGGAAAGACATAGGTGTCCTCACCCTACCCACCAAAAACCATCCTGACAGGCAATACAGAATGAAAGTCTTTCAGATGGACCCTCTTGAATGAAAAGATGACATCTGAGCACCATCACAAGTGTCTTGATGGAGGCCATACTTTCACATGAGAATGGTTTTCATGCAGTGCTTGTTGCCCAGTTATGACCATTTGTTTTTGAATGTGGCTTGTAGAATCGGGATAGCTTGGCAAACTCACATGGCCAAAGAAGTCATTTTCCCTTATGACAATGAAATGGTCATTGTGCATGCTTTCCGCTTATTACACGATATTAAAAATGGGTATGTACTCCTTAAAAGAGCTTCACATGGACACTTTTAAGTGATTACAGCTTTACAGCAGGGGTTTCTAGAACCATTTTTATATCTGAGTTATTTATTTATTTATTTATTTTACAACGGGGTTTTGGTGCTAGGACAGGGATAAGGAGAGTCATGATGTATGCCAGGAGGTGTACAGTGTTACTGGAATGTCTTGACTTTCAGCTTTCTTGGCCTCAAAGCTTAAAACTGTGTTGGACTGTTTGAACCCTAGTCTTCCGATGTCACCCTTTTGCCTCTTCTCATTTCCTGTTTTCCCTGATACATACAGGGGAAAGGTGGTTGGTGTAGTGTGCACTGAGCAGTGAGGCTGGTACAAGAGAGAGATTTCATTTTACACACTTGGTGTACACACTCATGAGAAATAAAATGGATGTAAGCCATGCAAAACCTGTAAAAAATAAATAAAATAAATAAAATTGTGAGCCAATGTAAGTAAATTGTGAGCCAAAATAAATAAAATCGTGAGCCAAAATAAATAAAAATAAATAAAATTGTGAGCCAAGAGTCTTTGCAAATGCTTCAAATACAAACTACTCTGTATTTCAGATTGGCTGCACAGTACTTGGAAGAAAGTAACTCAATGCTGCAAGGGCAATGTTCCCATTAGGAAATACACATGACATAATTTGTTCTTGAACTTTTGCCTTCAAAGGTTTCTTCCTGACTTCAAAATCTTCAAAAGGTTTCTTCCTGACTATGTTTTCAGTGCTGTGTATGCTAAAAGTCGCTGTTGATATAGGCTTTTTAAAGAGAAAACAAGGCAATGTTACTGATGACTAGTGTTCAGACCCCTGATCCTGTCTGCAAAAGTGGATATATATACCTTTAAATTTAATTCCTGCCTAATTTAGCCAATTACCTTTATTCTCTGAAGCTTTCTAGGACAGTTCGTGTTATCTGCAAACCAGTTCTGCTCACCCTAAATAAATATCGCTAATGAAGAAAGCTTTGGGGTTTTATTTCTCATTTTAGAGAAACACAGGCTCTACAATTAAGAGAGAGAAAAGAAGCAGGTATCTCAATACCTCTATTTAGGCTCAGATAAGTCATTCCCCTTTCTGTTCTGCCTCTAATTATTCGCCTGAATGAATGAGCAGTGACTTATTCTACATGTGCATGCTTGCTGTGTTCTTTGAGTAAATCCCTCAGTCATTTTCTATTGCTTCTTGCCATCTTTTGTATGTATCGCACACCTGTTCAGCAGCTGCGTGTGCCTGTTTGGGCCGGTGATAAATGGGCCACCTCTGCCTCGAGTCGCATTTTATGATTTGTATTAATTTCAGGTCAGAGACAGCCTGGAGGGACTCTCGTAGTGTCTGTGAAGAGGCAGGTTTGCTGGAAGCTGCAAGAACAGTTATCTGTGTGTCCTTACAGAAGTGGTTCTCTGAAACTCCTCGGCCCCTCTGCTTCTCTTGGTCACACAAATTTTTGGGTAGACCTGTGTGGTGCCAGGAGTTGGGCTCGATGACCCTTGTGGGTCCCTTCCAGCTCGGGATATTCTACAATTCCACGATTCCACGGCTAAAACCCGATTTCCAACGTCCAGTCGTGATTTCCTTCTACACTCCAGCCCCTCCAAGGGGCAGAAACCCCGCTCAGCACCGCGGACAGCGCCGGCCCCTTCCCGTCCCGTCCCATCCCGGTCCCGGGCCGGGCGCGGTGGGCGGCCGCCATTTTGTTGCCGTCCCGCCCCGCCGCTCTGGGCTGAGGGAGGGCGCGGGCGGGCAGCGGGGGCAGGGCCTTGTGCGCTGGGGCGGTCTCGGTTCGCTGTGAGGGTCTGCTAAGGGGCAAGTGTTTTGCCCTTCAGCCCGGGGGGGAAAGAATGTTAACCCCGTTTTTTTGTTAGTGGAGACCTGTAAAGAGAAGGAAGTGAAAACTGAAATAGTCACAGGGTGTTTTGTCCCTTGCAGCTAACAGATTCCTGTGCTTGCACAGCCAAGCATAAGGAAGTCTCAAGGCAAATCCTGTTTAGGAGACAGCTGCACAGAAAAGATAATTCAAGAGTAGGCCATAACAGGTCAAATATGAGAAGAGTGGCTTCCCACCTCTGCTTCCTGCCGTGTGTGCTAGTCAAACGCTGCTAGGGAGTTGTGTCCAGACAACTGAGAACATTTAAAAGGCCACACTCACCTGGGTGTTGGGTTTGAGTAGTAGATTCTCCCTTCTCTTCTGTTGTTACGGTATGATTTCCTAGCCTTGTTTCAACGTGCTTGCTCTCTGGGCTGGAGACCACATATTAGCTCGGAGCAGCATTTGGGCAGCACTTTTAACAAGGAGCTTCTCGCCTGTTTGACGGGGAGTAGAGAAATGTTGGGCAGGCCATGCAGTATGGTTCATAATAGGCTTCCGTATGGATCAATGTGATACTTGTGTGCAAAGGACAGGAAATGTCAGAAAAAAGAACATGTCACTAAGGACAGAGAGATCAGGACTAGCTCAGCCTGACCGCTGAAATGTCAATGGGAAGAAGGAGCAGGACACACTGATCAGCTTCCTTCTGCTGCCCTTGGAAGCTCTGTCAGGGGCACGTGCCTTTGACCAGGTGCACCTGGTCACAGAGGACCCAGTTGCCCACCCTGTCTGCCTCTATCCAGTGTGCCCCGTGTGACTGGGGAGAAAAAAAGTGAGGGGACTGGGGGCTGGCATGAAATCCTAAGGGGGTGTGGGTGGGCTGCCTGCGCTAGGTGACCCCGCTTGAGCAGGGGGCTGGACTGGGTGACCTCCAACACCAGCCATTCTATGATTCTTTGGGTCACCTACAGCTCATGCCTCTTCCCATGCTCCGTCCTCACTTTCCTCTGGCACCTGTCCCTTCTTTTAAACTCTCTTTGTCATCTGCTGGGGAGAACCTGTGTTGAGTCTGGATGCTCTGCATTAGGACTGTGTCTTCTTGCAAACAGAAGGGCCCGGGGTGGGATGTGAAGCGTGGTGGCAGAGCAGGTGCATGGGATCCTGCAGCACAGCGACAAGGCAGAAGCAGAGCAGTGTGGGGGCCAAAATAATGTGCCTGTGCCATGCCTGTGCCCAGCCTGTGGTGCCAGCAGATCCCTTTTGGCTTCATGTGTCTGCTTGCATTTCAGCATTGCAGAGCCCAGTGCTTGCCTTGCACACCTCCTACCCAGGCGTGCGTGCCCCTGTGGCCTGGGGGAGCCTGGCCAGGTGTGCAAACACCCTGGCAGCCTTGGGGAAGTTTGTTGTGTACACAGGAGTGTGTGAATTCAGTCAAACTTCACAAACAAGGATAAAGATGAACTCAGGATGTAATCAGTGCTCAAATATAGAAACTCAAGGTTTCCTGAGAGAGAGAGACAAGAGAAACAAAGAGGCAGAACAGGTGCCATGGCCCTTGTGGCTTTCACTTCCTCCTACCTTGGCTTCTCAGTAATGAATTTGGTGCCTGCCCCAGGGCCCAATTTAGACAACCTACAAGAAAGCAGCACGTCACGGGCAGCCTTGTTGCTGTGCAGGGCAGGAGTCGTACAGTGCCCTGCATGGTGGCATGTCCAGAAGCCACCAGCAGAGTCCCTGGGAGGTGAAGGCTCTCTGCAGGCTTGGACATAGCTTGGGGTGAGGCGGACAAGTACCAAGGAAACGAGAGGGGGAAACCTCTGAACCTAGGGCCACGTTTGGGGCTAGGGCTGTATGGAGGCAAAAGCTGGCTATTGTTCAAGGAGGGACCTCCAGAGCCTTGATAGCCTCAGGAAATGATCCATGCAGAGACACAACATGCTGCTCTGATATTATTTTTTTCTCCTTTATCATTCAGGACACCAAGCTGCAGGGGGTGAAGCGAGATGCAGTTCCTGTCTGTCCAAGGAATCCCATTTGCTGGACCACATGGGCTGGCAGGTACCAGGGCCAAGGTGGCCAAGCCACGGCCCTGAAGAGAGGCCAAGACTCCTGGGGAGCTGGAGCCCAAAGGGTAAGCATTTAGTAATGGCGGCCTCCTGGTTACACCGAAGCTGGAATGCCACAGTGATGTCGACTGTTGAAGGATTCTGCGTGGCTTCGTTCGGGTTTTAGCCAGGATGGAGAGGAACTGGCTGTTTGTGACACAGGATGGTGCAGCAGGGCTGGTGGCTGGAAATAGCCTCCCTCTTGGTGTCCTTTCTGACTCAGAACAGCAGTTCTGAAAGAGCACACAACAACTAAAAGGGGACAAAGCCAGAGGGCCAGGTGCAGCCTACACAAAACCTTTATTAGCATCCCAGCTGGCAAGAAAGTACTGAACAGGGGAGGGAGAAAAGAAGAGAGAAACCAGCCGTATCCCACTGCATGCACAGGACGCCCAGGCTCCCAGAGTCTGAGCCAGGTGTTTCCTGGGCTGCAGGATCAAGGTGCCCCCTTTCTGTGAACTGCTTCAGTCCTCCTCCTCCTCTCTCCTTCACGTCTGTGCAGGGTGTTGAGGCCACTTTTGTGAGCTTGGGAGGACCAAGAGGGACAGACCAGCAGCGCAGTGGAGGATGGTGAAAACCACTGGTGGAGAGCTGTTTGGTGGGACCGTGCTCCCTAATGACTGTGGGGCGTCCTGCTGCCCCTTATGCTTGGGCAGAGCTCCATGGCAGCACTGCGTGATGAGCAGCTGGGGATGTTCCTGTCCATGGAGGGGTGATGGGGGGACATGAGCAGACCCAGTGGCACGCTCTGTGGGCTGCAGGGCAGCCCGGGTCAGCTTGGCACAGGCAGCTGTCATCTGTGTCATCATGCAAAAGAGAGCCAAAATAACATAAGGGGCTCTACTGAGTTGCTGTGTGAGCCTGGGAAAAGCTGTGCTGTCGGAGAGGAACCACACGCAGTGCTCTCACGGCAGGCCCACGAGTCCCTCATCAGGCTCCCAAGCACTGTGAGACTCCTTCTGTGCTGGAGACCATTCATCAGCTCAGCCCAAGTCAGCCCTGTCCTCAGTCTTGGCTAATCTTCTGCCCCAGAAGTCTGACCACACGGTCCTGGCCTTGCTCCTGCTGCTTTGCTGGGCTCTGCTCAGCACAGTGCTGCTCCCCTGGCGCCGTGTGGGGTTTTAGGGCTCTGCTCTTCCATAAACGTGTGGTTCAGGAGCCAGTGCACGAAGCCTCTGTGGCTTTGAACCAGCAGGGAAGGTGTGCCAGTTTCACAGCTAGGCATTTCAGTATCTAGCGTTATAACCTTGAGGTTAAACACTGCTGGGCAGAAAGGCTAGGAAGAAAAAAAAAAAAAACAACACAGTGCTGTATCCATACACCATGTCTGCATATTTATCTTCCATCAGACCTTATTAAAAATCCTTTGAAAAATCCAGGTGACTGCCAGCTCATTCCCTTCTAGATCCTTTCGGGCTGACTGAGCTGAGGATCCCTTTGGGCTGGTGAGCTGCTGGAGCTTCCCCTGGCTGCAGTCAGCGACCGTGTGGTGGGGGAAATGTGCCTCAGCCTCGCCTTGCTTTGCTGCCCACCTGCTGCAGTTTGCCAGGTAGGGCACGAGCCTGCTGGGGCTGCTGTTTGCTGAGACAGTGGCCTAAAGTCTTTCAAAAACATCAGCACAAATTGCTGGCATAAATTTCCTTGTTCCATTCCATCCACAACTTGAAAATGTCCCTTTTCTCTTAAAAGCTGCATTAAAACAGAAAGGAGAGGTGGGTTTCTGTCCTTGCTTATGAGGAGGGAGGGAGGGGAGAATTACTTTTATTTTTGTTTTGCTTCTTCGTGAGCAGACACAAGTATCTGCAGGAAATATTTGACAGGAAACTAGGTCTCATTGCTCTTTTTTCCTGGAGGACTTTGTCCAGAAGCGGCCGTGTAGAGCATGGATCTGACATGGCCTAACCAAGAGGGGAAAGCAGGGGTGACCAATTGGCAAAAACATTTCACTCAGTGGAATCATTCAAAACATGTGTGTTTTGTGTTGGTTCCTCCTAGCAGCTGCTTGTCTCCAGATGTCTGTCGAGTTGTCGGAAGAAGGTGTTTTATGTGAAAAGTCAAAGATCGTTAGCTGTTTCAGTGAGAAACGGAGAAAGTTTCCATCTCTAATTATCCTTATCTAGCCATCTTCCGGCAGAAAACAGGGCTGAGGACTGGAACGTCAGGGAAAGCAGGTCACGCAAAGAGAACCCGATTCAGGACGCCAAAGTCAAATCCGTGAGAAAACAGCAACAACAGCAACAACAGAACAACAGTAAGACTCTTCTTGGTTACTTTTGCTTTTTTTTTTATGGACCAGAAAGCAAAAGCCCTACAGCAAATATGTCACGAAGCAGCGGCAATCACCACCTTTGCCCCTGGGAGCAATGTTTTGAAAAGCTCAGTCTCACCCCACAGCACAAGCCTTTTTTTTTTTCCTCCCCAGGGAGGATGCTGAGGCTGAGCTGTTACGATTTGTATCTTGGGAAGGATGGAAACTTCTTTTGAAACCCTTCTGCCTACTTGGCCAATGGCTTTGCATGCCTGGGAGTGCTGGGGCAGCGCTGGGGAGAGAGATGCTTGCTTTCAGGTGGCACAGCCAGCCTTTCCCTCGCCAGCTTTCCTTTGCTGCACGCATTCCTGCTTGACAGCTTTTGTTGAATCCTCATGGTGGAGCACAGAGGAATCTCTGGAAAATTTCTGGAAGGAATGCTACAAGGGGATTAAATGCAAGGCATCTGTGTTTTGTGTGCATCAAACAACGCTGGTGCTTGGGCTCCAGTGGGCCGCTTTGGATGTGGTTTGTGGAGAGCACGGCTCTCCCTTCTTGTGCCAAAAACGCTGGTCTGCGGTCAGGTGGGAGCTCGGGCCAGGTCCCCATCGACAGGGGGACCTTGGGGAACGGCAGCGCCATGGTGCAAAGCGCGCCCTGAGCAAGGGTGACAGCTCTTGATGCCCGGCACACTCAGTGCCACGGGAGGGAGAAAGGACTGAATTTGGGAACCGTGTGTGCTCCCTTTCAGACTTCCCCATGTAGGCTCCCTTCTCACTAAGCTGCCACTCACTGTAGCTGGCTGGTGTCCTTGTAGCACTTCAGGTAAACAGATGGTTTGGCGGCAGTTTCTTGGCAAAGAGGTAGCGACCCTGGGCTTTCTAGCACATTTTCGGAGTGGTCTCTGCCCACGACAGCAGCTGCCCACCACCAGGGACATGGGACACAGCAGCAGGCCCAGCAAGCCGAGGTTGTTGTTGTTGGGGAACAGCAAGGGGCACAGAGGAGAAAGTTTTCTCTCGGGCTGTCCTGACACGATCAGCTTGTCTTGCTGGAGGACCAGAGTAACGCCACTCACTGAGCCTGCAGATTGCCGTGCCCTTCTCTGTGCCTTGTGACAATGAACTGAGTTTGTGAAGGTTTTAACCAGTGTCCAGGTTAAAAATGATAGGCTTTTGGGCCCTGGGAAGTGGAGCACACTGTCCCTTTGTCCCTACCCCACTCCCACATCTTCCCAAAAGGACAGAGAGGATTTCTGTGGGCCCTCCAGGCTCCTTGCTGCTCCCGGGGGAGCAGCCCCCCCTTTGCCCCGTCCTCCCATCCCAGCAGCCCTGTGTGAGGTTACTCAACTGCGTGTATGAAAATAACTCGTATGCCCTGGCTTATTATTTCTCACAAGCGGATGAGATGGTTGGAGGCTGATCAGAGCGGAGGAGCCTCCTGGTGAGTTCATTCTTCAAATGCTTGGGTGGGCTGCTTCTCGTTAGGGCTTGTTACGGTGCCAAGAGAAAAGACTTTCTCTCTGGCTTCGTGTGCGCACGCCTCTGGGAGCTGCTCCTCTCTTGGGATTTGCCAGACGCGGCAAACCCCGTGCTGTTCAGACTGCGCAGGGTGCTGCTGGCTCGAAGTGGAGGGCGCTGGGCAGCGTGAGCTCCCAGCGGTGCAGTAATGCCATGGGCAAGGCCCCATCGCTCCCGAGGTGCCAAGGTGCAGGCGTGCACCCGACTCGTGGACCCTGTGGCACATAACGCGGGTGCTTGATGGGCCCAAGGGGGCTCCGAAGCAGCTTTGCTGCCCCACCAAAAACGATCAAGCCCAAACCTTGAGCGTCTGGAGTCAGCATGCTTAATGTAACAATGGTGGATTCAGACTACACCAAGCCGTGCTGTGGGATGGGATGCCGCTGGAGTGGCCTGCTGCTCATGTCGTCCTTGCTTGGAGCTCCAGAGCCGCTGCGTATTTCCGTGGGACAGCCGATGAGCGCTGCTTCGGGCGGTGTGCGTGCCCAAGTCCAGGCTAATGAAGGATTCCTTCATTAAAGAGAAAACCTTGCCACTGGCTCTGCAACATACTATTTTCCACAGGTCTAAAGACTGTTTCCAGTTCTAACACTCGCTGCCTGCACGGATTAGTAAAGTAACTTGCATCCAGCAGCAAACACCAACAATACCTTTCTAGCCCAGCTGTTGGGTCTGTCACACTTTGAGTCCCCTTGGAAATGTGCCACCGGAGGATGGGGCAGGAGGGGATTTTGCAGGGGGCAGCCCCAGAGTCTGTTTTTAGCCACTGGATTTGAAAGCTCACCGCTAGCTGTCAAATATTTCCTTCGCCGTTGCTTCTGTAATGACTGTTTAACTGTTTTTTGCTTGCTGATGGTAACAGTGATGATCACAGAGCGTTGAATGAAACATTTAAATGTGATGCAGGAGAGAATTTGCCTAGCTGCATCAGTGGCTCCGGAAACATCTGAAAGGGCATCTTGCTCGGGGCCACTCCATCTGCATCAATCCCCCCGTCTTCTCTGTGTACAGGGTGCCCATCCTGTACCCCTGGGCTTAGCTGTCCCCAGCGGACACCTAAGTAAATCCTGCGGACGGCTGCTACCACGCTAAGCCAGACTGCAGAACATTTCGACGTGCTTTGCTTTGGGGTTGTAAATTGTTGGGTTGTAAGTTTTATTTTATTTATATTTAAATTCCTGGAGCAGTCCGTTGAAAATGCTTCATTATACCGCTGTAACAAAGTTAAGTTCAAAGAGATTCTCAAGTGCAAACAAACGTTTCTGAAACAGGACAAGCAGTGTTTCCCTCTAATGTAACTATTTAATTTGGCTCTGCCGATACAGCTGTCCTACCATTACAGTAAAACATGTTTGCGTTTTTGAAATCCAGGTCTACAATGCTCGTCTGTTCTTGTAACAGAGCAGCTCCTCTGCTTAGCAGTCTTCCTCCTCTCCTTATGTTTCTAAAACTTCTTCACCTGTGTAACGTTACCGTCCTGCCCCTGCTGTTAACCACCGGCTCAGTAACTTTTTCCAGGTTCACCTCTCATACCATGTGCAAGGCCTTCTGGAGGCATTTTGCTAACAAACCAGAGAGGCTTTTTCCTGCGTGCTCAGAATGACGCTGACAGGCATTTTTAGAAGAGCTTTCTGAAGTCCTGTGGGAACTGAAAGCAATGCAGAGCACCACCAGGGAGATCTGGGAGAGCTGCAGCTATGCCCAGGAGTTTTCTGTTAGTTTCCCCCCCTTGCAGACTCCAAGGTTTTGCTGGACTGGTCTCATTACAGGCTGATAGCAACAGACTCAGGTGGCCTTGGGGTCTGATTTTTTTTTTTTTCCTCTGCTCTTCTGTGCTTGGGTTAGCACTTGCCAGGCTGGCTCACTAACTCTCTTTTGGGATCTCCTGTTTAGTGGCTTATCTCTGGGCCCTTGCAGCTTACTGATGGGGCGTCACGAAGACTTTTAGGAACTCCTGAATCAGCACAGGATGTATAAGACTGAGAGCAGAGTCTGGTTACGCTGAGCCTGTTACTACTGCTGCCTGCTAAAGAGAAGAATAGGTCCATTTGCTATGAACCCAGCTGCCCCAGATGGCACCTTTGCCATTTCCCATGTTCAGTCCAGCGGGCACATGGTAGCCAGCAGTCAGACCAGCTCACTGCTCCAGCAGAAACCCAGCTCGGCAAGATCCAGTGGAGTTCATTGGAACAGTGAGCTGGAGAATCAGCAGAGCTAACAAATGCCAGGCGGGCATTTCCTTCTCTTGCAGTACAAATTCAGTCAAGGGGCCACGATGCACCTTCCCTGCTCTTGTGACAGCATTTGTTAGCCTTCAGCAAGCAAAGACACCTTTGAAATGCCCTTCCTGGGCAGACAGGGTAACGTCGTGCTTGTGAATAAGCAAACCTATTCAGATCATGTAAATACGGCTTCTTCTGCCAAAGTATTAGCAATGGCTAAAGTGTGTCCAAGTTGCTACGTGAGCCAACTGCTGCTATTAACCTTTTAAACCATGTAAGTTACGACCTCCTTGTTGTTGCAAACATTCTGGTGAGGATCAGAAATAAAGCTTGCAACTACTTCTTTCTAGGAAATAAACAGGGTATAACCAATGGACAACGCTTAGCGTGCTCTGCAGGACACGCACCCGGCCCCAGGACAGGACACCATGCTACGGATACATCCGTCTGGTTTGGTGCAGTGTCACTTTATGGTAGGTGAGTTTGTTACCATCGATGCCACAGGAGAAACCAAAGCAGTCCTGTGAGCAAGACTCAGTGGTGAGTGATCCTGTCAATGAAGCAGGTCAGTACCCAAGCAAAGCCTTCCAGTCACGCAGGAACCCCCCTTGCCTGGAGGTACCAGGCACATGTGTCTGCAGGGAAAAGATGCACAACGCAGGGTCTCTGCTGCTGTGGGTATGCACAGGACAGAGTGGGTGTGCAACCCTGTGACGGGCCACTCAGCTGGTCCCAGCAGAGATGCTGAGTATATCACCCCAGGTCTTTATTAAAAGGTCAATGATTAAATCAGTCATTTTCCTTATCGACTACTCAAAAATTGTTTTTCATTGCTTTCTGGAAAGGAAAAAAAAATACCAGCAAACCAGCAAGAGCAAAATAATCATGCTGACCCTTTCTCTTGAGCATTTGCTGTTCGTGTTCTCAGTGAGTTACTGGATCTTTCCAAAGGACTGAGATTAAGCTCTTCTCTTCATATTTTCCCACAGCTCCCTTGATGGGTGATCTGAAAACGACATACGCAGATAGCAGCTCAACTGCAAGCAGCGGGCAGAGATGAGTCAGGGCCACAATGACTAACGTGGTAGATACAGTGCACATTCGGTGTGGATACTGGTTTGCGTGTCTAGTCCAAGTACTGTCCCTTTTCCCCTCCAACCTAGACAGACGGCTTCTCCAAGGCCTGCCAGGCTATTTGTGCCACTGCTGACTTCCTGGATCCAGATCTCTGTAGGGCCACATCTCATTCCTACAAGCGTCTCCACCCAAAAGCACCAGTATTAGAGGATGCTGAACTGAGGCTTGATGCCTCAGATGGTCCTCCATTCACAACACAAGGACAGACCTTTATTTATCTTCCTTTTCCTCCCCAACCCCAAAAAGCATAAGATAGACTCTTTTGATAGACCGGAGGAATGAAGAAGAGACTCTGCTTCCTACATCTCCGCTAGAGTAAGAGGTTCCCATGAAATTCTGGTGAAAGTGTTGAGCACACAATACGTTTTGAGTCTTGCTGCTCTAGTTCCAACCGCACTGTAATCGCAAACAGTCCTGCCTCATCTGGACAAGGAATCTGGTTTTCAAGGGAAGCACAGCTGAGAAAGGCTTCAAACAGGATCTGATTAGCCAATTAAAAACAGATGCTGTGCTGGCAGACAGGCTGCTGTGGATCATCTGATACAATCCCCTTCCCCTCGTTTTTGTACATAATGTCCTTCCAAGCACAGCCACCTCCCCCATAGCTATGTCTAAATTGCATTAGGAATCTTGGCACTTTTTCCAGTTATACATATTGTGAATGGTTTTGTCATTTAAAATATTTTACAGGGATTTTAGAGTCAAGTAGTTGAATGCTCATCAGAAAGCCACCTGGTATCCAAAGGAGTCAGACACCATCCTGCAAAAGGCCTGGGGCTGTAGCATTTCAATCTCTGCCATGCTTAACCTTTACAGAGCACTTCCACCCTTCTTCCAGAGGCAAGGACTCTGCCACCTCTGGGGCTGGAGGTGGAACACCCTTCTGCTAACCCACACGCTTCACTTCTGTTTTAAGCATGCAAGCTAGGAGGGCTCTGTATCCCAATACACAGGAATAAAACACCTCTCCCTCAGTTCAACTTTGGAAGGAAGTATCACCTTGTAGCATGCTTGCTTGCCTCTCACTGCTCCGGCTGAGAGCTGCTTTAGCTCACCCACATCCTCATCTTGGTGCAGAAGCTGTTGGTCAGTCATCCATCCCTTTAGCTCAGGACTGATTCCTTTCCTGTGGACAACTGAAGAAAATTCAGTAGGCCAGTTGCTGTGGGAGTACAGGCTAGGATTAGTGTTTGTCTTCCTTGGCACTGGAGAATCACACATTGAGCTGTTTCAGGTAGAGAGCTTTGTACCCAGCTTCCACAACTGCAGTTGAACCACATCCCTTCTCCCGAGATTGTACTTGCTGACAGAAGCCACTAGGATCAGTTCTTCTTCAGCCAGAATCAACATATTCAGGAATGTCTGTAATATTCTTAGAGGTGCAAACAAGTTTCAGATTGGGACTATTACTTCTATTGCTTGGTCACAGATGTAATAGGAGATTCATCCCAGAGAGGCCAAGGAAAGGGGATAACTCCTTTTGCTCTTGTTTTTCAGTTTGACAAAGGAGAAGGGCTGATATCAGCTCGTTGAATAGCAGAGCCATCTAAATTAATTTCACATGGAGTGTCTGGTCTCAGCAGTTGGATGCTAATCCTTTGCAGCACTGCAGCCACATAAGTGCTCAGGGACAGGCTAGAGAGAAGGCCTAATTCAGCAAAAAGATGAGGTGGAGGCATATATGACAGAAAAAACAAGGTTTTAGGCTACTTCAGTGGAAGAAAAGATGCCAGAAAGACTCGGAAGCTCTGTTTTCCCTCTAAGATCTTGAAAGGAGAATGCAGGAAGAGAAGAGCTCAGCTTCAAGCATACGTGGCAAATTCATGCTGGCTCAATTGCCTGTACAAAGCTGACGTTTTTGACTTTGTCCACGAGTTCTTGCCACTTCCTATTCCCAACAGGATCTAGTTAATAAGCAAGCACAAAAATACAACAGGAAGAAGAGAAGGAGCCACCAAATACTTCACCTTTCACTGCCTCAGTAATAGCTTCAAACTCCGGCTTGGCCAAATGACAACAGGTAAGCAGGATGACCTGTCCGTGGTGAGACATCAGCTTGGCAGAACCTGGCCCTGAAGACATCTAATCACAGCGTCAGCAAGGGAACACGTGCTCCTTTCCGAAGAGGTGTAGCAAATAACAGATGAGTGGCCTAAGTGCTGCATATGAGCTTTAGTGACAATGACTGTGCCGGTCTAATGTTAACATCACACAGGGAGTTACACCGGTAACAACAACCCTCGCGGAATTACTCCAATACACTCCCCAATGGAGACTCCCTTTCTAAGCCTGCAGAGAGTGTGAAATAGCTTAAGCAAGGCATAAAGCTTTCAGCAGAAGTTTTAATTCTGCAGTGACTGCACGGGGTAAGGTTTTTAGAACAGACTCATTGTTAAGACATACTGAAACTGCTTCCCTGGGCCTCTCTGAGATAAATACATTGGATCCACCCTTAATTATGGGATGACAGTGTTTATCTCAGCCTAAAACAAAAACAGTTCAGTTGGTTTATGCAAATTTTTGCATATAAAAATTAAATATTTTAACAAATGGGTATACTGACCACTTCCGTGATTTGATCTTTTTTTCCCCCCATGAGAGTGTTACTTCTAACAGTCTCCAACAAAAAGAAATTGGTAAGTTGCCACAACTCAAGACTCACTGGAAAAATGCAGGATCTTTGCAGCACAATGCAGGTCTGTCTTGCCACTCAGATTTGCACGACTCGGGTAAAAAAAAAAAAAAATAAAGAAATTAAACCAAGGTCTTTCAAGGGAAAAATATACACAGTAAGATGCACAGTGCCAAGATCATCTTTTTTTTTTATTATTTGCAAACGCTCTGGAGGCAGATTTGTACTTCTTTGTGCCAAATAATTTCTTAAAATGACTGGACTCGGGTCTGAAAAACGTGCAGACTGAGTCCTAGGAAAAACGGTTCAGGTTTTATGACTCTGAGCCATCTGTGAGCTATAGGGACAGGCACCAGCTCAAAGCCGATGAAGCCGAGTTCTGTTTTCACAATATGCTCCAAATCACCTTTAATCTGCCTATTAAGTGGGCACTAGCTATTTTGCAACAGCCCTGGTGAAAATGCCACGGGTGTGAAAAACAGCAGATGGTTAATGGGGGTGGAAAGCTATACAAATCGTTAGAGGAGCATGGAAAATTCATTGCTGCCTATAAAACAGTCAGTAGACAAGGGCAGCTGTAAACAGCTAGGTGAAAAGAGGAGGTAGGAACAAAGAGTAGCTGCTCCATATCGACTGCTGCTATTTCCTTGTCTTAAAAAACACCAGAAAAGTGCTGAAGGAAGCACATGTGAACTGACCACAAGGTGCTACGCTCCTAAGTATTAACACCAAAGCGGTTTTCCATTGTGCTACAGTTTCCAGCTTTTAGCAGCACACCTTGGATCTGATAATGGAATCACATAAAGACCTTGGAGGCCACTTAAAGAGCAATACCACTTTTAAGTTGTATATGCATGACTGTTAAACCCCAGCCCAGTTATCTTCATCTGTAACCGACATACCAACATGCTGAGGATATGTCGAGCATAAACACGACATTAAGCCAAAAGGAGGCCAAGGTAGGAGAGAAAGGAAACTCAGTATGGGCCATCTTTCACCGTACTAGCACAAGAAAGCCATAACTCTGAGTTTCAGTCATGAATTGTGACATGCAATGAGATGATCAAGACAAAGGGAGGATTTTTCCCTGTTTATCCTAACGATTTACAGTGTTTTAAAGTAGGAGAGAGACCTGTTTCCAGTCAACGTGGTGGGCGTGAATAACCGCCAAGATTTCATGATGACTTTTGCTTACTCTTAAAAAGGTAGTTATTGCAAAGGTGGCAGAAAAAAGGAAAAGGGAAATAAGGAAAAAAAAGGAAAATATCATTTTCATACTCAGTACTTTTGTGATGTTCTTCCTACCAGGGATGTCATCATCCCTGACGATGTTTTACAAGGGAGTTTTCTCCCTCTTCTCTCAACAACTGACAACAGTGTTCTGTTGTCAGGCTGGAAGACTTTCAACCTTCACTTCCGTATCACTGCTGAGCTCTCGCACGCAGGCTGTCTGTCAAAATCAACAGGTGCCATACAGAATATCGTGCCATACAGTACACCAGGAAATAAAAGGGATACCCTTAAAACAACCACTTTGGTTGCCACCCTTGGTTGGGGTTGGAGCCACTTCCACCTCCCCACCACTTCAGACAGACGATATTTTCTTATCGTAGAAACACGTCCGTCCATTTCAAAGCATAACAACTACAGAAGAGTATAAAGAAACTTTAAATGCTTTTCAACTTTATTCTTACTGGGAGGGTAGTGGCATCCTGACATGTCACATCATCCAATGAAAACTGGCAGGGACTGTATCAGGCTCCTATCTCACCCAGCGTTTATCATATTAAGTGTTGCAGTAATCTTTGCTTGGCTGTAGTGCTTTCATCAGCCTGCAGACATGGTATTCCCAATCCCAGGTACTTTTGCTGGGGCAAGACCAGAGTAATCAGCACTAACAAAGGGAAAGTAACCAGATGTGGAGCACAGCGACCATACGATGAGCAACATGTCAGGCTGGTACTGCACAGTATTTGTACAAACCAGTCAAAAACAGGTATTGCAAATGGATGTGGAAAATTATAATAGTTAAAAATATGATCAAGTGCTTTGGATGGACTTCCCTGAAAAGAGAACGTCTGTTCAGGAATAAATGTAACTGCTTCAAAAAAGAAGAAAATAAAATGTACCTAAGTGATCCTGAAATCAACTTCTCCATTGGATAAATATATTTGAAATAGTTGTAGAGTTCACAGTGGCATAAAGTTCTCTGATTGCTTGAGTGCTTGAAAATATCTCATCAGTAAAAAAATACCAGAGCTGGGGGAGGAAAACCCTCTCTCTGAATTCTGTACATGGGCAAATGCACAGGTTTTGGCAGACATCAGGTCATTGGATCCATGGGAAACCAGCAGCATTGCAGGACTGCAGATCACAAGTCTGGGGATGGAGGATAAGAGGAATAGTAAGGCCCATTTTCCTGCAATGAGAACAGAATAAATAGTTGAATGAAAGCCTTCTCCAGCACACCTGGGCACAACGCATGATAATACAGAAGCAGATGTGAACAGGTACTCCTAACTGCTTTTTCCACGAATACAGTGACCATCACAATTCAACCAGAACAGGACTGTACTGGTAATCAGTTTTATAACTGGTTTTAAACACAAAATACAGGTTAAAATTCAGCCAAAACTGTGATGCAAGGAAATCGCAAACGCTAGGATAGCCAGCCAGTCATTTCCTTCAAGACAAAGTTGCCTATGCAGACGTGCAGCTGCGTCTGCGACTTTGTAGTTAAGAGGACAACCTCATTAGGTTGATTTGAATGGTACAAGCCATATGCATTCCACCATTTGTATAGAGACCTGAGAGGAGGATGAACCCACACAATGGCAAGGCATCCTACTACAGTTCCATTTTCTGTTGCCTCATTTTTCCTTGGTACGTGAGAAAGGAAAATACAAGACAGCTTTTTTATTTTTTTTTCAGTAGCTGTAAAGTATACAGCACATATATGACATGAATTTTAACTTCTGCACAGGCTCTTGGCATGTTGTGTTACAGTTCTTGGCCGAAGAAAGCTAGCCTGCCTCTTAAACACATAGGTGGCTGCACTATTGGGAATGGAGTCTGCTTCTTGTCCCCTCCTTGGACAAATACTGAAAAAAAAATCTAAGAAAATCGTTAGTCACAGAAGAAAAACTAGACTATCCAGGAAGTCTCCCCTCTTTCTTCTCCACATTCTTAATACACAGAGGTCAACCCCTCTACAGGTTTTGCAGAGCAGAATGGGAGATACACAATAACTACACTTGGGAACACAGACAGATACTTGCCACATGAAATCACTTACCCTGGCATCATACTCAAGGACAAAAGGGGGAAGATCAATCTGTTCTGGGGGTATGGCTGTGAATAACTGCTGAAGGCTTTCCACATAGTGGATTTTGTCCTTTAGCCCTGAGACTGTAAAAGTTGTGAAAAACCATGCCGAGACCTGAAAATAAACCCCAACAAAACTAATTAAGATGGTGCTGTTTCACAGCCTTCAAGTTGAACATAATATTCAAAATCTGGTTTGAATTACACTTGAAGCACTGATACCCTTGCAATAACACAACGAAGTCAGGAAGTACACACCAGTGAGTGCTAGCAAGCTTTAGAGCTTTAAAGCTCGTGCTATCTGACTCCATCCCAGCTCCTCCTCCTCCTCAGCTGCCAGTATAAGGTCCCCTCTTTCTACTCTAGAATAGTGACAGATATTATACTACTTTTGTCTTAAAAAAAAGAAGGCTACATAGCAACATGTTTTCACTTCAGGTTTAGTCAGCTCAGAATATGATCTATCTGACTTGATACGTGACAGAAGCAATTTCAACCCTTTGCCTTTAAATTTTCAAAGAAAAGGGCAGTTCTAGGGAGAGAGACTTCCAACAGTTCTGCTGAAAACTCCTCGCTACTTTGGGTTGGTGGAAAGCATGTGTGTCCCCTTCTATTCTATCACATTTCTTAAATAACAAAGTCTTACCAACTTGTTCTACAGGATTTTACTGGAAGCATATGTACCTCTATCTCTGGATGTAAATGGGATGAGGAATTTTTGTTTTGCAAAGACCAGTAAGACACCATCCGTACTTCGGAAAGTTGTTAAATACTGCTGTTTAGATTGACGGTGCAAACTTTTGCTTTCAAACCCACCTTCTCCCAAGTTGAGCACTATATTACTTATTTCTTATCTAGGCTGATAGAATGAAGGGAAAGGAAAAAGAAGCAGAGGCTGCTGTTCTGCAGGTCACAAATGCTCATACTGGGGGGAGGGAGGGTCAAGGGCCCATGATAGGTGGCATGCAGGCCACTGAATTTTTCCAAACTTGGGATAAAAGTCTGTTTGGTTTCTGCTAATAGAAGCTGAACTTCTGGAAAATAAAAATGGAGTAGAATACCTTTTGCTGACAAACTATATGTTAACATGGTAGCTAGGAGGGAAATAATTCCTTTTTTTTCCAGCTTCAGATATTAATATTGTTGCACAAAAGTTATTGAAATGCACATAGAAAGTTGGCTGAAAGGATGTTACTACTGGATGAAGAGATTCTTGAGACATTCCAAGCTGGGAGACCATACAGGAGAGAAACTGGTCAGGAAAAGAGCATCAATCTAAACTCTGTATCACGAGAGACAAGGACGACTTAGTCATCCTCCAGAGGAGGAGACTGAGTCAGATACAGTGTTGCTCTGAAAGTTCTGGAAAGTAGAGCTCTGGCTGAGCATGGCAATGAGAAAGAAAGATTACATGTTTTTTTCTGCCAACACCCAAAATGTTCTTTTCTTTTCTACTATATACCTCACCTTTGAACGAAATGTTGGATGGACAAAATACAGCGCCTTCAAATTCCTCTTGTACCTGATTTAAAGAAAGAAAAAAACCTCTTAAAAGTGACTTCTAATCAAGCTTACCTAGACAACAGAACTGTTGAAATATAGATCATTTTGTTTAAGTGCCTGTGATGCCATTTCACAAAGCTAGATCTCATATGAGGGCAGATACCACCAGGAGAGTAAATGCAAAGAGAAAACAAATAGCAGAATGATTATCTTTCTGGTAAAAGATATAGCCTGCCATCTTTTACGTGAGCTGTGAATATTATAAACAACTTAAGACTGCCAGTGTTGCACAAGCCTCATCTGTCACAGCCCAGCAACACACCTCTCACAACGTCAGGTTCCAGAAGCTCTACATCTGGACAGTCAGACCATACACCCAGTATGTTTCTCTAGCAGCTAACGAAAGGGAGACTGCGGAGGACAACACTTTGTGATTTCATAGATGATTTTCAGTAGAGAGTAGTTTTTGGAGAAAAGAAGGCTTTGGGGAGACCGTACAGTGGACCTCCAGTACCTCAAGGGGGCCTACAGGCAAGCTGGGGAAGGACTATCAGGGAGTGTAGTAATAAGACAGGGGGGAACGGCTTTAAACTAAAATAGGACAGATTTAGATTAGGTATTTGGAAGAAATTTGTTCCTATGAGGGTGGTGAGGCACTGGCACAGGTTGCCCAGAGAAGCTGTAGATGCATGGAAGTGTTCAAGGCCAGGTTGGATGGAGCTTAGAGCAACCCTGCTCATAGCGGGGACGTGGGGGGGAACTGGATGAGCTTTAAGGTCCCGAACCATTCTATAATTCTGTGAGTAGGAATGATGACAGATACCCTTCTTTTTGCCTTTGTCTGACGTCTTTGTCCTAGCACAATGAATAAATGGGAAACCAGATAAAAGGAATGACAAACATTTGCACAGCACAGCGGGGTTTTCCTATTGACACTCACTTGGCATCAACAACATCATAGAGTTTCTTCAGGAAATTAGAGTCTAGTTGATTGTAATCATTTGTGAGCGTATGGAAATACACTAGGACATATTCCTTCACTGCAATGTGATCCATGACGTGGATGAAATACAGAAGAGCCTGAGATGGAAAGAAGTGAAGTTTATATATGCAAATAACTCTTTCACAGTTGCATTATATTTTAATATGCTTTCTTTAATTCATTCAAATATCAGGAATCACGAATCTGGGCGGCATATCTGTTTGAGCGACAAAAGCAAGGTGAATACTCCAAGTCTTGAACCTGACTGTAATCTCTTGGATATAATTTTTTGTCTAACTGACTTCACAGAGAAATTTTGCTGTATACATGAAAAACTTATTTAACTTGTTACATTTCACTTTCCATTATCTTCCAGTTACAGAAACAGAGCAAGTCCTACTTTCTGAGAAGAAAAACAACAATTTTATCTGAAAATAGTCCTGTTCCTTCTCCAGAAAAGCCACCACAAGACATACAAAGCACATGGGGGAATAAGTTTTGATCTGTCTATGAAAATATTTTTTATTTAGTCTCTTAAGTCCTCTACAGATAACACCTTTAGAATTAACACCAAACCACTCTTATAATCTGACTTTCACAACCTGAACATTCACATTCAACCTACACACTCTAGTACTGCAAAGTCTTACCTTTTCCATGTCTATCAATGTTACAGGGATATTCCTTCCAACCACTACCATTACTGTGCGACCAAAGTTATCCACACCTACAAGAGAAAGAAAAATATGACTCAGAAATCCTCCCAGTCATGTCAGGTTTCAGAGTTGGTCCTTTTTAAACTAGGGAGAACCAGCCACAACTCAGAATTTCTGCAATGCTTCTGTTTTCCATCTCAAAAACGGAGGAAATATGCTAGAGATACTTTTTACCATGCCAGTGGCTATTCTGGTCCAGAAAAGAAGGCTGCATCAAATCCTAGAAACTTAAGTTTCAAGGACTGTAATGTTACATTGACTGTGTATTCTACACTTACCTAAATCTCAAGAAATAAGTGTACAACATGCCTTATCTAAAACAAAAGAATTTAAAATTTAAGTTTCAGAGTAGAAGGTATCATGAAGTCTTGGTATCTGCACAAAAAACATTCTAAGTGTCTGGATTTTCAGGAGGCCAAAGTGCTGAATAGACTCTCTCTGCAGAACCATGAGCTACGTAAGTCACCATCCCTGTAAGTCTTTAAAAGACATTTAGATGTAGAGCTTAGTGATATGGTTTAGTGGAGGAATTGTTAGTGTTAGGTCAGAGGTTGGACAAGATGATCTTGGAGGTCTCTTCCAACCTAGGTGATTCTGTGACAAATGCAGCTATACTTTTGAAAGCTTGAGTACATGTCTCTTTCTGTCATGGTGCAAAGCAGCAACAAGCCACTTGGGAGTCTGGCAAATTTTACCTCCAAATGTGGCATTACCTAAAGAGGAAAAAGGAATGAAAAAGGACATATTCCCTGCCTCTGGTTCCCGTGCTGCAAGGGTCTAGCAGCTAGTACCTCCCACCAAACTCATCTGGATGTTGATTCTCTCCCTAGTTTCCCTATCTACCAGACTCAAGGTTGCAAGGTGTGGTACCCGTGGTACTATGTCACTAGTCCTATGAGAGAGATACAGAGGAGAGCAACACAAACCCAAGCTGAGGGTAAAGGAAGAAAGCCATTTTCTTCAGGAAAGCTCTATTAAAAGCTCTATTTCTTCAGGAAATCTCTATTAAAAGTTGCTGTGGTAACTGCTTATATTCTGCACTAATCACCTGAAAGCAACATTAATTTCTTTGCAAAGGGTGGACATTATTCAGACTGAACATTAAATTCTCACACAGAGCTTCTTCCACATTGCCTAAATCTAACCGTACTGATTCACGTCTAAAGTTGCTAGCCAGAAAGCTCCTGCACAGTAGAAAGCGTGACTGCACCTCCCTACTACTGTTGCTCAACTAACCACAGAACATTACTTTGCATATATACATGCATATATCCTCAGAGGATGTGTTAAAGAGGAGCTGTTGGGGAGCTTACCACTCAGTCTTTCAAAGTCAGTCAAGAAAGATCATGAAAATACCAGATTTTCTACAGAGGTGCTGCCTAGTTCCTGGCCAGGCTTCTGACTTGATGACATGATGTATTATACTCAAATTCCAAAGAAAATATCATATTTTTATTTTGTATTTTTACTTTAAGACAGGGTCATCACCATAATGAGTCATCAGTGCCCTGAACTTACCTGTCTGGTACAAGGCTTTGAGGGAAGCAATGTCTGAGAGGTCTTCAGCTCTTGCTTGACACAGCCAGCGATTGTAACTAGAAAGTGAAAAACATCTGGTCAGATCTAATCCCCTTTGGGTCAGCATTAGAAGCCTAAAAAAGTATATGGGGAAGGAAGGATAAAACAAGCACTTCATGACTGATCTCTCTTTAATGTGAGTTTCTGATCAATAGAGCTACTTTCAAATTGATAAAGAAGCATTAAAATAAACATTCAAGTGTCAGCGACTTCCCCACTTATTTTTACTGGGGCACTGAATATGCACCACCTAGTAACTATCAGTGGCATTGCATGTGGGCTGAAAACATCTCAAAGATTTTTCCATTGAAACATCTCCGTGTCAGCATTTTAAAAACAGAAGATTTCTTTAAAAAGTCTGTAAGTTGAACCTTACTACTCAGCAACCAGCATCACATATGTATTTTATTTCTTAAATGGTGAAGAATTTAGTGCCTCATCTGAGTAAACACGGCAAATATCACACCTTAAAGATTCCCTAGCATGGGACTGGCTTCTTGCAAAGTGGTTATGCACATTAAGGCTAGTGGCAAAAAAAGAAAGAAAAAAAAAGAGGGAAGAACTGTCACTGTCCATTATTTATTTATTTATTAAGTCTTTCTATTTTGAGACAAAGAAAAAAACTACTTGCTAGCTGTCCAGAGCCTCAGGAGCAAGCAGGCAGTACTAAAAGCCAGTGTGACCCCACCACAGAAAGTGATAATTAAACAGTGACACCTTGAGGCAAAGGAATAAACCAGCTGGCCAGATGCACTGTAAGTGCTAGAGGATTCAGCGTTGGCCTCCCTTTTACTGCCCATTTGCTTCAGGCTTGAGAAGCTACCACTGAGATTCAGGGTGACATCAGACCTTACAGCTAACAAAGTCATCGTGAGAGTTGGTCCTCTGAACAGCTAGCTAACCCAGAACATTCACACAGGCAAGGAAATTCTCACTTCCTCTGATGCTGTTTTTGCAGTGCTGCCTCTGACAACTGTCCCTGAAGGATGAGGCGTCTCTGTTTGTCAACGTCTCCCTCCATGCGGGCAAAAGCATGGGAACCAATGAAAGACAAGTCTGCCTCCAACCCCTCTTCATCTGAAGCATCTGCAGTAGAAACAAAGGTAGCATAAAATGTTCAAGCTGTGTACGAAACAGCAGTGCTGCTGATGAACTGCTAAGTATCTCTGTGAGCCAACTCGTTCGTCATGCTACACACACAAAAACCACAGTGTACCATGATTATAGCATGCAACTGAGAACTACAGACTCCCCTAAAGTGTTGGTTTGACTGGAAAATAACTGAGCAAGTCTTAGTTATCACCACTTAGTTAAAACACACAGAAAATGGATAATTCTCTCAAGTGAATTCCACAATAAGGTCTAGAGAGAGTGACTTGGGGTTTCCACTTGTCCGAGTTGTTTTAAGAGGAAAAGTTAGCAGCATGCAGAGGGACATGTGCTGCAGTTTTACTCAGCTTAGAAGCTGTACTGTAGGAAGGGCTCGCTTCTTCCTTTTAAGTTGACTCTGCTGAAACACATGCTGTAGAAGAGTGATAACCTGAGTTTGGGTATCTACTACATGGTTGTGCAATGAAGTATGAGAACACAGGCTTACTTGTTGGCAACCATAACAGAATGCTTCACTGAACTTAAGGGTTGTGAGGCACTGGAACAGGCTGCCCAGGGAAGTGGTGGAGTCACCATCCCTGGAAGTCTTCAAAAGACGCTTAGATGTAGAGCTTAGGGATATGGTTTAGTGGTGGGCTGTTAGCGTTAGGTTGGAGGTTGGACTCGATGACCTTGAGGTCTCTTCCAACCTGGAAATTCTGTGATTCTGATTCTGAGAACTTTATATCATCAAGGAATATTGTTAAGGCTTCTAGTACTGCCTCTCTGGGCAATTTGTATGATGGGAAACGAGTTTCCCAACTTCAGTATGACATGCTATAGCAACAACGGAACAAGAGTGTAGGATTTCACTACACCCATTTTCTCCTATATATGCAAAACCTGTAATTTCAGAAATTGTTAGCCGGTGGCTAAGTGCCTCACACTGATCAGCCACTCCATACTACTCTGGCCAGAGGTTTAGGCAGGGAGAAGAAAAAAATAAGAGAGTAGTCTGAACAGCAAGAGTTGGTAACATCAGATATTGCACCATGAACAGGGAAATTGTGTGCATCTTTGTTGCATATTCAGCCTTATTGCTACCAGTCACGCAAAAGCAGAAAACCTTTGGAAACCATTCCAGATTCTCTGTTTTTGATGGTTTAAGGCCTGGCTTGAAGTGCCAACTTTTTACAGGACTGCTTAATGAAGAAGGCAGAATGTACCATCTATGCCCATTTACACGCTGTATTGTTTTGCCATCCACCTCTCACCATCTCAACCCTGAAACTTGGGCAACCTCTTTATACTCTGTCTTCTTTCACTGAGCTTTTGACAGCCATTTCCCAAACACTGGTCTCTGGATTGAGCTAGTTCCTCTGCTTTTTAGGGGAGTTTCTGCTAATTTTTGTTAAGCACGTACTAGTTTGATGCATGTACTGGATCAACAGAATCTGACCTGGCTGGAAACAACATTTTAATAAAGAGCCTATGACAGCCCAGTAACAATAATGTCTTTTTCAGCCAAGGGCTGGTACAATTCTGAATGGGAAAAGAAGCTCCTAACCAGCTCTGGAGAAAATCTGCAAAGTGAATGAACTCCTTCACCCCTCCCCCAAAAAATAAAAAGACAGAACGACGGCTTTACCACATCCTCTAACCACTCTCCACGTCGAGGCAGAAAGCAGAAGTTACTGCTGTCGAACACACAAAGCTAATGAGGCAACTTGACAATTCTTTTAATTACAGCCTGCCTTCCCACACCACCTCACCCAAGATCTCTCTTTGCTCACCCTGTGTTTTTTTCTGTGTTTTCCTTACTTTCACAAAGAGACCCTTATTCCAAAATTGAGTTAAGAACTCACCATCTGGAACACCTGGCTTCTCAGTAATTCTGATCTGCCGCTCTGGTACTACAGGCTCCCCTTCCGCATTACCAATATCTGCAGGGAGGTAAGGCAAGGATTGTATCTCTTCTTCCAATGATCTTGGAAAATACAGAGGCAGCAACTTCTGGTAAGTGGCCTATAAATAAGAAAAATGCGTGAAGGTCTATCACGCATCCTTGCTCTTCAGATATGTAACACCTACCCTTGTAGCAGGTATCTTCCCTGAGGTTTGGAGGCAAAGTGCTACTTTTCCAGGATGGCTTACATTGGGCTGCTACTTGGCAATAAAAGCAGATAGCCTTTATCAAGGTTATTTTTTTTTTTTGGTGACACATTGGCAAGTAACCCAGAGAAGATTCTGCTTTAAATTCTATGAACTCAGGTGGACTGAAGATATTTCAGCTTTATAATGAAGTTACAATACATGTAGATGACAAACTTCAGCAAAGGTTGCTTAAATTAAAATGGATCGCTACACAGACCACCTTGAGAGATATGACTGGAAAAAGAATAAACAAGAAACAACCAAGAGAAACCCTCCCCACATATAGGAAAACAGTGAAAATCTTTACTAAACATTGCAATACTTCATCACATGTTCCCTACAGCAGAATAGTACCTTTAGAACCCCTATTAAGTATTTTCCTTTTGTCATCCAGATGTGACAGAATCTGAACAGCGTGGGTATTCTGCACAGGAGCAGCTGTTATTAAGTCCAATATATAAGAGATGTTGTCCTAGTTTTGGCTAGGATAAAATAAATTTTCTTCCTAGTAGCTGGAATGGTGCCATGTTTTGGATTTAGGATGAGAATGGTGTTGGTAACACACTGATGTTTTAATTGTTGCAGAGCAGTGCTTGCACTGAGTCGAGGAATTTTCAGCTCTTCCTGCTGCCGTGCCAGTGAGGAGTCTGGGGGTGCACAAGGAGCTGGGAGGGGACAGAACCAGGACAGCTGACCCCAACTGACCAAAGGGATATCCCTTAGCACACGGCATTGTGCTCAACAATAAAACTGAGTGGAGTTGGCTGTGGGAGTAGGGCTGCTGCTCGGGGTCTGGCTGGGCATCGGTCAGCTAGTGTTGAGTAACTGCATTGTGCATCACTTGGCTTTGTGTATTTTTATCATCATTTTCTCTTCCTTTTCTGTCCTATTAAGCTGTCTGCATCTCAACCCACGAGATTTTACCTTTCTCCCCTCCATTCCCCCCTATGCCCCCACGCCACTGGTGGCAGGGGAGGAGTGAGTGAATGGCTGTGTGGTGCTTAGCTGGACCACAACGGTCCTTTACATGGGTCATGTGTAAACCTTGAGCACTGTGTTGGGCACCATTGATCAGCAACTATTAAACCGATCAAGTGTTTATAACAATTGTGTTTTAACATGCTCTGGTCAGATCTGTCATTGTCTCAACCCTTTGTGCCCCATATTGGGTACCAAAAGGACTGTTGTGGTTTAACCTGACAGGCAGCTACGCAACACACAGATGTCTGTTGCCTCCCCCTCAGTGGAATGGGGGAGAGAATCAGAAAAAAAATAATAAAAGAAGTAAAAACTCAAGGGTTGAGATAAAGACAGTGCAGCTGAAAAGTCCTTGACTCAGTGCAAGCACTGCTCTGCAACAACTAGAATATGGGCGCATTATCAGCATTATTCCCACCCTAAATCCAAAACACGAAACTGTAACAGCTACTAGGAAGAAAATTAACTCTATTCCAGCCAAAAACAGGACAGAAACTGTTAGCACTTACCTGAAAACAAATCATTAAACATCAAGCTTGTTAATTTCAGCAAGCAATGTTTAAGGTCTTTATATGTGAATGGAAATCAGGGCAATCTTCTAAAAGCAGAATACCAAACCTTGTGTAAAGAGCAAGTCTTGCATGAGAAATTCGTGTCTAGCTGGTAGCATGCATCCAGCCCAACTGCACGCTATAACCTCTAATAATGACTCTTGTTTACGGCTCAGGAACATCGAACCCAGAAATGGAAAGACTGTAAACACATCTATGGTGATTGCTCAAAGCGTGCTGGGAAAAAGTACTGGAAAAGATACTGCGCTGATAAAAGATGGAAATAAGCTGAGCAACCAAAAGTCTAAGTGAGACAGGATGATTTGTTAGGGAGAATCCGAGGCTCAGTCTACAGTGCAGGGGTTAATACTGCTGCTGAGATCAAACATGTCCGTGAATTTTGATGGAAGGAACATCAAAGAGATACCTCTTCGAGCTCAGAGACTGCAAACACAACCTTCTCCAGAGTCTCCCCGTGAATCTCCAGGAACCTTCTAACTGTGCCTGCAAGGAAGAAGAGTAAACGTAGTTAGCAAAATAGGAGAAGAAATTTACACACATGACTACAAGCATGGAAATCAACGGAGTGCAGAACAGAGAAAGACATCTCTCTCCTTGTACAAAATAGCTCCACAGGCAGCACACAAGCATGGATTAAGTGTTGGTTTAACATGAAATGGGTTCTCGGGCATAATGGAAATTCCATCTCCATTCTCTCCTGCTTCTGTCTTTATGGATGGATAAAAAAAATGAAAAAGTCTCTCTGTTGATTTTAGCTTACTAGGCACACCTCAACTTATGGAATGTGATCTTAGTGCCCTGTGAAAAAAACAAACCAAAGCCCTCCTTTACCAAGTCTCTGCAAGTTGTCAAAAATGGATATTCCTAGAACAACTGTGGTTCCCTCAGTTATCAGGAAAGCAACTTGATAAGCAAGCCATAGCAGAAGCTGGCACAAGGCAGAGTTAGCCACACAAAAACTCAGGGGTCAGCTATGCAAGAGCAGCATATAGAAATCATAAATGTAAGTCATGAGAGAATTTATTCCCTCTACTAATTTTTGGACTCCACAAAACTGTAGCATAATCCAAGAACACTGTCAAGTTCCTGAGCATTTGCAGCTTAGGGAGAAAAGCTTTGTAACCAAACTCCCAGTCAGGTATGTCCTTGTGTTGCAGCTCAGGGCCCTCATCTGTAATCTTGACAGATGCCAGGATCTTCAAGTGCTTTTCTATCAAGATTGCTAAGACAGAAAATGGCCAAACAAATCCATGGGCCTAGCAACATTTTTGTCAAGTAGCATATACCCCTACACAGACAACAACAAAGCAATAAAGGAAAGAAGTAACAACCAATCAGTAGAAAAAAAATCTCTTTTCAAAAACTTCCTGTACAGAAATTCATGTGTAACTGGGCTGACCCACAACACTGCTTTATAGGACAAACACAATTCTGCAGTTCCACATTTTTCTGAACCTGTGTGAGCAGATATTTTCAGAAATCTTACTCAGGCAGGTGGCAGAGAAACCAGAGAAACAGACGAATCAGTTTCTTCAAGGGCCAGCACCTCTGCTAAGCAAAGGGTGAGATTTCTCCAGACAGCTTGCACAGCAAGAGGAAAAGCCTATCATTCCACCTGCAACAACATTCCTATTGTGTAGGAGTACCACACGGGGAGGTCCAGGGAATCGGTGGTGGTGGAAAGCAGACAGGAAGAGCAGGACAATGGGAATGAAAAGTTAAAAGAGGAAAAGGAAAAAAAAAAGGCAAATACATAGTATTTGTCGTGGGAGACAGTGAACAGTTGATTCCTTTTCACCATTTCCATGCCACTCATGATTTTACAGACATCTATTACACGCCTTTCAAGTTCAGTGTATTGCAGTTCAAAGAAGACTTTAGCCTACTTAGCTGTTTATTGCCTTTGCCTGTTCTTGTTGACCTTCTCTGAACTTCTAGTTTTCTCTTGGATGCGCAACTTGAGGGGTGGACAATCTACAGGTTTACAGCACAGCATTCTTCATTTTGTTCAGTCTTACTTAGTTTGCTCCTTTGAACTCTGTTGAGCTGTTGTTTTCATGGAACCATTACAATCTCAAGGTGCTTCCTAGCATTAGCCCATCATTTTGCATGTGAAGGCAGAACCACGTACGGGTGGGTCAGTGGGGCAAGAATATCACTTTACATTTGGATATGCTGACTACGCTGAAATAGCAGGTGAAATTCACTCTGTTGCTTGAGGTCCATCTACAGTTATTCACAGCTAAGGCCTCATCCTTGTTATCCTGAACATTTTTCTATTATTAGCAAACTCTCACCTCACTCTTCAGCATCTTTTTCACGTCATTAAAAAATGTATCAAACACTAAGTTCCAATACAGCATCCAACCCATGGATGCTTATTCTCAGAGAAAGGTCTTCTGTTTTTATCCTCCATTTCCTATTCACCCATGCAAAGCCTGCCTCTTTATGGCCTCCTGTAACACATTACAGCCCCCTAAAAAAAGGTTTCCCCATATCAATAGCAGTCTGTCAGAGGTAAGCAATCTGTTGAATATTGCCATCCAGTTTACTTCACTTTCCAACATAAACTTACGCAGTGCTATGTGGGTTGCATCCTCCAAGGGGTAGCATCTTTTCAGAGAGTTAATGACACAAAATCCTACAGAGCACATTGCCTGTTCCCTGAAATCCAGAAATAGAGAAGTAAATGAACAGAAACATAACTTGAGGTCAAGTGGCAACATACTTTTGCCAGCACAGTAGGTAACACCAGTACTTTTCTCCTGCTTCTGTGTAGTAGTAACCCTTTCTCAGGTTTGTGCAGAAGGATGCTTTCCTGGCAAGATGCATACATAGTATTATTAAGCAGGGAAGGAAAGAACCATTAACGAATCCATGTTGTTTTTTTCTTGTGTTTGTTCTCAGCTTTCTCCTTCTACCTCAGCCACCTTCTTTCTGCAATTTCTCATATCCTGAATAAAGTTCTTACCTCGAGCTCCCTGTAATCATTTCAAAATACTTTTCTTCCTGTATAGGACTGACAACAAGGGAAAGGAGGGGAAGAAAAGGTGCTCTTTTATTGTAAGTATTATGTTCCTTCACTTGTCCTGCCATTTGTTTTGTCAGTGGTCCTCACATTGAGTGAAGTGGCTTACTTGATCCTACATACGATTAGACAACCACTGGCAAGGAGTGATATGTACCTGAACAGTAAGAACAGGAGCAGGCCACATTATTAGAAGAGTAAAGTAAAGGTGGTGCCAATAGTCAGAGGAGTTTGAACAAACTCAGAGCTGGTAGACAGTAATTTCACAGGTGTCAAAACTCGCTCTGAAGAATAGGAGGACTAAAAGTCACTCAGAAATCAGCAAGCAGAATTATCATTTATTTTTTTTTCATTATTGGAGGTTCCAATCCAGACCTGGCTTTGCTTGCCACTTATGTGGCAGAAAAAAAGCAAAAACCAAGAACTGCTATATACTAGAAGACTTAGCTAAAATCTAGATTGTGAAACAGTTTTTACGGCACTACAGCACAGAGATCAGACGTGGAAGAATTATCTTCCCTACCCTGTGTAATTGTGAAGTAAATTTTCTGACATTGTTCTTATTCAAGTATTTTTTGCCGACTACTATTACAACAGCCCGCATGGGAGAACAGAATTCAGGAAAGAGTACAGAAAAACAGAAACCATAAAGATGAAAAAAATGTTAGCTAAGAGGAAGTAGAAGACACTAGGGATGAAAGAGGAAAAACTACAGACCCATCTGCAGTAACTGTTGATTTAGAAATAACCTTGCACCCTGACTCAGAATTGTGGCTACAGTATGAGGGCTGAGAGGCCAAAAATATGAACTGATACAGCAGTCTGATCTGACTGGGTATGTCCGTGTGGCTGCAGAGAGACACCTGAAACTGCTGCTTGACCAAGCTCTTTTAAAGATTTTTGCAGCATGGAGTCCGGCAGAATTATAAATGATGCTTCTCTGAACGTCTGAATGCTGCACAGCTCTGGCTACGCTGTTTCAGGACTTGAACCCGCTCAGATCTCTCACTACATTTTATTTAAAACCTCAGCACAGGTCAGAAGACGTGAGGTATACCATAAACACAGTAACATGCTTATGTTCTGATCCCAATCCAATCAATGCGAGAAGATATTCACAGGCATTTGGCCTCCTGTAGGGGAATGGATGTGCTGTGCAAGCCTTACGTAAGTCTCTGGACGCTTACTTTGCGAGCTGCAGGACGTTGCGGTAACAGCTGTATAGAGAACTCTCAGCTGCTGTGCGATACCGGCTCTTGTACTTGGGTCCGACTGTGTGAATGATGAAGCGTGCAGCCAAATTAAATCCTTTGGTGAGTTTAGCCTCCCCTGTCCTGCACCCTGAAAAAAAAAATAAACACCAGGATTTGCACAAATGTTGTAAGGTTAGAAATCTTCAAGCCCTCGACTTCCTCCTGGGTCAGATAATTTGACTTCATCCGTAAAAGTCAGCATTTTGGGTATCAAATATTAAGGACAGCACTTTCTCTCTCATAGCTACTGCTTAATAGCACCTAGTCATGTTGAAGAGGTGAAGGCTGTGCTAATTCCTCTCAATTTTAAAAACTACACATACGAAGACAAACCATAAATTGTCAGAAATGCTGTCTTAATTGCAGTGCTTACTATGTTACAGACAGAGCCAAAGGGAGAAATATGTTAACAACATGCAGAACAGTGATACACCGATGTGCCAACCACCAATAAAAAGTCTTTCTGAATTTAACAGCCTCGTTTTAGGAAACTGCTTTGTGGATAAAAGGACTGCAAAGCTCCTTAATCAAACTCACTTACATGAACTGGAAAGACTGAGCACACATTTCATCTGCACTCCCAGAGCAGAGTCACATTCATTGTTTTGCAAATTTCTTAAGTGTCCATAAGGTGTAAGCATAATTTTCAAGGAGATCATACCTTTCTTGACAGACCAGATGTCTAGTCCAAAGGCAATGAAGTTTGAACACCACATTTAATTGTTGCATTCCCAGCACCCTCCAGTTACATACTCTAGGATCACTTACTGCATGCTAGCATAGTCTTTAACTCACTTTGATTAGGACTGTTCTTTGGCTATCCCTTGCAAGTTACTCCTACTTAATTTCTGCATTTCTTTGCAAGTTTTTTGCATTTTGTCAGAACCCTCTGTGACATCTCTACTGCCTTCCATTTGTCAATGCATTTTGAATTAAAAAAATAATAATAAATCAGCCACAGCTATTGTTTTTGAAGTCTGTTTTTCCTTCAGGAAAGGTACCTGGAGGAAAAGTCTGCTAATTCTCCCCTTATTCACCTAAATCATTTCACAAGACATCAAGTCCACTGCAGTTCTGAGCAGCTGAAGAAGTACTTTTAGTCTCTCTCTTTCCCAACCCTCAAGGAGGAATATTTCTCATCTTCTTCCTTCTGCTTGTACAGCTGCAGAGATCAACTTAAGCTTTCTAATCTAGCTGAAAACTAATCTTTTTCACCAGATCAGCTTTCAACCTGATCTTATAGGTTGCTATTGCCCAAGAAAAGAAATGCTGTGTGAACAAGCGGCTGGGACCATCCTTCTGACAGCAGCACCACTGCAGCCTGCTTCAAGTTGATTACGAAGCTTCACATTGAACAGAAATGTTCACTTTGTCTCCGGCTCCACTGAATTTGTTGTGGTACTCAGACAGGCTGTTTCACAGCATACATGAAAGCATGTTTTATGGCAGGAAATATTCCAGGCTGAGAATCTTACTCAAGACTTAAGGCATGCCTTTTCAGTGGCAGCAACATACTGCCTTTAAGCCAACACCTTGTAAACTTTTTGATCCCATAAGTCACATTATTTTCTATAGAAGTCAACCTTATTTATTCTGAATTAAGTGGAAAACACAACAGCAGACTAAAATTAAGCATAGACTTTGAACTACTGTACATCCTCTAGAGTGCCTCAACTCCAAAGAACCTATCTAGGCAAGCTGAAGGTAGGAAAATGAGAAGCTAAAGCCAAAACTTTTAATATATTAGATATCAAGCTATTATTTTCTCCTATGAAGACAGGCTGAGAGAGCTGGACTTGTTCATTCACCCTGGAGAAGAGAAGGCTCCCTGGAGACTTTATGGCAGCCTTCCAGTACCTAAAGTGGGCCTACAGGAATGCTGGAGAGAGACTCTTTGTCAGTGGGTGTAGTGACAGGACAATAGGGAGTGGATTTAAACTAGAAGAGGGTAGATTTAGATTAGATATAAGGAAGAAATTCTTTACTATGAGTGTGGTGAGGCCCTGGAACCAGTTGCCCAGAGAAGCTGCAGATGCACCTGGAGGTGCTCAAGGCTAGGATGGATGGGGCTTGGAGCAACTTGGATTAGAGGATGGTTTCCCTGCTCATGGCAGGGGGGTTGGAACTGGATGAGCTTTAAGGTTTCTTCCAAGTCAAACCATTTTATGATTCTGTGATCTGAATGGATCAAGGAGGAAGAATAAAGTCACACAAACTCAGAAGAGCAAGCAAAGACCTGTAATAAAAATTGTCCAAATTATTTTCTCTTGTGGAAAAGAATTAAGAGAGTTTGACTTAGGTGTAACTGTGAACTCCATAGGGAAACTAATAAATTCAGACAACCACATGCAGAATCAGTAATTTCTAACTACACGAGCATCACACTTTGTACTTCCCAATGCCCTCTGTGTAAAGATCTCTACAAAATTTGCAAAACTAAATCAAGCAGCAAGTATTATTCCAATTTTAAGACACAGAGTCAGGTGGTCTAGTACAGCGACTTGTACAAGGTCAAGGTCTGTGGCAAAAATTGAACTTGAGATCTTATTATTTTAATCTGGTGATAAAAAATCCCTCCCTTTACTCCCTGTAGTATTTCTGTGTTAATCAAAACTACACTGTTCCCAGGAACACAGACGTTAGCTGAGCCTTAAAGAAAGCACAATTCTTCTAAAGATCAGCATGTCACATGCTTTAAGATCATGTTTTTTCTTTCAGTCTATGAAACACAGACATATATGGAGCAGTAGAAGTAACTTGACCAAAAATCACCACTCCACACAATCTACAGGTTTAGACCCAAGATCTAAATTTTAAATTCTCACCAAGAACTTTCTCCCACATAAAGAAAAATTAAAATTTAAATGGGAAAGAGCACACAGAGGAGGCTGAGGTGACCAAAGTGTGATAAACTAGTTTCTTAACTAAGCTTTGTTTCTGCTACTGTGAAACTCATTAATAGTGCACAAAAGCCAGAGCTGTAACCCAGTTTCTTCCACCATACAACACTCCAGTAGAGCATCAGAGAAGTATTGATTTCTGAAAGGATCTTGTCACAAGACTAAGGGGAAACTATCACAAGGAGTCATGCATCTGCAGAATACATCAAAACCATCAGTGTCACCACAGGGGTGGAGGATGTAAACTGCATACAGCTCAGGATGGTAAAAGAGAATTTAAGAAGCTCAGCCCAACTTTTATAGAGAACTTCCTACAGAGCTGACAGATCTTGAATGTTAAGGACTCCTTGAAATGTCCCTCTTCCCACCCCACAATGCACTGAAAGAACCCCTCAGTTTATTTTTAGAAAAGTGAGTGTATGTACCAGGGTCCTAGCTATTCTGTAACATCTGCTGTATTTTAACAGTTGTTTCCATTCTAAGGATGCACACGGACTTTTCCCTCTTCTATGCAATGGTTACTCTTCCTCCTGTCTTACTTCCAGCTTACCCGCAAAAGGCAAGCTGAATGAGTTGAATAGGATTTTATAAAACTAAAGATGCCTGTTCTATTGCCATTTAAGCTACTGAGAGCCTGCATTAGAAATATAATGCTCCTTCTATCCATTTTGTTACTACTGACAAGGAGATAGAGCTGTTACCAAAGAGAGTGACCAGTACTTCACATAAATCAGTTTGGTCTCAAAATTCAGCTCAGTACCATGTGGGAAATCTTAGTTTTAACTGCAGGCTGTATCAGACATTTGTATGACCTTGGATAACTATAAACTCATGGTTCCTCACATAAAATAAAAAAGACACTTATTTTCATCTAACAGACATTGAGAATAAAACTGAATGTTTATAAGTCTCATTACCATCAATATAACATGTTAACAAAGAATCTAGCTAATGTAAACCTCACCAAAAGTGGAGGAAATGTATGTCAATCTAGCCTCCCCTCTTTATTTCACCTTAACACCAGACACGGGAGAGAAAAAAAAAAAAAAAGCTACATCTTGATTTTGGCTCATGCTTTGTACTATGCAAAGACAGCAGATTTCAGTGTGAAAAATGCCTCCAGCTACTTACCCTTGAGCTTCTGGAGTTCATCCCTCAGGTCAGGCCCAGCATGCATGAAGACACTTTCAGATACTGGATTCTTATCGGTGAGAGACTCATTACTGGTATTTACTATGGCTGTGCAGTTCAGTAATGCTACATCTCCTTTCCTGAGGAAACAAGGAAAGTTTATTGCAGGTTAAATGTCAGATTAAGCAGGATATTCTCAAATAAATGCTGACAAGCAAGGAAATGATAAGTTAAAGCATTAACAATATCCCAGTTCCCACATAGTGTAGTGTACCCTGACATGTTTGCCATGCAGAATCATCCTCTGTTTCCAACTGATAAAGGGAGATTGCATCCAACCCCTCATTTCCTTGAAAACTCTCAGCCTCAACAGTCATTTAGGGGTATACGTAGATAATGCAGTGTTTTCGTTTTATGTAGGGTGGTTTAGTTAGTAGAAAATGTGCAGCAGCGCAATATAAGACATTAAAAAAAATGTATTCTTTCACATCTTAGAGATAAGACGACACTCCTTATGATATGCTATTTCCAAAGCTTCAAACATATCAATTTCCCTGCCCCTATCTGGAGGCATACCATCCAGGGCACCTTACTGCTGCTATTCCTCAGACCACCAAAGGTCTCAAGTGACACTGTGGCCGGTCAAGTTTTCATTACATTTGTTCTGGAATTGTGCACCCACAATTTGATCGTGTTCAGTCTGCTGCTCAAGGATCAGACATGCAGAAGATAAACACAGCAGAGATACATGCGAGAAGATGGAACAGCAGAACTCTGACCTGCTTTTTGTCACAGCAGCTGTCAAAGGGATTTTGGAATCAAACAGCATAGGAAGGGAAATAACAATTCCCAAACACAGGGAGAGATTCAAGTGACAGTTCAAAGTGCTCACATTTATTTTACCCAAACACAGGCCACAGGAGATGTTTAACCTTTTGTTTTTCTTTTTTTCTTTCATCAGGTTCAGCAAATCCATGAACAGTCCTATTTCCCACACGTATGAACCAGGAAAGATGTTCAGGCTGATCCTTTAATTTGCCCCCCCCAATAAATCTGTTGATTCTAGGACTCTGTAACAGCATTTCATCATTCTAAATCCTCCTCTCTTCATACTGATTAGCAGAGTTACTCACCTAGAGAGTAGGTTTCAGTGTCTGAGATACAGGAAAGAAAAACTGATGGAGTAAGTTCACCTCAGCACACTGTACTTATCAACAGATTTTGGTAGAAAAACATGGAGTGGTTGTTGTTTGAGGCAGTCAGATCCTGCAGGAAATGGAGAGGTGATGACAAAGGCATTGGAACCATGTTGAGCTTACCATAATATTATTTTTGCATTGATGTCCTTCCTGTATGGAAAAGGTGATCTAACATCAACTTGAGCTTTTTCAACAGGGTTTGGGTGAGAGTCCAGCTGCTTAGCCTCATAGACATCACTCCAGCCTGGCAGACTGTCGATATCCACAAATTTGGAAGGTGCACCCAAGGGATCCATGGAATGGAAAGAATGGCTTCTTTTTTCCCCGTTAACTTGTCACACTCCAGTTCTCAATGGAGACTTCTAGGTGCTTTAAAGGAAGAAAATCAAATCAGGTCACAGCTGTTTACAGAACGCAATTCCCATGGAGCCATCAGACCTTTCACAAGGCTACAGCGCAATCACAGGCAACAGAAAAACAGATTTATTTCCAACTCAACCTCTTTCCCTTTCTCTAGTTTTGTCATCTGTAAGCCAAGGGACGATGAAAATACTCATAGAATACTTGTAGTAAGACGAGATTTCTCCAATAGTGCAAGAAAAAAACTCCTTCTCTGTTAACTTGGTTCAACTGACTTGTGGACTTTTATTTTGAAAGTGCTGAAAGCAAACTCCCAAGTGCTGAAGGGACCTTAGCCTTTCTGAAAAGCACTATTTCTCTCTATAAACGAAAAGCAAGTTTGCAGTAGGGTGCGTACAACCTATTCCTTCAGATACTTTGGTCTAGCCCTGGGTCATGCTTAAAAACAAACAACACAAAAGAAAACAAGTGTCTGTTCTCCCCCACCCAACCATCACCACCAGAAAGAAAAAACAAACAAACAAAAAATAAAATCCTCCAACAAGCAAAAGAAAATCCAGCATCACACCCTTAAAAAAAAGCCCCCATCCCAGCAGTACAACTCGGTCGTACAACTGTACCACAGCCCAGTAAGTTCTGGGGCACTGCAAACAAGGCTCAGTTTTTACAGTTGTGAACTTACAAAACCATTTCTCCCAAGTAGATTTAGGGGAAAAAAAAACAAGCAGAGGTAAATTTGAATGCTTTCCAATGAACTTCAAACACTGAAGCATACTGAACTCTGCCATCTGACCCTTTTTTTTTTCAAAAGGCCAAAATAACACTGGCGTTAGATCGAGACTCGAGCTTCCCAAAACGCCAGTACAGCCCACCACGCAGGCAACTACATCTCCATTCCTACTGCTGAACCGTACTGGGGAATTAAACTAGCACCAACGGGCTCACATACGTGACTTTGGCTTTGACAAAGCAGCATCCACAAATGGCAATTCCAAAACGTGAGGTATATGGGCTAGCTAGGAAACAAACCAACCCCACCAAAACCCCAAACCGATGGCTGATAAAGGCAGATGCTACAACAGCAGTGGACATAAGTGCATATAAATAGGATTTTTGGCCTGATGACTGGGAGAAAAGAGACGGACAAGAAGGGTACGGTTCATCAGCTGATGATCCTGCAACACATCAGAGCCCACTGTGTGAGGTGCAGACAAAGGTGGGGGCCTGGGCAGGGCAGCAAGAAGAGGCAGCAGGGAAGGAGGTGCATTATAGCTCCTCCCGGATATTTCCACCCAAATTTTGTAGCCTGGGGACCTCCTGCGACAGAGGCGGCGTTCCCGCACGGGTTACAGGGCTGACATGCAGAACGACGAGCCGCAAACCAAGCCATGGAGCCCGGCAGGCTGCAGGGGCGGACATTTTACAGAGCGCCGTGCGCACCCCCCACCCCGCCCCGGGGGCTGCAGCCCCGCAACGCCGGGGACGCGGGCGCAGCACCCGCTGCGGATCCACCGCCCCGACCGCGCACGGGCGGCTCTCCCTCCCTCCCGTGACACGTTTCGGCACACTTCTGGCCGCAAGAAGCCGGCCACGACCCCCCTTCCACGCCCGAAACCCCTCTCCCCACGCCCTCTCCGGGCGAGCACCGGCGGCGGCGCCCCCACTCACAGGCCCGAGGGTCCCGCTGGGCGCCGCTGCGGCGGCATCACCCCGGAACGGGGCGGGCATTACCAGCCCTACGCACTCTTCCGTTTCCTCCAGCACCGCCCCGGCGGTTTCCCGGCCCTCCGTGACGCGCCTCCGGTTCCACCGGCAACGTGCCGGTGCGCGTGGCCATGGGGCTGAGCCGGCAGTACCTGCGCTACGTGCCCGCCGCCGTCTTCGGGCTGGTGGGCAGCGCCGGGGGCAACGCCGCCATGGTGGCGGTGGGCGGCGAGCGGGGCCGCGGCGTGGCGGTGGCGGCCTGCGAGCACGTCTTCGTGTGGGACGCGAGGAAGGGGGAGAAGGTGAGGTGGGAAAGCTGCTCTGTCCCCCCTCCGCCCGAGGGAGGCCGAGCACGGGAGGATGGACGGGTCGGCGTGCTTACAGGCAGCCCCTCAGCTCGCGGGCAAGGCCCCTCGCGCTCTGGTGGTTGAAATGCAGGGGCAGGGATTTGGGTTTCTGGGTCCCGGGTTCCTGTTTGATTGGGAGGAATTACTTCTGGTTGCTATGTGCCTTGTAAAATGGGGCTAATTATACCCAATTCAGCATAAGAAGCTGAAGAACGAACTTCTAGAGACGCAGAAGCGCTTCGTTGGAAGTGCAGTAGGAGCACCAAATGCATTCTGTGTTCCAGGCCCTGTTCCTGAATGATTGTGAGAAAATACTTCTAGTTCCCCTGTGCCTTGTAAAATGGGGTTAATTACACTCTATTCAGCACAGGAACCTGAAAAACAAACTTCTGAAGACACAGAAACACTATGTTGGAAGTTCAGTAGAAGCACAATATACACTCTGCTCTCTAAGCGTGTGGCTCTGAAATACCATTTATCATCATTTTTTTTTGTTTTGTCTCCTAATTTGCTTTGTTTTGTCTCCTAATTTGCTTTGTTTTGTCTCCTAAATTGCAGGTTCTTATCCTTAAGGGTCTCAAGCAGGAGGTCAGGTACCTCTGCCCCTCTCCGGACGGGTTGCACTTGGCTGTTGGCTATGAAGATGGATCGATCCGTATCTTCAACCTCCAGAGCGGGGAAGCGAATGTCACTTTCAATGGACACAAGGCTGCAGTTACAGCCATGCAGTACGACCAGCTTGGCGGTCGGCTGGTATCTGGCTCAAAGGTGAGGCTTGCACACCTGGGGGCCATCCCTTTAACAGAAAGGAGGAAGAGAGACTCTGTGGAGAAGTTTGACCTGGGCTAAAATATTTGGTATTTTAAGCGGGTTACTTGGCCTCTGCCTATAGCAGGAATTGGCAGTGAGTTGAGTTAGGTTTGCAAGATGTCAATGGAGTTGGGGAGGCCAGGGCTGGAAGAAAGCTGAGGGGCAGCAGAGGGGTATTAGCAGATCTGTTGAAGGTGAAGAAGTTTGTGAGGTCAAGAAAAACAAAATTGATTCAAGCCAGGACAGAGGTGCATTTATTGGTCTGAATGCACATCAAGGGAAGGATCATCATTTGCAACAATCATCCTTACATTCAAATTCAGGATGAGAAAGCATGCTCTTGGGTTGCCTTTTCAGTCATAGGATGGTTTGGGTTGGAAGGGACCTTAAGCTGCTTCAGTTCCAACCCCCCTGCAACTGGCAGGGGCACCTCCAGCTAATAAAGAGTATCATAGAAGAGGTAGACATTTTGCAGAGACAAATGCTTTGAGACACTCTTTCTGTTCCAGGATACAGATGTCATTGTGTGGGATGTCATCAACGAGAGCGGTCTGTACCGGCTGAAAGGGCACAAGGATGCTGTCACTCAAGTCCTTTTCTTGAAGGAGAAGAACCTGCTGGTCACCAGGTGAGCCAAGCTTAGTGTAGTGGTAAATCAGGAAAGTGGCCATGGTTTTACTTGTTATTTATGTATCCTAGGTGCTACAGCCATTTGTGTTTTTATTCTGTGCTCTCAGGCCTCACTGTGCTTTTACTGCTTAAAGGAATGGTCTTTTTCTATATCATAGAATCACAGAATGGATTGGGTTGGAAGGGACCTTAAAGATCGTCTAGTTTCAACCCCCCCCGTCATGGGCAGTGAAACCTTTCACTAGATCAGGTTGCCCAAAGCCCCATCCATACGTATGAGACCTATAGGATGTTGTGATGGAGTAACGAGGTCTCAAATCTGCTAGAGAAGAATATACTTTGTTAGTTTGGTAGATGATGACTCTTTCCTAATGGAATTTCACATCTTTGCACATCAGTTTTAGAAATGCTTCTTAATTCTCTCAGTAGCTAAATTGAAATAAAGAATCTCTGTTCCTTTATTAAAAGAGTAAAGATGTTACCATATTGTTCTGGAGATGAAAAGTTTTTCTTCCTTACTTTAGCTCATTTTTTTCAGCAGATAGACATCTCTGCTTTGAGAATGAGATGAATGAGACTTTTTTTTTTTTCCCCAAGAAGCTTATTGCAGTCCTTTGTGTGCATTTTTTTGGGTGAGATTTTCACCTGTACAATTTACAAGTACCCTTGGCTCCTGTGTAGCAAAAGAGATAGATTAACAGTAAATCTCATTTGTAATCAGAATTTTTTTTTGTCTTGAGTAAGCTTAGTAATGGAACAACAAATTTTGTATTTTTGTTTGCATCTTATTGAAGAAATTAGTCTCTAATAAAGTTACCAAAAATAAAAGAGTATTAATTGTTGTAGGGTGAACGGAAGGAATCTTAATGAATGTTCAAATTACTAATGCTCTTGGAGCACTAGGTTAGCATAATATAGCCAGAAACGTTTTCCAGAAAGTCTAACCTTACAAGGGCTTTGAGGGACTGTGTTCAGCTGTAGTTCCCCATTGGGAGGAGTAGCTCTAAATCACTCTTCAAAGTGAAGGTGATGGCTTTTGTTCTAGAGGTTGAGAGTGTGGCAAAAAGGTTTGAAAGGCATGTTTAGAATTTGATCAGCACTTTGCACTTATTGGTCCCACCCTAAAGAATACTGTTCTTGCCCTAAGCTAGGAAGAGGGCTGCATGACACTGGGGCTTGCAGCTGAATCTGGATTGCTAGATACCTTCATGCAGCATCTTTGTGTTGCTGTACTCTTGTCCTTGCATAGCTTGTGAAATTTAGTGTATTCCTACTCTGGGCAGCTGATCTGTGATACATTGCAGCACGTTTTAGATTTTATCACACTGTATTAGATTTAGATTGTATTTCTGCGGCTTTCTAAGCTCATGGTATTACATGAGCTCTAGAAATCTTTCCTCGTGTCTTGAGGTTTTCTTTTTTGTTCTAGTGGCAAAGACACATTGGTGAAATGGTGGGACCTGGACACTCAGCACTGCTTCAAAACTCTGGTTGGACACCGCACTGAGGTAAAGAAAATGAATGTACAGAGAACCGTAGAGATGGAGGGGCTTTGGATTACATGTCAGGGCTCACCTTGTGCTTTTTCTGTTTTCAGGGGTTGTAAACTAAAACTCTGATGTATTTTTGGTTGTTATTAAGCTTTAGGGATGAGCAAATGAGAGACTTCCAAACTTTCTAGGAACTGTCATCAACATACAGTGGGTGACAATTCCAATACAGGTGTCCCTGGAGGAAATTCCAGTTAGATCCAATTTCTTCTTGGTTCCTATTTAAATAAATTAATTAAAGATGCTCTCCTATTGCTATGATAGTCAAAGGAGCCGTAAACCAATTCCTCACGTTGTGCCTTTGGACAGGTTTGGGGGATGGCTTTGATATCAGAAGAGAAACGTCTGATCACTGGGACTGCTGACAGTGAGCTCAGAGTGTGGGATATCAGCTACATCCAAGAGGAGGTAAGATACTCCCTCTGTAACCCCCACAGTCTTGCCCATCTGCTTATCTTTTGACTGAAATGGGACTAGAACGTGTTAAATCCGATTGCTGTTCTGGGAAACCGAGCCAAAGCAGCGTCTTTGCTGTCTGAGGGGTCCAGAAGCTGCCCTTGGGATAGACTTTTTGATGTTTTCTGTATTTTGAGCTTGCATGTTAAGCTGCAAGAACATCCAGAACAAAGTTTCCAGAGTATGCCAGATCTTCCAGCTGTCTGGCATACAGCTGGAGAAGACAATTTTGTGGGATAAGCAGGGGAGAACATGGAGCATTTGGTGCCTATTGGCATGCTGTAGTCCACTGTTTTTGCTGTGTACGCTAACTGTTCCTTCAGGGACATGAAGTGTGAGTGAAACAGGAACCAGAACACTTTAGGTCTTGTGGTTTAAGTTATTCCTTATGGACTTTTGTCCATGAACAGGTAAAAGACCCTGATGAGCCAGAATCCAAGAAAAGCAAAGGGTCTTCACCTGTAGCAGAAAAAAACACTGAAGAGGATGAGACGCTAGAGTTAGATGAAGGCCCTGAAGAGGTAAGCTCACTTTTCCATGCTGTCTGTGGGCTGGTGTATATGTAGTGTCGTTTGCATGGTGCCACTTGCGGAGCCAGCGAGAGTCTGAGGGCTGTTCACATGTTGCTTTTCTGTACTGAGTTTATACACCAAATGAGATGTTTGTGCTGCTAGGGAAAACGTGGTAATTTTTGTCTTGCTTCGTGACATCATCCTTAGTGACGTTTGCTGCCCCATTTATCTGCAGAACATCAGCAGATGTTTGTGCCAAAGCATGTACACGTTGCTTTGACCTCTGTTTGGGAGAGGGGGGGGATTAAGAAGTCTTTAATGTTTGGTAGAGCTCTTTCATTAAACAACATCAGAATGATGTTGTCAGTAGCTGTTGGGCAGCTGGTGAGTTCAGTGCTGATGCTCACTGTTTCAGGTCAGTGGTAGAAGCACAGATTCATGGGGTCAGGGTGGCACCATGTGGTATGAGACTGGATTGTGCAAAGCCATTCCCACTTGTGCTGCTGGTGGAGGCTTCACCTGGTCTGTTTTTTTGGGGAAAGTTTCTGGGATCTTTCTCTGACTCCAGACTGCTTGTAGTTACGGTAGATAACTGAACTTGTTCAAGATTTTTCCTAGCTTCCTTTCAGAAGATTTCTCTCCCTTTAATGACTGGTTTTAGTCTCTGTTCTCTACCTTCTCTGCCTCTTGTGACAGAGTAGCTGAACTCTGCTGCTTTTGCAGCATAGAAATTCAGCTTTGTTTCTCAAATGGCTATGATTAGCCAAGGAAATTAAGTTACTCTTCCACTGAGACTGTCAATGGTACGTTCCTTGCATTTTAGATATAAAGAAAGGAGATAAGCATCTTTGTAAGCTATAGATTGTTTTGTCCTTGCTCTCTGTTCTACCACAACCCTGTAGGTTCATTTTCTAGCTCTTCTCCTCCTGAATTCCCTTCTAAGAAGGTTTTTCAGTTTGCTTGAGAGAAGATCACTTGACCTTCCAGACCAAGGTTCTTCTTTTTTTCCTGTAGCGTGTCCTGAAGTGCAGTAAAGTTGGATCCATCATGCGGGAAGGGAGAGACCGAGTAGTTACTCTTGCCACAGACCGAACGGGCAAGATTTTGGCCTGCCATGTAAGTAATTGGGGGGCTCTCCTATTGAGTTGCTGAAGAGGCTCTCGGAGACCTTGGACAATATTTGTAAGTGCCGCCCAGGGCTTTGCATGCCTATGACTGTTTGCTCTGTCTCAAGGGGACTGATGCTGTTCTGGAAGTGTTCTCTGTCCTTTCTCAAGAGGAAGTCCAAAAGAAATTGGAAAAGAAAATGAAGAAGGCAAAGAAAAAAGCCAAGTAAGAATTTATGAGGATGCTCTCTGTGTCCAGAAAACTGTTAGCTCCTCAAGCAGCATGACAGTGGTTGAACTCGAAGCTGCTGGTCATTCTGACTGTGCTAGCTGTGGTATTTTGCAGGCACTGCTCTTGTGAATCCTTGGCACTTGTCTAAGCAGCTAAGTTGCTCCCAGAGACTAAGGAAATTTCTTAGAACACAAGAAACATTCCTTCTGAGTACTTTGACTGCAGAAAGAGCTAATGTGTGGAAGGGAATGGGCAGAAAATGTTTTGCTGTATTTTTTAGAGCTTCTCACTTCTACCTGACATTCATATTTACACTGCTTGCTGTATCACATAAAGTGTCTGGTAGGGCATACTGGAATGAGAGTTTCATCTGAGAAGTAGAGAGTGACTCTGATACCTCAGAGTGAGAGCAGGCAGAGAGAGATTCAGGTCAGAGCTTTATTAATGGGTCCTTTGTGTTAAATGGCTATCTGAGTATCCTGGTACTTAACAGATGCCTCACAATAGCCCACAGGGAGAGGTCCGTCTCCAGGGTAGAAACTCAAGCGTAGGGCAGATAAATCTGGATTCACTTTGGCAATGAATGAGGACTTTTGGTGAGTGGTAGGAGATGAGCAGAAGCTGATCTTCCCATCAAACACAATGCTGTTGTCTGTTTTGTATCCACCGTTCTAATGTGCATGTTCAAGTGCTTTGATTCCCTTCCAGAGGAGGTTGCTGTCCTTGAGAGTTTGTCTCTGTAGTAGCTTGCATACTAGCATGAACTTAACCGTCTAACCCTGTTCTTAAAAAGGGTTAGTGCTGCTGCATAACAAGACAGTTGTTTTCAGCAGGCTACGTGGTTTCCTTATTCTCTGACCCTGTCTTAGTTTGTGTTGGCTGGGCTGAGTTGTTTGACTCCCCTCCATTATCTGACCTTTCTAGACAAAAGTCTGAGGAAGAGGTGCCTGAAGGGAATGTGGAGCTGAGCCTGCAGGAGGAGATTCAGCGGGTCACTAACATCAAGGCTTCTGCTAAAATCAAGTAAGTGGAAATCCTGCTGTACAGGCTGAGCTATGGTTGAGCAGCTGCTTGGGAAGAGCTCTGCACAGCTCATTATGGGAGAGGTGGAAGAAGCTTCCCCCTCGACGTCTGTTTAACTTGGAGCTGAGCAGAAGCTTACCATGATCTGCCAGTCTATTATTGTTGTCCTCTGTGGCTTAACATGCACCTGCTTGTAGCATGCGCTCTGTCTGTGCTCCCCTTTTTCAGTTGTTCTTGATACTTGATCCCTCCTGCATTTTGTCTTATGACCCGTGTGTACAGTTCTGATTTCTTTCTGATCAAACAGGTCGTTTGACATGATTCTCTCTCCAAAAGGAGAGCTGAAGGTTGTGTTGCTGCTCCAGAACAACATAATTGAGTCATACGTGCTGAACCTGTCAGCGCAAGTCCCACAGGCTGTCCGTGCATCCAAGATAAGCATTGGAGGCCACCGCAGTGACGTTAGGACGTTGGCTTTTAGCTCTGACAACATTGCTGTTCTCTCAGCATCTGCAGAGTCCGTAAAGATTTGGAACAGGTATGCCGCGCTGTTGTGTCAGTCTCCTCTGCCCTGTGCATGTCAGTGTCTCAGAACTCAGAGATGCTGCGTTCGGGGAAACGGTGTTAAGGAAGAGGGAATGATGGAGAAATATAAAATAGTGTGTTCCCTCCTTTATGTTCCTTAAGTAAAGGAAGTAAACAGAACAGTATGGTGATGTAGTATTGTGAGCGTGTCTCACCTGGGGCAGATTTTGGGTGATAAGAGGTTTTGGACTCTGCCTTTGTCCACAGGTCAACCTTGCAGTGCATCCGCACAATGGACTGTGAGTACGCGCTCTGCTCGTTCTTTGTCCCAGGAGATAGGCAGGTCATCGTTGGCACCAAGGTAAATAAATAGGGTCTGTTCTGCATTCCTGACTGCCCAGGCCCAGGAGTATGTTCTGAAAATGTCATTAAGGCAGCCTTACTGAAAATGCATTGCGTTTCCTGACCTGGAACATTCCGTTTTAGGTGCAAAAAGCGTCAGAACAGCATCTGTTCTATTCCCAGTCTTTATGTAGCTCCTATGGCTTGAGCTGGACAGCTGGGGAGGGCTTTGGGAAGTCCCAGATGGAGACCAGGAGTTTGTCCACCTGTGCGTGACAGCCATCTAATGAAGCTGGCTGTTCAGGAGACAGATGACAGGTGTGCTCCCCACTGAGGAGCTATGGAAGCCTTGACAGCTGAGCCCACACAAATGGAGCAAGAGCTCCTCTGCTGTCAGCAGGGCCCTGCCCTAACTCCTGTGGATTGCATAACCTGGGAGTATTTCCTCTGAGCTCTCCTCTACCTTTGGAGCTTTCTTTCTCCCTTAATGCGTGGCTGCTTTGTCACTGCTGGGGTCTCACCCGTTTTTGTCATTTCCAGGAGACCACTCTAGCACCTAAGGCTCAGGTCTGTTTGCAGATCTGACTAATGCTCCATAAGCTGTTCCTGGAGTGTACTGTGAATGTCGAGTGGCTGTTTTGTCCTCTTTGTTGTGCCTTTCTCCCCAGACAGGGAAACTGCAGCTGTATGACCTGGCTTCTGGGAGTCTGATGGAGACACTTAATGCTCACGACGGGGCAGTGTGGTCCATTGCTCTGTCACCAGACCAGGTATCTCAGCCACTCTTCTAAGTGTTGTATGTTGCATGTGTTTTTATGTAGCTCCCTCCTGTCGTGCTGTGTTTGTGCTACTGGTGGGAGCATGGGACCCCCTTAATCATGGGAGGTAGGGGATGGAGCTGGTAGCATGAAAGAACTTGGGCTGTGGATATATGCACAATTTGATGAAATATCTCTCTGTACTTGCGTGGCACATCACAGTGAGTCTTTGGGCTGGCTGGGGCCATCCTTCTTGTCTCATCTGGCTTCTGTATGACTGAGAACTCGCACTTGCCCACACATTGTGAGTGCAGCAGTATGTGTCTTGTGGCTGTGTTCCAGCTATGGAGAACTTCAGCCACCTGTAACCTGCTGCAGTGGCTGATTATCCTCCTTGTTTCTGCTGTTTCGTAATTTCAACTTGCTGAGCTTTAACTCCCAGCTGCTGGACTTGCTGGTACCTTTGTACGTGGTGTTTCTTTGTGTTGCACTCTTGCTGAGTGACTGTTATCACCCTCCGCATCTATCTGATGCTGCTTAGGCTAGACTTCTGTCTGTTCCTGCAGGATGTGTTTTCCAGGCTCTTAATCATTCTTGTGGTACCTTTTATGTTACTACAGTCTTTTTTTGCTGGTGGCAGGGGGGTTGGACCAGACAGCCTCCAGAGGGCCCTGCCAACCTCAGCCATGCTGTCATTCTGTGAACTACAGCTTTAAACTTAAGGAAGAGGATGATTTTCATCACACTTATTTTCCCTAAGCTTGTTTTAATTGATATTCAGTTTACTTTGGTTGATTAAAGTGCGATCACCTGTCACTTCTATTGCCCATGCTCACAGTTAATAGGCCTGCCTGTTTACTCTGCCTGAATTCTGCTGTTCTAGTAGTTTCTTCCTGGATCTCCCAGCGTATTTCCAAAGTTATTGAGAACGTACACTGACAGTTTAGAGAGTACCTAATTCTGCTCTCTAAAAGCCTTAGATTTGGGGAATCTGAAACTGTTGTTTTATAAATGTGTGACATGGGTAGCTGCTTTTTGACAGTCTTGTGAGTTTTAGAGCAGTGTTTCATCAGTCTTGTAATGTGATTGTGGTACATGGCTTTTCTCAAAGCATAACAGATGAGAAATGTTTACTGAACCCACACACTTTCTGAGCCATGATGCTTAATAGTTATTGTAGCTCTCTCTAGAAATACTACTGAAATTGTTTTTACGTTCCCATTTTACATTCACACACTCGCTCAGTTTGTCCTAGCTATCCTTCTGTCTCTTTATTCCCTGTACTGTTTTTTTTCCTGTTGTCAGAATTCAGGTTCACATTGGTTTTCTGTGAACTTTCTTCTCTTTGTTTTGTATGCTTTTCTTTGTTTTCTGAAGTGGTCATCTTGTGCTAGAGGCTACAGTGCTGCTTTCAGTGGAATCAAAACCATAGCAACTAATAACCTGTCTGGATTCACTTACTTTGCAGATTAAAACATATGGGGCAGTTTTTACACTCGTTCTTCAAGTAAAAGTGTTCATTCAACCCTTCAGAAAGATGTACTTATGGTTTGATGGTGAGCTGTTTGTGATCCAGAAACAGAGCATCTGCTTGCCCACAAAACGTGTGCACTTCCTTACCTACAGCTGAGATGACTACTTTCAGTCCCAGAATTTCAGTCCATGTCTAGATTTACATTTGCAGCCTTAGACCTGCCTGCCAGAGCTTTTGAAATTGTTCTTGCTGAGCCAATAGGAACTGTGTGTTCCAACCAGAGCAAGTGTTCCTCATGATGTCCTCTTAATCATTAATGCTGTGGGAATGTGAGGCATTTCAAAAACCTCCTTGTGCTTTGACAGTTCCTTGTCTGAAGAATTTCTGTGTTATGTTGGAACTGATTTCACCTTAACTTTGCTCTTCCCCTGCAGCGTGGTTTTGTGACAGGAGGCGCTGATAAATGCGTCAAGTTCTGGGAGTTTGAGCTTGTGAAGGATGAGAGCAGCGTTCAGAAAAGGTGAGAAAAACTGTTCTAGAGTGCATTGAGCTGCAGTATTCATTCTGACTGATGGATGCTTTGGCTTTTGCTTTGCGCCACAAGAATTGCCAATGGCACGTGCACGGAATGCAGGGAGAAGAGTGTCAGAGCTCAGAGCAGTTTTGTCCGAGCCAGGCTGAGGAAGGGAACTTGTTACGTCGTGGTCCCTTGCTTGTGTGCAATTTAGCCTCTAATCACAGGATGGGTCTGCAGCTTGTTACGTGGTAAATTTAGCAGTGGAGTCTGTCACCCTGCAGTACTGTGCTCATTTCCAGTCCTGTCTTCCTCAAGTCCTGATGAGAAACAAGATGCTGCATGTTAGGATTAACTGATGTGGAGGTTGTGTTCATGCCTCTTCCCAGTTTGTTCCTGTGGGATGACAACTGTTTTTTTCTCTCTTTGTGTTGCCAGGCTGTCCATGAAGCAGGTGCGCATCTTGCAGCTGGACGAAGACGTTCTGTGTGTGCGTTACAGCCCCAACCAGAAACTGCTGGCTGTCTCCTTACTGGACTGCACGGTGAAGGTTTTCTACACTGACACGCTCAAGGTGCATGACCATATGGGCTGTGATGCTGTGCGGGGCAGGGATGTGTTGGAAGAGTGCCAATTTATTGCAGGGCGGTAGTAAAAATCAAAGAGAGACCACGTGTCCCACTTTGGGTACTTGCTTGCCAACAAAACTGACAGAGCCTTGGCTTGCCCACACTAGGGAGAAAATATGTTTGATCTGGGAAGGGTTGTGAAACCGGCAGGTGGCAAGATTCACTCTAACCCAGCAGGACTGATGGTGTGCCAGAGCTCCCTGCACTGTAAGGGTGGAGATGGATCAGTGTCACACGTGGCACTTAAACAGGGCATAGCACAGGCAAATCTCGGGGGAGAAGAATCTTTCTTGTACAGTTTGGGGCAGTTTGTAGTGGTTTTGTGATCTGTGTATTAGCACATGAATGTTAGAGAAATGACAAAGACCAACAGTGACAGCTATGCAAAGTGAAACAGAGAAACTCTATAGGCAGTGATAGAACCAGTTAGTTCAGTTTGCTTGTGTCCTTACGCCCCATCACAGTTCTGCAAACACATCCTGCTGCTACCTGTGCTCAGAGCAAGAGCGAAGGTAGGGTGGTGCTGGAAAGACAGGCCGCCTGAGGCAGAGCAGAGCCAGCCAGGAGCTTGACATTTTCACACAGCCATTCCCAGCATGTCTAACTAAGACATCCTTCTTCTCCTTCAGTTTTTCCTCTCTCTGTATGGACACAAGCTGCCAGTGTTGTGCATGGACATCTCCTACGTAAGTACCATTAGGGGTGTGCATCTGTTGCAGATGGGATTGTGGTGATGCTGATGACTGAGAACCTCTGCTGGCAGCAGGGCTGCCAGGATAACGCTCTCATCATCTTGCTCCTGACTTAGTCGGCAGTTGCTTGATGGGACACAGCAAGCCTCTCCTGATCTCTGCTCGCTCTCTGCTGAAGTTACTAACTGAAGTAGAGTCTGAATTCTTTGTTAGTGGCAGCACAGAGCAGGTGCTGAGGTGGAGCAGCCTCTTTGTGCCTGTTCCTTCTTGGGCTGTGTCTTGCTTTGGGATGGCCTTGAAGTGAGGCCCATTGGAAGCCAAAAATGTCAAGAGTTAGCTAAGGTCTCAAATGCCTGCAGAGGTTCAGGAAAGTCAGGGTGCTGTCCGTGGACTGTGCCAGCACCGCAAGGATGTGCCACCCTAAGGTGAGAGGAGGTAGAGCGATCAGGAGGGGATGTTTCAAGAGCCAGTGCTTTGGCACTGCTTAATCAGTGGTTCGCTGGTGATTCCTCACAGGGCTGCCAGCCAGCTGCACACACCTTTCTTCTCTGCATTTCTCTGTAGGATGGGACTTTAATTGCCACTGGCTCTGCTGATAGGAATGTGAAGATTTGGGGCTTGGATTTTGGGGACTGTCACCGCTCTCTCTTTGCCCATGACGACAGGTCAGTCAAATCCCACAGCATCTCTGGGTTGTGGGCTGCTTTGTCTTCAAGGGGTTGTGATCCAGAAATGACCTTTTTTTCCAGCATAGTGGGGGGAAGTCATCAATAGTGTTCCCCAAGTGGGTGAACTTGAGCCTTTGGCTACCTTTTCTAGAAGGTCCCTTGTATTAGCACCAAGCCTGTGAGGTGGGCTTTCCATGGCTCACAGAGCCAGCTGGGCTCACAGAGTTCTTGTTGCAAACCTCACTGGCTCCATGGGGTGCTCCTGCCCTCCAGCAGCAGCTGGTGCTTGTCCCAGGCCAGACTCTGCCTTGGAGAACATAGTGGCTACAGTGGGGGCTGGTGCCAGAAGGCATTTCTGCAGAGGCAGGTGGTGATGAGGGCTACAGGGGTTTGGAATACTCTGCTGTATATACATACATGTTTTGAGATTTCTTTCTCGCCTATTTTTTTCCCTCCCAGTGTGATGTATCTCCAGTTTGTGGCCAAATCTCATCTCTTCTTCACAGCTGGGAAGGACAACAAGATTAAACAGTGGGATGCAGATAAATTTGAGCACATCCAGACACTGGAGGTAGGAAGCTTTGGAGGCTGCTGAAAGGAAGTGTTATCCCTGTGTGAGCAGCACTTTGCTCAGGAGTGGGAGCTGTGTGGTGTTCATGTCTTGCCTCCTTACTCTACTCTGCAGGGGCATCACAAGGAGGTGTGGTGTTTGGCACTCAGTCCCAATGGAGACTATGTGGTGTCAGCATCCCATGACAAGTCCCTGCGCCTCTGGGAAAGGACAAGGGAGCCACTTGTGTTGGAAGAGGAGAGGGAGATGGTGAGAGTTGCATTTTTCCTGCCAAAAACAACTTCCAGACCCATTTTCTCCCCAGCAGGCGGATTCCTCATTTGTCACTGTGGAAGAGTCTGGCTCCATGCTTGGCAGACTTGCTTCTCACTAACCACAGCCTGGCGTTGAGGTGCCAAGGTTGATTTCCATCTTCTGCATGCTTGGACTGTTGCCTTGAGCTGTCTGGAGACAGCACTGCAAATATTGCTGGTGCTCCCCTGTCCGTGCTGCACTGCAGATGCCTGGCTAACTTGCCCTCTGCTTTGCTTCTGTCCCGCTTCCCAGGTTTTCCTCTGTAGTTGTGGTTTTCTGCAGTTTTGTTGGCTACATCCTTCAGGCTCCTCTTGAAGCATCTCTTGTTCTTGTGCTCTCTTCTACTCAAGTGTGCTTTGGAGGCAGTTGAGCAGGTGGCTGTTGTGGGGTGATGGAGAGCGTGCTCCTGTTAAATGTGTTTTGCTTTGCTTTCCCCTTTTCCAAGCATGAGAAGCCCATTCTGTTTAGTATTAGGCCCCAGAGCTCAGGGATGCTACAAGAAGCCCCTTCTCCCCCTTTTGAACCTGTATCGTGAAGAGTCGTACTCACAGAGGGACTCTTGTGGGGGTCTGTAGTCCAACCCCCTGCTCACAGCAGGCTGACACTAAAGCCCTTTTATGTTGCTCAAAGACTTGCCTAGGTTATTCCTGAGCATCTCCGAGGAAGGATGTTTTTTTTTTCAGGCCGAGCACCTCTTTTAGTGCTTGGCGTGGAGGTAGCATTTTTTCACACCTCCCTTGGGAAATTACTCTGGGACAAATTGTAACTCTTGTGTTTTGCTATTTCCCTGTCTCCCATTCTTAAAGGAGTTCTCAAACCACAGTGGGGAAAGGCTGTAGCAGTGTGTGCAGAAGCAGGAGTGGTTGAGGAACCCACAAGAAATGGGTTTTATCCCAGCTTGTTTGCAGAGAGCTGAGGTGACCCATAGGCAGCATCCTGGTGCCCAGTAGCTGGTGTGCTGGGAAAGGTGATAGTAACAAGAGAGACAGAGTTCCTTTTCCAGATGTGAAAAGTGTCTTTTGGGGCAAATCTGAGCAACAAGGTGGGCATGAATACACCAGTAGTGTATTACACACTGATGGAGCTTTATAACTGGGAGAGATGGTGGGCAGGAGACTCCTTCTTGCAGGCTAGCATAGTCCTGGAACTTGCCTAGGCTTATGTCTTCTGTGCTGCATGCCACATGCTGTTCAGTCTGGTGCTGAATTGTGTTGTCTCTGTCTCAGCCTGATGGGCTGCCTGTGGGCTGCCTGTTCCAGCATCCAGATTGCAGACCCTGATTTCTTTCTGTCTGGGAGATGCCAAAGTTCTCCGTGGGGCGGGGACCAGTGGCAAGCGCGCGTTTTGCACTGGTGTTGTTGGTCTCTGCTGATGAGTCCTGGTTTCTGCACTGGGCTGCAAGAAGCTGCAGGCTCTGTTGCTCAACCAGCCTGGAAGGGACTTGTCCCCTTGCTTGCTGCCTGTTCATGAGTTTTAATGCGTTGTGTCCTCATTCACTGCAGCAACGAGAGGCTGAGTATGAAGAAAGCGTGGCGAAGGAAGATCAGCCTGTGGTGAGTTGCGCCATCTGAGCGTGTGTCAGTCTGACTGCACAGAGCTCCTTCGTAAGTCGGTATTTCTGTAAGAGACACAGAAGAGGTGTCAGAGAAGACTGCTGATTTTATTGCTTCAAGGAGGTGTGTGGGAGAAGGTGCTGCTGAAGCTGTGGTGATAGAATTGACTCTGGTACTTGCTACAGACAATTTCAGGAGGGTGCATGGAGCTCCCAAACCGTGGATGAGAAATATCTCCACTGTTCACATCCCCAGAAGCTCCTTAGCAAGATTGTGCTGCCTTCTGGCAGCTGCTTCCAGGTCCTGGATGCAGGATGGGCGGGGAAGCCTGATCCCTCTTGCACAGATAGTGAGGTTGTGTTGCTGGCAGTTTTGATGCTGGGCGGGTCACTTGGCCTCTGTTAGTGGAGCAAGAGCCGTGTTTACTGGCCTCCCACAGCCCGGGATGCCTCTGTTTCCATACAAGAGCTCTGCACCTGGGAAGTCCTTTATCTCCTCAGACAAATGATAAGTTTAGGGAATGGCCCCGATTAGACACGGGGGTGCCTGTGTGTATTAGCTCCTTGGTTTCTGTAGGGGGGAACTGCAAACTCTGTGTTTTGTAGGTGGCTGGAGAGACACAAGGAGAGACGGGGCTGGCAGGGAAGAAGACCATTGAAACCATCAAAGCGGTAAGATTGCATGGATCCCCCAGCAATGCCTTGTGTGTTATCAATCTCTGAAAGAACAGGGGTGTCACGGGGTCAGAACATGAGTTTGAAGAAAAATCTGTGTTGTTAAGTGCAGCAACTCGGAGAAGCTGATCTGAGAGATACAAAGGTGCAGGTGCAGAATTGCTTCTGCCTGCAAGAGCAGTCTGTCTTGCTTTGTGGCCATCGGAGAGGGATGTGACCCTCTTCAAGGCTCTGGAGGGGTCACCCATGAGGAATGACCTCCTCCCAAGATCTCTCCACAGAATGAGGAGCGAGATTCCTGTAGATACTCAAGCTGCATGTGGGACAGACCAGGGGTGTTCTTGACCTTTGGAGTTTGCAGCTACAAAGAAGCACAAGGCAGCTGGAGTAATCTCTAGGTATCAGCCTCTCCTCCAAGGGCTGAGGAGTCCTGTGGGCACCTGAGGAAGGTGGAAATTTATTGCAGTGCCCAAGGTGGGAGGTAATAGTGGTGGATAACTTCATGGCTACAGATTTCAACAGTCTGGTGCTCTTGTAAATACAGAGAAAATCCTTAGTCTGAATAGTCAAAATGGCCCGACCCTAGCTTGTGCCTCAAAGGGGTAGCGCTTGCTGGGTCTCTCCAGCATTGAACTACATAGTTCCAGCATCAGGACAGTAACTAAAGCTGCATCCTGGGCAGCTGGGGGAATGTGGATGGTGTTTGACTCCTTCAGGACACGATTGATGTGCTCACGGTGGCAGTGTGGTCTGGAATAGGCATTGCCTTTCTGAGAAAGGTGTCCTGTGATACTCCAAGGCAGCCCCGCTGCATCCCCCTCTGTTTGTCTGGTGGGACATGAGCTTTGCTTTGCCTTCTGGTGTGACTGACGGTGCCATTCCTGTGCTGTGCAGGCTGAGCGCATCATGGAGGCTATCGAGCTGTACAGAGAAGAGATGGCAAAACTGAAAGAGCACAAGGCCATATGCAAAGCTGCAGGAAAAGAGGTAAATGGCTGAGGAAAGTCCCAGTCCCAGGGTGTGTGGGTGTACCATTCCAGCTCTGTCATCTTGGTGGAAAGGCTCAGTGTGCAGATAAAATCAGGACAGCTGGGAACAGGAGAGATCTGCTGAGGTCTTCCAGAGAACAGGATGGCACTGTGCTCTGGAGCACAGTTAGTGGTGTGTTCTTTCCAGTGATTTTTGTATTTAAAGCCATAGTAGGATGTAGGTTTTGTCTCTGGGAGTCTATGCTGCTGCAAATTCATCCCATCACTTAGCCTGTTCCTTGCCTTCATCTCAACACTTCTTGCTAAATAAATGGCTGCCATGTAAGTGGGTAAAAGTGAAGTGGCAATAAGCAGTGGAAGAAAATTTGTATTTATTTGAGTTAGTCATGCATGCCTGAGAATAGGTTGTCTTGCAGCTACAAATGAGGCCTTCAGTGAGGTTCTGAGGAGGGTGAAAGTGGTGGAAATTGCACAAAGATATTTGATAAAAGCTGTGTTGCACTCTGGGTTAGTTTTCTCTGGGAATATGCATTTGTAGACACGCACCTGCCTCATTCTAATCTATTCTGTGTCTCCAGGTTCCCTATCCTGTCAATCCCATTCTCCGTGCCTACGGAAACATTACAGTAAGTGGGGCGCCCAGGCCACAGGCTGTGTGCCTTCCTCAACTGGAACGAGGCTGTTTGGTTTTCTGTCTGAGCCAAAGCATGGGGTTGTTGTGGGGAAGGGAGGATTTTTGGTTCAACTTGAAATGAAAACGCAGCACTTCTGCTTCATGTGCAAAGTGAACAGATATTTTTTTTTGGTATGTGTATAATAAAAGTAAAGCAGCTGGCCATAACCCTGATGGTAGCCTTGACCTAGTGTACAGGTTGAGCCAGTCATTGTGCTGTTCTCCAAGACATGCTTTCCCTGCTATTTCAAATCTTTCCTGAGCCAGCACATCTTCCTGCTACAGCATATTCTGGTGGAGCTGTGCTATCTGATATAGAACACCAGAGCGTCCACTGGAATTGGTAATTGAAAACCTGTGCCACTGTGCTGCCCTGGCCATGTGGCATCTGCAAGCACTTAACCAGAACCATTTTTCCTCTTACTCTGTAAATATAGGCATGTTTAAGTGTGAGTTAAATAGTTTGAATAGGGGTGAATGAAATCCTGTGGCTTATTTATTTGATTCAGTGTCATTGTACAGAGAAGGTGCTGGAAGAGCGCCTGAGTGCTAGGTTGCTGGGTAAAAACACAGTGGCAAGTTACGACATGTCTTGTTATGTGGTGAGCTGGCCATGACGAGCGTTTACTGTGTCAAACCATGAACAAAAATACCTCATGTGTTGACAGTCTGTTATCCTCTTTCCTGGGAGAGACTTTGATTGTGGAACACTTGTCCCAGCATATCTACTGTGTTGCTTGGACTGGAGAAGCAGGAGCTGGAGGCACACGGATGCTTTCTGACCTAACAAGCTGGGCAGGGCAGCACCTAGCAAGGCAGGGCTGTGTTATAGCCGCCCAGGTTTGTTTTTATGGTATTGGTGCAGCTTTTACTGGTTCTGTTTCTTTTTGTAAAGAATTTACATTGAGAGAATTCCATATGGTAGTTAAATGCTCAGGTAATGCAGGGCTAGAGGAAAGTGCCTTTACCTGCTTATGTCATACTTGGGAATTGTTGACTATACAAAATACACATGCACAGGTGCATGGATTTAATTGATAAATAAAAATCCACTACTCTGAGTAGATTAATTTTTAGTTTTTGTGGTTTATTCTGATACCTACTTATAGTATGCATTTTTAAATACCCTCATGAAGACCCTTGTTTTTTCATTCTCCCCTTTCTGAAGTGTGCCATGTCAAGTGAAACTGCCTTTTGTCTTCCTTCTAAACCACCTTACAGAGCCATTCTGTTCCCTCCTCTGTGATTGTAAGTGTAGTTAATTGTGAGGTTCATAGTCTGAACAGAAGTGAATGAAGTCCTGTGACATGGTATTCAGGCACTTCTTTGGCACTTGGCAGCTCTGCTCTGCGTGTGCCAAACTTAAAGCAGATAAACAGGAGTAGCGGGAATCATTAAGTCTTCATGCGATGAGTTTGCGTAAGGTTTTGTATATGTAATTTGTCTGTTTCACCAGGTCTTTATTTAGCTAGTTGATAGCTGGTTTGCAGATAATTTAGCTAGTTGAACATAAATTAGTTTTCTTAAAGTATTCTTCACCAGTTTATTGTATCCTGAGAAGGCTGGGTTTGTGCTTTGTGGAGGGAGAATTTCCAGATCGGTCGCTGACTGGTGCTGCAGGGGTGTTCTTTGTTAATATTCATATTGATTTGTCCATCTCACAAGATGTTACTGCATTATTTTAACTGGGTGAAATGGACTGTGAGGCACATGTTTGTCTTGGAATGTTTCTTGATATGCAGAGCTGGTGTCTTTCCTCTGTTACAGCCTTCTGAGTACGTGCTAGAAGTTTTCAAGAAGGTCAAGTCAAGGTGAGTCTGAGTCTTACTGCTGAACAGGTTTGTGTTCAGTTGGGTTTCTGGGTCCAGGGTTGTTTGTGTCTTGGAATGGACCATGTGCTAGGGTGGGCAGTGGTGTAAAACAGGGAGGTTGCTGTCTCTGACAGTCTTTTTTGAGCATGCATAGAACTAGGAAATGGAAATTGTTCTTCCATGGGGAGTGTTGGATGAAGCTTGTGTATGCGGGTTGGCTGCTGGGAGATGCACGTGTATGTGAAGAGCAGCCTGGGGATGCTGAGGAGGGAAGGCTGTGGGCCTAATCTGTGCCAGAAGGTGTCTACTAGCCCTGGATCTGGTCTGTGCAGATGCACTGTGCTTTGTGGGCAGGCACGGACCAGTAGTACACTGGGGAACACTTAGTACAGCTTTTGTGCCAGAACCTTCCTGTATGGAAGTGTTCCTTGCTCATCTGTAGCAGTGCAGTGGCTGAGGCTACTCTTTTCATCCATTTCCTTCCTCCTCAGTGAGCTGGAAGAGTCTCTCCTGGTGCTGCCCTTCTCCTACGTCCCTGACCTGCTCAGACTCTTCAATGAATATATTCGCTTGGGTGCGGAAGTTGAACTCCTGTGCCGTGCTCTCCTCTTCCTGCTCAAGTGAGTCTTTCATCTGCCCAGACAGGTCTGCTGGTCCTAGTTCAGCTGCCATTGCTGTCCAGATCCCGGACCCCAGGAAGCCCTAACAAGGCTCTGGTCATGTTCCTTTGCCTGTTCCTTTGGGCTCCTCTTGAACTCACTTTGTGCCAGTTAATGTGATCAGAGAGGTCCTCTTTGCTCCTGTGCTGTAAGCCAGCACAGAAAGGCACCCTTTCTCTCTGGAGCACCTCTTCTATGAAGAAAGGCTTAGAGAGCTGGGGATGTTTAGCCTGAAGAAGAGAAGGCTCCAGGAAGGCCTCATTGCGACCTTTCAGTACTTAAAGAGGTCTTACAAAAAAGATGGAGAAGGACTCCCTACTAGGGTAGATAATGATAGGACAAAGGGGAATTGTCTTAAACTAAAGGGGATAGATTTAGACTAGACATTAGGAGGAAATTATTCACTGTATGGGTAGTGAGGCACTGGAAGAGGCTGTCCAGAGAGGTTGTGGATGCCCCATCCCTGGAGGTGTTCAAGGCCAGGCTGGATGGGGCCTTGGCCAGCGTGATCTAGTGGGTGGCATCCCTGCCTATGGCAGGGGGTTGGAACCAGGTGATCTTTAAGGTCCCTTCCAACCCGAGCCATTCTGTGATTCTCTTGGAGCTGTAAAGACTACATTGCTTGCTGTAAATGCAGCGTAAGTGTGTGGGGAAAATTTGGATTTTGTCATGTATTTATGGCTCTGAAGCTTTTGGGAAGCCACCTTGGGAATAAATCCCTCTCTGTGGGAGATGAGGAATTGCTGCAGCCCCCATCTGCACCAAATGGTGTGTGGGAAATGGACTAATTGGGATGCAGAGTGCTGACGTGCCTGCGTTGATGTGGGTTGCTGATCCTGCCTCAGTGGTATGAAAGATTCTACATTAAGGTTGAAATGGCACCCACCAGTCACTGTTAGGGAGTCATTGTCCACATGCGCCCGTGTCCTCGGGTGGTGCCCCAGAGAGACCTTTGGTGATGGCTGAAAAGAAGCTTCAGAAAGCAGTTTCTTCCAGATAAATCCATCCATGCCTGTTATATAAATCTGGTCTAGGGAGGCATAAATAATAATGATAATAAAAATCCTATATCCAGAAAATACAGAGGTTTGGGAGAGGGCCTAAATGATGTTTTTAAGAACAATGCTGCATCTGTACATCACAGCTCTCTGCCTGCTTTGTTCCCAGGATACATTTTGGTCAGATAACAAGCAACCAGATGCTGGTGACGGTGATAGAAAACCTGAAGAAAACCACCATCTCCAGAGTCAGTGAGGCCCGGGTGAGTGTTGCAGCCTCCCCTTTTCCAGGATCTGGAATAACAGGATTGGCTAGTGGCTGGAAGCATGTGGTATCCAGTGGGAAAGCTGGTTGGAGGTCTTGAGCCCATTTGATATTCTTTCCGTGCAAATTGGCTGGATTTTCTTTACGTTCTAACTGATGTGAGGATACCCGGTGATGTGCATGTTCTCTCCTTCTCCCTTTCCCCTCCCCTTCACTTACTCTTGGCTTTCTGTGATATTTGTAGTTGGGCTTTGGTTCTCTAGTAGAGGTAAATGAACTCTTCTCTTTGGCTTTTCGTGGGCTACTAATCTCTCAAATACGGACTGCTGGTGTCTTTCCAGAGACAACTTCAGATAAATGCTAACAACTTACCTTTCAGAGAGTAGTGGATTATAGCTCTTACTAACAAAGTAATGTGGGGAACAGAGTGCAGGTCTGATGGTTCTCCTATTCAGTTGAAGTTTACATTTAAATAATGCTGCCTTATTAAATCTGGAGGATTGTCTTGCTTTAATCAGCTCTCAGTAAAGGGTGGCCAGTGTCCCCATGTCCCAGGCAGCAGGACCCTCTGCCCCCTAACAAGCTTGAGATAGGCCAAACAGTGCGGTGCTTGTCTGTTTCTACAGGATGTGCTGGGATTTAACATGGCAGGGCTCCAGCATCTGAAGAGGGAGATTGAGGCCAAGGATGAGGTCATGTTTTTTGCTGATGCTACTGACCGTTTTGAGGAGAAGAAGAGGAAGAGGAAGAAGAAAGAAAAGATGATTCTTGCAGTGGTTTAGCATTTGCTGCTCAAGACCCAGAACCACCTGGATGGGGCGATGAAACCTCAGTGCTGGCCATGGAACCTTCTTGTGGCTGAACATCTCTGATGATGTGCAGTGACTGGGACAAAGTCTGTCCCCTCTGGGGACGATGCCAACACAGAAAGATTATCTCTGTCTAGTGAGATGAACTCTCTGTGTTCTGCTGTATACGTATGTGTTTGAACCATTTCTGGGGTGGCTGTGACAGGTGCGTGCCATTCCTCTAGCAGAGTGCCGGTCAGAATTGGAACTGATTTCTGCTGCAGAAGGTATCAGCTCACTGACAGTGTGTTAACTGAACGCGGTGAGTCAGCACGTGGACTGACAGCGAGACCATGCCCGATCCCTGGGAGGCAGCTGCCAAGATTTTATGCTGCTTTGACACCTGCTGGTGACTTGTGGAAGTGCTTAAAAGCTGTGTGCAAGGCTGCGAGACTTCAGCAGTGTGACAACTTGGTCTACGGCCACTCACTTTTTAGTGGAACAGGGAGAAAACTGTGCTCTAATCAAGACATGATTATATAATGCTTTATAAGACAACTTTGTTCATGGAATTTTGTCCTGATATTTTTCTAGTAAAGTCTCTCAACTGCTTCACCCTGTTTTATCAATTCTCAAAGTATTTTTTTTTTTCCACAGAATAAAATCTGTGGGAGCAAATGAAAGGGCTGTCGTCAAGCATTGTGCTTTTCTATAGAGTTGGCAGACAGAGGATGAGAAGCATGGGTTATTTGTATTGTTCTTGCTCCCATTTACTACAAATTGCACAGAATTGTTGCAATGTTGTGCTTGTCCTGTACTGGATAACATAATTTATTTTCACGGTGGAGGGCAGTGTAAAGTGGGCAGGTCTCTGTTGCTGTTAGTCAGTTAATAGTTTTTAGCATATGTTGTTTTTTTTTTTCCAGTAATCATGGGTTTTGTGAATGTGGTGGGGGCTGGTTCTGGATACTTCGCTGAAAATAATAATACTGTTGGACTTACAGATCTGACTCAGATACTCAAAGCTGGACTTCTTTTTAGCTTGAACTTCATCTGAATTTTTTAATTGCATCCCAGTTGTTACTGACTCCTGTCTTTGACTTATGTTCTCTGTTACTAGCAATTATACGTACGATAAACAGTTCTGTTAGTCAATCTTTCAGCAGCACTTCAGGTGTAATAACCACACCTCAGAGAATAACTGCTGTTAGTAAGTAACTCTGTTGGGATGTGATGGTTCACTTGTTTCTTCTGAGCAGGTAATTTAAATTTATAGCACAATTGCATACTCCAGTTCCAGGAGACAGGCCTCAGACTCTGTGGAAATAGCAATCTTCATGCAGCTCTGCCAGATGTTTCAGAGAGCCTCTATAATTTTGCATTTATGTAGGTACAGAGGAAATGAGATCAAACAGCTCCATTCAAACGTGTCTCCATCCTGGCTGTTCTATTCCTTTACTTCTAAAGGAGACCCTTGAGAGGGAGAGGAAGCACTGTGCAATAGTAGGATGATGAACTCTGTTGGTAATAATATTTGAAGTCTTGTATCCTTGTTAACTGCTGCTGAAAAAGGCTGGTACACCAGGAAAACAAAGGATGAAAAGCGTTACAAATGGAGGGGTGGCTCATGGCACTGCAGTGCACCTTCAGCAGTAATGACTGAGGAGAGAGATACCAAAAGGGGGAGGCTGACTGTGCTTCAGTGTGATGAGCTCTGTCTTTAACCGTTATGCCAGGGAGATAAATACTTGGGAACCTCAGCAATGAGCTGCTGTTTGATGATCCTCTGGGAGCCCTGGGGGAAAAGTCCTGGCCACAGGTGCATGTAGACTTGGGGACTGATGACAAGCATGTACATCATGGTACAGAAGAGTGGTGTGGGATGCAGTGTGATCTTGTCACGATGATGACAGGTGACTCCTTTGAGGTAAGTTGGAGGAGGTGGAATTCCTTCACCTTCATCTCTGTTTGCTGTCACTGGGATTCAGGAAGAATCTTGGAAGAAAAGGTGTTTGAGGTGGTGGGAAGTCCCCTCCATAGGTGCTAACACAGGCTTCCCCTTGAACTTTCCCTACGGTTCTCTGATTTATATCGTGTGACCAGTCTGTACCTGCAACTGGTATACCAGGGGTCTGGTAGACTGGGATACCTCAGCTAGCTGTTTCTTTGGTGAAATCTCCTGGATTTACAAACCTGAGTAGGAAATCACTTGCAAATGCAGGGTCAAATTATAATTGGAATATGTATGTCACAAACCCTGGTGGATGGGTGAGCTTGAAACTCATACTGATGTTTCACACTGGTGAAAGCTATTGTTTAATCCCCAGTTGTGAGATTCTCAGTCACTGCAAAGTGTTGAGAGAACAAGTCATCTGTGTGTGTCAAGAAAAATTCCCCATCTCTCAGTCACATAGTGAAAAAGGATGAAGCACAGGAAAACAATTCATTGGAAATAAATTCATAAAAAAAGCAGAACTACATGGGGATGTGTGAATAAGGTATTTCTTAAAGAGATTAAGATACTTCCTTTAGTCACTACTACTAAGTAGGAACAAAAGTGGGAAAATGCCACTGCTAAGAGTTTCAGTCTTCCATGATGGAAAAAATGAACATTTGAAAATAATCATATCTGACGGCGAACAAGAGGTTATAAAGAGAATTCCTCTGTCAAGTGCAACTTTGAGTCCTCATAACTCCCATCTATTGTCTGAAGTAAATTAAAGGTAAGTGAACGGTCTGTGCACAGAAAGCTAAGCTCTGATTGTGAAAGCAAGGAGAAAGGTTGGAATTAGACCAGAGCAGATCAGCAGCTCCTGCTACAGCTTCTTTCTCAGAGTTACTGTTGACTTCAGTGAAACCCGCTGCTCAGTACTAAAAAAAAAATCAGGTGCTTGAGCATGGGCTGTAGAAACGTAATCCCTTTTAAAAATAAACCTATCAGGACGCATTCAGCACTCTTCTGAAGTGCAGATCATGAAGTATTGGGACTGAAATACAAGAATCATTCTGCAGTTCACATTTCAGACAGACATGTCAGATGGCAGTGCAACTTTCAGACTACCCTTTCCATTAATAGGGGACAGAAAAAAAATTTATTCATGTTATTTTGATTAAACAAATGAAAATGTCTGTATTGGGAATGTTTCCATAACATTGGACTAAAATTCAGGTAATTCACTACTGCTGATTTTTCACATCATTCTTCCAAGGCTCTGACCTGTAGTGAAAGAGGAGAGAAAATCAACATGAAAAGAAATAATAATAAAAAAAAACTACTTTTGTACAGTTATTGAAACACAGTAATAATGTCAGACTGCCTTCAGTAGAACTGGTCTATGCTCTTGCTGTTGGAGGGCAATAACATGAAAAAGTGTTCTTGCATAGGCTTAAACTGGATTAAGGGTTTGTTTTTATTTCACAAATTGCATGGAATAAAAATGACTAGGAATTCAGGCTGGCAGTCTACTTGGAAATACTGAAGGCATTCACCAGCAGCTTCCTGTGCAGTATTTCATTTTGAGTATATTAAGAGAATCCTTGTGAAATCCTTTAAATAAGAGAAATAACTAAGAAAATATAATAAATTCCTAAATTTTAGCAGGTTATGCTGCTTCAGTGATTTTTGCTTCTTAGCCTCTGCTAGGAGGTATGGCTAATTTGTGATCAGTTCTAATATTGCAGGGAAGTTTTGAGGTCTCATTGGAGAGAATCATATTGGCTCGGGTGATAATCACCTGGGAAATATGATGGAAATTAAAAAAAGTTATGTGCCTCTGCAAAGAAAGACTTAACTACATCTATTCTGGGTGACTGAATAGGGTTATTTAACGAAGTACAAGACTTAACCTAGGAGGGTCAGCGTTCTGTGACTCCAGCCAATCTGTTTTTGACATGTTGGAGCTCAGGTTTTAGTTCAGAGTTCTTTTGGGGAAGAATGTTCAAAGAGGCATTTGGTTCAGTTGCTTGGGTAGCATTGTGTAGCTAATAATTGATAATTCAGTAGGAATTATCAATCAACTCACACAAAGACATTGTTAGAACAGAAAGGAGATCTGGCTATGACAATGGCAACTAAAAAAAACATTCCTCATGATTAGCTGGATTAGCCACATGGGAAGAAGACACTGTGATGTTAGTTTCTCTCCACCTAGAAATTTTAATGGGAGATGACACTGATCAGAATTTCCAGGGCTTAGACTTGGCAGGAAAAGGTGTATACCTGGTGTACAGAGATGTTCCAACAGCTGTATTTTAGTGCAGGACTGTAGTGGGCTGAGCTGGGACAGTGAGGTGTCTCACTGAAATATGAACTGACTGGGTGAGTATTCTCTTCCATTTCAAAGCAAAGTGAGAGAGGATTGTCTCAATTGCCTTCACTGATGAACTACAGCTTGTACGCTGCTAAAATGGAAGACATTAAATTCACTGCTCTTCCTAGACTACAGTTGTCTGTTACTCTGGGAGTAAAATTCCACATTGAAAGGGTAAGAAGATATTTAAACAGGAAAAAAAGCTATGTTTGAAGTACTCTGGGCAGTCTTAGAGCAGATGCAGCAGTCAGAGGTGCATGTCTCTGTGAAGTTTCTTTTGAGAACTGACCGATGCGGTCTTTTTTTTTTCTCTACAGGAAAGGAAATGAGATACATTTGGGATTTCTTTACTGACTTGTTAGATAACATGACAGACTTACAGATGTTAAAGTTGAAAGAAAAAGTTGATGTCAGTGTTGCAGATATGAGACAAATGGGAACTCTAAGCAAAGCAGAGAAGAAACATCCACAGAAATCCTGTTTATGAACTGTCACCACTGGTTGTATTGTAGAACACCTGAGTTGATGTGGGTTAGGTGAAACACCAGCCTAATGTTAAACACGTTGGTTGGTGGTTTGAAGAGAAATTCCCCAGTAAAGCTGTGTTGTTGGCAGGGAAGATGTCTACTCTCTGTATACAGAGTCTGATTCTTTAAGGGTACAAAAATATGCTGTATGAAATGTGTGCAGAGGGTTGTGTATGCTGGAGCATGTCATATTATGTCTGTCTGTAAGGCTGCTGTCCCTTATTAGGCTTGCTGTCAGTGTCAAAGGGTCAGCAGTAAGACTTGGTTTTAGGAAGTGAAGACTGTTAAAGAGAGGCTGATTTATTAGGGCTTAACTGTAATAAATCTAGCCTCCTGCTGCCAGGAGGCTCAATGAGTTCTTTAATGTGGAGGCAGTTAAGTGAAGGCCAGGACTAGGGAGGCTCTGCTGTGAGCGTACCTCCACTGAGCAGAACAGCTGCAATAATCTGTAAATCTCTTGCAGTGAGTCTTTTTGTTAATGATACCATCCAGTGCTTCCTTTTTATCGTGTCATGCATGTGGTGTGTCCTTGACAGCTTTGCTGTCAGTACTATGAGGTTTGTTGATGATGTGGATAAGAAGCCAAGAGGAGGTACAACTACTATCAGTTAATTCACAGCTGGCATCACTGCATGCAGTACTTACATTAGCTAGAAAGTTTTCGGGGCAGTGTGATCCGGAACCGCGGCTTAGGTTTTGTAGAAGCTGTCCAGACTGCTGCTGCCATCCCACCCTGGGGGTATCCTTGAGGGCGGCACTCATAGATGTCAGCGGCTAATACAGGTGGGATATTTCGTTAAGGATCTAGCCATTTCTGTACATTTATATAACTGAAAGAATATGGGTGGAGGCTGGAAGGAATTCTGGAAATTAGGCTGTGAAACAAGTTGTATCTGAACTACTGACCTCAGCTCCAAGATTAAAGGCCAAGTAAAATAGTGGGGAAGGGTGCTTGTTTTGGAGGTTTGTAAGTGCGTGACTGAGGACTGGGTGAGTGGGAGTGGAGCAGAAACTGGTTTTGCTGCTATGCCATCAATCCTATCTAGCTCAGCTCCACAATAACGGACACAGAAGATTTCTTCATATCACTACAAAGTAAATTCCGGAGTTTCAGTGTAACTTTCAGAGCATATGAAGCCTCAATGCAGTTGCCATTACCTTCATACTCTGGTCAGCCTCAAAGGATCCTGAATTCTTCCTTGCCTTGGTAAGGGTGTCCCTTACTAAGACTGAGAGTTTCTGTCATGATAATTAAGTGTTTGGGTGCATCTTATCTTACTATTTATTTTAAAGCCTTCAATAAGACCTCCCCTCTTAGGAGAGGTCTGGAGCATAAGAGAAAGAGAAATAATAGTTCTTGACTTCACTACTATTTTTTACTCTACCTCTGTCCTCAATTAAACAAGTAAGTCTTAAAAAGTCTATTGAACACACAGTGGGCTCATTTCAGACAGCATTCATGCAGTTATGTGCTCATGTATTTGCTGACGTGGGTATTGTCTCATTTATTTGTTTAGTACGTAAGGCTGTACCATCAGATGCTACCATACGTTCATAACTGTTATAAAAAATCTCTATCAGTGAGGGGTGGGAAAGAGTTCTTATACTTTCTGTTTATTACTTAAAAGCCACATCTTTCCAGTCTTACTATTTTTCCTTTCTCTGCTTTTTCAAAACCTTGTTACTTTATCTAAATTGCTTTTTGGGCCAGAATCGTGAATTCTTCACTTATTATACTTTGGAAAACACCCATCTGGTGTTTCCAAAAAGGGCACTACAGCTTGCACTGGAAATGATGCTTAAAGTTCCTGACAGGTGGACAGTCCTCAAGGTCAATGCCAGTTGTGCATGTGGAGGGTGAGAAGTAAGACAAAGGATATTTGCTCTCACAGGCAGGAGAATGGTCTCTGTTTCTGTTAGTATTTCAATATCATGGGAAATTTCTTCACGACCGTCAGTACCTTCCCCTCCAGTTACCATGGCAAATATTTCTATCTCCAATTCAACGTACAGTCCTGCTGCCACCTAGGAGAGACAGAGGATTGCTCACAGGTAAGGTACATGTTTCATTCAGAGCCCCCTCCAGCAATGCTTACAGTTGGTTCATGCTCTGTGTTGTCTGATGAAATCAAAGACTTCCGTGTCTTTGAATCATCTTCAGTTGTGCCCAGCACAAATGACTGTGCTTGACAGTTTCTGAGTATCTGTTTCACTAAAAAGGTCTATACAAAACAGTGGCTCTTCATATTAAAGTTTGAAAGAAAATTGTCTGGTGTTCTTTTTACCCCTTTGCAATTTTTGTCCCCTTACATTTTCTTTTATGTTTCAGAGGGAAAAGGGGAATTGGGGGCAGCTGAGAGAGAGAATGAAAAAGAACATAGATATGAGGGAGAAAGGAGAAAGGGGAGATGACAAATAAATGGATGTGTGGAGAGGAAAAGAGAATGGAAATTCTTTTAGCCCTCTTAAGTGTCAGATTGTGGCAGGGGCTCCAGACTAGAAAATTTAACTTGCATTCTGGCACTGACTCCTTGCACAAGGTATTGCTTCTTTATTCCATGCCTGTAAAAGCATGGACAAGGATACTGATGGGTATTTACCTGGGTGCTGTTTGGATACTGGCCCAAGTATCTGAACAACATGTGTAACATGTAACATGGAGGTGAAGAGAAAGATAAAATTAAGAAAGCTTTTTACTTAATGGGACAATTTCAAGTGCTCTGGTGCTTTGCTAGGTAAAAGAGTTAAGGTGGAGGATAGTTGCAAGCAGGAGGAGAAATGGCTAAGGCAATAGTTCACTAAGTTCAACTCTTGCAGGTATCAGGACAGGAGATAAAAGTCCAGGCATAAGGCAGAGCAGCTATAACAAATACCTTAAGCCATGGAAAAACTTGGAGGTAGAGGCAGAGTATATGGTCTGTATCAAAAAATCCCTCTATCCTTGGTGCTTGACCTGCTGCTTTCCACTAAACTTAACATGTTTATCCTTTTGCATTGTGGGGCAGGCTTTGAGACTCAGAGTCTCAGGGCAAAACAAGGCACTTGGTAGAAGGCAACAGAGAGACAGCAGAAAGTAGCATCACTTCAGATAATTTTTAAGTTATTTGAATATATAACTGCATGTATAACTATAATAAAATAACTACCCACTCTATTCCCAGACAGCTGGTATGGGAATATCTCTAGATGGCCTGAGGGCCATGTGAGTCTAGCATAAAACAAAAGATCTTTTGTGTAACCTACAGGTCCTGGTGTGTACATCACGCTCAGTCCGGTGTGCGGAGGTGGTTGCTTCACCCGAAACCTGTCAGAATGGGAAGAGAATCAGTTTTCTAGAATCTGTTTCAAGCAAGCAGAGTGCACAGCTGGGAAGCAGGCCATCTGCTTATCCTGTGCTCGTGCAAATGACAGCAGAATTTTTTAGATCATCCTTCCCATCACAATGTACAATTTTGGCTACAGCAATATTCCTGGGCTTTTAGCCAAGGCTCGGGTTTCTACCAAAAAACCAAAGCAGCAGTTTAATGGGCCAAAGTAAGTCTCCAAAGAGCTCATTACTCTGCCTTGTCCTTAAAACAGGACATGACACATCTGCAGCCTAAGCCTGCATACACACAGGAAGCTGAACTTACATCTTTTTCACAAACACCTGTGTGTTGCACACCCAGAAGTCCTTACTGATCTTTGTTTGATGTGGTTTTTATATATGGTTATATTGCAAAGCACAATGGTGGTATAAATTTCACATAAATGAGCCTCTTTAATTTCACGGTACCCACTTAAGGCAGTAATTTCATTTCATCTCTCACTGATTGTTTCATATCTGTGCAGTCCTTTTGCCATATGCATGCAACTTTCCTTGCTCCAGATCATTGTGAGGGACGTTCCCCCTGTCCCTTTGCTTAATCAATAGTATGCAGATAGGTATTTTCTATTGTGGCTCTGGCTTGTAAAAACAGAACAAAAGCCACTGTTAAGATCTCTAAAGATCTCAGAGCAGATACGACATCTACTTTTTTACTTTACCGTGTGATTTTCATTTCCACCTGAACAATAGCTACTAGTTCTTACAGAAGAAGGTGATAAAGGAAAGGTAGTAGAAGAGGCATGCTCAGTACATGGCTTCATTTTAGGGGAAGCTCTGGCAGAACTATAAACTGGCTGTCAGAATTCCTGGAGTGCTGGCTGTTAAGAGAAACTGGACTTGATCTTTGTCAGGACATTCTAACTAGTTCAGGCAACAGTGTAGACAGTTTGGAAGACATGTAAACTACGGACTCTTGTCCTGGAAAATGCTTCAGCATATGGTGGGCATGGGCCAGAACTCATCAGCATGTAGGTCAGGCAGCACCTACTCACTCAGTTCACTTCTCAAAGCAGCTAGTAAAAGACTTAAAGGTTAAGCTGGATTTATCAGAATGAGGGTGGTATTTTCCATGACTGTCTCCATATAGTGCTCTGGCATGAATATAAAGAATATAACATGCACATCTTGAGCCACAGGATGTTGATATGACCTACTGATTTATCATCGGCATGCACCATGATGCTGAGACATGCATTAAAGAAGAAATGTCCCTTTGATACCACATCTAATTCGATTTATTTTATTTTAGCCTCCTCCATTCTGATGGAAGGGGTTGTACAAGAGTCTCTCAGCTGGTCTTGAATGTTTCTAAAGTGCTTGGTTGACTTAGTTGACAAGAGACCATGATGATTCCAGCTGAGTGTATCTCTGAGTTTCTGTTTTGATGCTAATTTGCCACTCAAAGAGGAAGAACAAATATCAGAGGTAAATGCTCTATGTTTATGTTATTCTGGCATTGTGGTACCATAGTAAAGGCATGCTGTGACTGCTAAGATAATATCATGGTGACAGTTGTCTTGATTATCTTTTCAAAGAAGACATCAGACTGCATGTAGAAAGGGAACATTTGTCAGGTGCTTGCTCATGTTTCCAAAGAAACACAATATTAGAAGGTACAGCTATCAGGGATGTGACACTTGCACGCTCAAGACTAAGGCTATTTAATGCTTTCCTTTATATTTTTGTTAATCAGTGCTGATGTTTAATTGAAAGCTATATCATAGAATTGTTAAATTGGAAAGGACTTTGAAGATCACCTGGTTCCAACACCCCCTCCAAGGGCAGGGACACCTTCCTCTAGGCCAGGTTGCTCCAAGCCCCATCCAGCCTGACCTTGAACGCTTCCAGGGAGATGGGGCATCCACAACTTCCCTGGCCAACCTGTTCCAGTCCCTCACCACCTTCTGAGTAAAGAATTTCTTATATTGATTCTAAATCTACCCTCTTCTAGATTAAAGCCATTACCCCTTGTCCCCTCATTACACTCCCTGATCAAGAGTATAAACAGAATTCTTCCAGTTTCAGGGTATAACTGAGGACAGGTGGGAGTAAGAAAGTGACATAGGCATACTTTGGCAAGAACAGCCATCTCAGAACAGAGGAATTTATAAAGAAAATATTCTCAGGTTTTAGCTTTGGGGATTTGGGGCCATCTGACATGAAAAAAATCTCACTAACTACTGCAATTCCTGAAACCAGCCCGTGGGATTCTACCCATTCAATTGAAGTGACAAATCCTAGGTGGAAGCTCAAAAACTGCAGAACTCAAAGACAATTATTGCAGGCTCTCCCTTGAGCTGAAAAGCAAGGTGCTTATAGCACAGCTAAGACAAGGACAGTTGAGAGGACTGAGGCGGATGAACATGGTTGGCCCTCTTTTCTGTCGCATGTATGGCAGCTGGGAGGACATGGGTTATAAGCACGCTTGCCTGAATGCTGATCAAGTGAAAACTCTGGAACAGTGCTTATGCAAGAGTGATTGAATTAAACATATGTGCAGTCACCCCAGAGGGGAATTCTATCACAGAAGAAAGCAGTCATAAGCATTTTCTTACTGTATTTGTATATAATCTAAACCGCAGCTGGATAAATCTGATAACTTCCTGTACTTTGTCAGGCAGTGCTGACTGTACTGCTGGACTGCAGGCCTAGAAATGGATTTATCCTCACCATGCTGGAACATAATGCACTGCTATTGTCTCACTCGCTGATAGGGCTGATACTGTGTGAAGGAAACATGCACAAATAAAGGCTTTATATCATCCTTAGCCTCTGAATCTGTCACTGCTGAATCTGTTTCTCAATGCAGCTCAAGACGTGGCTGCCTGAATACAGATCAGACCATTTAGATTGTCACACAGGCAGCATTCAGCAGTAACTCCAGCAAAGCAGAACATAATACTGGTCCCTGAACCTTAGAATTTCAGTAAGAACCAGTATATCATCTGCTACGGGCTAGGACTATGCATATAGGACCTGCTGTTCACTACTGATTTGCACCTTCCTAGTAACAGTAATATGCAGATAATGCTCAAGTATTTCTAATACTATCATCTCAACCCAATCAGTCATCATCAAATGATTCCAAACATAAAAATACCATTTGCTATTTCATATTAATCATATGAAAAGGTTGACAATTAACAAGCAGGGCAAATTATGACAGTTAAAAAACAAGTTACTAAGAATTAGAACAAACCTTGAAAAGTTTATGCCAACATTCTTCAGAATCGCATTGGTTGCATAGGTGCAGCCTTCTTTTAGTACTCCAAATGTCACTCTAGGTGGAATGAGATGGAAGCCACAATGATGCCATTTTGTTGTTGCAAGAGAAGATATGTTGACCTTTCCTGCAACAGGATCTTCTATCTTTGTAAACAGAATTAAAATATTAGACAACAGAGAAAGTTGGTGGCCAACAACATAGGTTCAGAGTTACTACACCTAAATTAACCTACATTTAACCTCTGCCCGCTCATTCTGAAGAATTACAAAAAGGCACCCTAACTGAAGAAGCAAAGCTAAGTACTTGCAGTATTGTCTGCAAAGTTATAGTGGTTTGAGTTTTCAGCCATACTAAGAAACTATTGAGATATCTCAGAGGAACTGAGCATAGTCTTTTGGCAACCAGTGCTTTCATGTGCGTGCCTGGTACAGAACTATGCTTTTGGCATGAGTTAGCCCCTATTAGTTGAGAGGAAAACTACTTTTAGAATTGCTAGTAAATTTATGTATAAACTGCAAGCTCTATTGTTTCAGTAGACAGATTCCAAACATTGTCCAGTATTGCTCCAGAATGAATATTTTATGCAAAAGAGATGACTGAGGGAATATTAGTATTAAAAAAAAAGATGCTATTTTACCTTTTTGTGTGGTATGGAGTTTGGTTTTCTTCCCTGAAGTGAAGACGGTAATCTCACTTTATCTTTTCTTGGCTGTCCTGCAGCATTCACCTGCAGACTCTGAACTTTAAGTCGAAAGGGTATCTCTTGCGATCCTGCAGCTTTGCTTTGATCTGGAAAGAAAAGATTTCCAAAAGCACAAAAAACTAAGCACCAAATTCTGCCCAATATCAAAGTTCTTGTTCAGATAAAACTTTAATTTTCTATTAAAGCATTTGATTAGCACAAAGACAGCAAAATTGTCTTCATTAATATTTAAGAGGTCAACAAGTACATTTAAAAAAATGCTAGCAAGTAATTAAAATTTAATAATAGGCAAAGATGTACTATAATTAGTAAAACACTAATTGGAAACATCATAGTGGAAACATGAAGTGAAGGTATAAACACCTATGGAAGTGATTAAAAACAAAAGAGGAGGTACAAAAACCCCAAGCACTAAAATAAAATTTGAGGACATTGCTATTTCAAAGGCATGTCTAGATTGTACAATGATCACCCAGGTTGGTCAAGCCAAAATCTGTCCACACAGCAACAAATTCGTGTCTAGGTCCCAAAGCAGCACAGGTCTGTAAGCATAACTAGCTAGTAATTCCTGTCTCTTAGCAGGATTTATTATCTTGAATGCAACAATTCATTTGTGTATTACCTGTACACTTCTGATTCTGGGGCTAAGATGGTCTACCACATCATTTACCAAGCCCCTACCTTGTCATCTTTGAACTGTGCTCCACTGTATAATACAGATAGACTGAGCACAGCAATGGCCAATGGAGATGTTTTAGGAGAGGAATTACAGTTTTCTTGTGTCTGCAGTTCTGCCATCCCCATCATGCCCATATTATTATAGCAGTCTGCTAGGGTAAAGGAAGGAATTTCTCCTGTTATTTTTATAGTGTTCTCCCTTTCTGCCAGTCACATGTTCAAATGTATTTTCAGAATGCTGAACAGAAATGGTTGTATTTGAATTTCTATTGTACATACTTTTTTAAGTTATAAGAAGACAGAAATTAACCTACTTCAAACAACACTGTGGAAGGCAGCCTTACCTGTTGTGTTGCTGGAACCTTTACTTTGCTTTGATTGAGTCTTCAGCAGAAGACCAGGAGATGGTGAAGAATCACTTGTGCTGTTGAGACATTCAGATGCTAAAGGAAAAAATAATGGGCTACTGTGACAAGTGTTTTTCACAATCATCAACATTTTAATAAACACATGAAAAAATATCCCAAAGTATTTGGCACCTTAATTTAGACGATCTTTGAACACTGTTTACATGACCCTGAGAGGCTATGAAAATTCTGCATGTTAACATTTTGCTCCACAAGGCAACAAGGATCATTTTAAATGTGTTTCTTATGATTCTTTATTTCTTGTTCTCTGACTAACTGAAAAATAAGTCAGGAAGGTCTAATGAACAATTCAGCACAAGTTACCTTCTGGTAATTGTGAAAGGAGGAGATTAGGGAACTAGGAGAGGTCTGATAAAACTCCATGGAGGACTGCTTTCCTAATATGATTCTTCGCTGTGTACAACTTTTTATCTCACTACATCATCTCAGTACTTGCTAGAAATGGCTTTCAAATAGAGCTGAAGTATTCCTCTCAATGCTGTAAAGCTTAAACCCCAGATGATGGTCTACTCTTACACTGCTCACCATCAATCACTGCTTCCTCTGCCTTCAAGTGCTTTCCTTGTGCATTTTCCAAACTATCCTTACCCTACTTGTTTCCTATTGCACATCCTTTCTGCTCCAGTCCCCAAGCTTCCTCTCTTCCCCTCAATTTCACAATTTGTACCATCGCTCAGCTTTTTCCTGCACTCATACTAGTCTTTTTCCAAACTTGGCCTCCAAATTTTTCTTGCTCATCCACTTCTATTGTTTATTTCACTTAGGATTTTCTTGAGCATTTTGCATCCATCAGCCCCCCACATTCATAGCACAGTTCTTCAACTTTGCATCCACAGCCTATGGTGCTTTCACTCTTATTCAGTGATGTCTGTAAAGGCTCCTTGAACACATGAAACACAGAAGTCTCATAGACTGCATCGGTATCAGTGGATTAAATGGAAACATTCCCAGCTATTTAAACATGGCAATCTACATGGTTAAATTGCTGAACACTGTAATAATACTGACTGTGGCATTGAGCAGTCTCCCCAGAAATACTGGTAGGTAAATGAGTTTTGGCTAAGGAAAAGATCACCTTTTTTTGAGGAGACTGAATTTACTAGCACAGACACAGTCTTGTCCATACTGGTGTATCTCAGTGTCAGGGAATGCTGCTGTGTGTGTTTCATGTTTTAGAACAGATATGGTTATTGTGGTCCAAGCACTTCATGTATCAAAATGCTGGAATACATATGGGCAGATAATTTATTCTTAAATTTAACTGCAATATGAAATGAGACAACTGAATAATACAAGAAAGAAGATATTAAAATGTTACCAAACAGTAGAGGTCAAATTACCTCTCTTGGGGTTTTTGATAGTCTCTAAGAGGATATTTTCACTTTCTATTTTTGGAACTGGAGGAAGTTCCTTAGACAGTGCTTCCACATCAGGAAACTAGAGAAAAGGAAGAAATGGAGCTTAGGTATTCTAACCAGAAACACTAAAAAACAAAAACAAAAACAAACAAACAAACAAAAAAAACAAAATAGCATCCTTCCCCTCTCCCCCTCTTTCCCCCCCAAAAAAAAAAAAAAGGATGCAATGGAAATAAATAAGGAGAACTAAAGTAGTAACAATAGAATGTACAAGTATACCATGGATTCCAAAGTGTGTTTTTGTGGATACTTTATACTGAAAGCATCGATCAGGTGAGATTACAACAGGAAAGGTCCCAAGGCCACCTCCAGTTAACATGGGTGGTTTAGTCTTACTGATTTCCTTTCCAGTTAACAGAGATAGGTTTTCAAGGGGTGAATGAAAACACCCAAGGTTCAGCATCTGCTCTGAATCAGATTGTTTCCAGACTTTAAATAAGGAATCTACACAGTTTGGCCTCAGTAAATATATGCCATCTCCAAGACATGTTTCATTTGACAAGGGTATGTAATTCCCAGTATTAATTCTGCCACAATTGTCCTCTATAACAGTTTCTTGAGATAACTTGAGGCTGAGATGTAAAACTATAACTGTCTTTGTGGGATGATGACAGACACTACCTGGCCTCACATAAACATATCTAGTTTTCAGTTCAATTACCTTTTTTGAGAGAAATGCCTTGCCCCATTCTGATTCAAAATATGGAGGAATTATTTTGTTTCTTATTGCCGTTAAGATTTTCTTTTCTTCATCAAGTTCTTTTCTAAGAAATGTTTGCCATTTTTAGTAAGGAAAAGAAAGAAAAAATCATTATAACTGAGTTCACCCTGTTTTTAAGTATTATGTCTGAAACAACGCGAAATAGAAGAATGGAAAGTGGCATTTTGTTTTCTGGTTAATCACATTGAACAATATTTTTGCAGTTTTCTCAGTAGTAACTGAGAAGAGGCTAGTCTGGCATGCAGAGACAAAGTTCTCTGCAGATACTGATTTATGGAGGGGCTGATCAAAATGAGTATGGACTGTCGGTTCACTGTTCCAAAGAGCTCCTCCTCAAAACATGCTTCAGTTCTCTAAACCTTGTGGAACATGTCCAAGACTGCCAGTATAGTGCCTTTTGAACCTTCCAACAAATATTTAAACCCAAGGATTGGTATTTCAGATGTGTTATGATTGCCAAAATTTATAAAACAAAATTAATCAAATTTCCTTATTTTATGATAGAAAAACGTGATGGCTCTGTGAATACTAAGAAAAAACTGTTCAAACCTCTGAAGGTAAAACTCACCTGAATAAAGACCACTTACGTTTTCAGCTTGAGGTAGTCCAGTTTTATACTACTATTGTTTCAATGACTTGCAGAAATCCTCACCCTTTTAATCTTATTGAGAGTTTTGATGCTGACTTTAGAGCCAGAATGCACATGATATTCTTCAGTGCTGGCTATGCAGATATATGTATATTTATTCTTTAAATTGTATGCAAAATAGTGGAAAATGTTATATTAAGGTATAAATCTGGAATTATATATATAATAAGATTTTTAGCTCATGCAAGTTGGCTAGAAAGTAATTAAGAATTAATAGGGAAGAACACTGTTTTCAATTGCTATTCAACCTCTTATAAAATCAAGAAAGAAAAAACAAGTGACTGATCATAATACTAGTTCATAACCATTTCAGGTTATTTGGTATAATCTGAGAAACAAAGAATGACCTAAATAGCTGTCAAAATATTTGATGTTCGTTGTGAATGAATGTGTAAAAACTTTGCTGTGTTTTTCATGTGGAATAATGGTGAAAACAATAACAATCTTTCCAAATGTAGACTTAAGGTGGCTCTTAAAACAATTAACTTTCTGTCCTACTAATACTATTACCTGTACTCTTGTAGTTTGCTCTGCCATTTGGACACTGATGTTTGTCCATTTGTGCTGAATGATCAGGAAAGAAAAAAAAAAGAAGTGAAAATGAGAAAACTAGCATAATGTTTTATAAGCATGAACACATTTATAAGATAACCCTGGAAAGAAATGCTCTTTATAAAGTATGTTATATTGATTTTAACTAGGGACTCCTGACTTGAATTTGTATAGTTTGCAGTAAAATTGTTTGTACATATAATAATTTTTATTGTATTATTCATCCAAAATAACCCTCAAAATCATTTTCCAACAAACTTTCAAGTATTTTTCAGATAAGGAAAGAGAGGCAGAGAAGAACAAAATAATCATAGGAAAAGCAATTGTCATACGTATCTAGAGATCTAGGTCCTAGTCCTTAATGACAGTCAGCTTGGTTCTATCCTTTGTGTTATTTACATGAGTTCTCACTGGTCTGTCCTACCTGGAACTCTGCTCCCGTTCATCTGTTTGCTTAGCAACTGTTTTCTCTGTGTTATGCTGGCATTGGGAAGCCACTGCATGTTCATACAGCTCAGTTATGTGAGCTGCAAAGTAAAGAATATTACTGAATGTGTTATGCTAAACATTGGAAACTGTTATGAGTAACAAATGTAAAAGGATATGTTTTTAATGCATCTTTTTAACATTTGGTGAAAAACTATGGTTTAAAAGCAGTGAAGATAAAATTAGTCCTTATTAATTACATCCCCATACTTTTAATCAAATTAAAGATTTATTGCTGGGATAATACTGCAGAGCCAGTTGAAGAGAAACCTGGATTCTTGTGTCTTCTACAGTCAATAAGCAATTTTATGAGAAAGGCCAATTACAGATTCTTTATTACTGTGGAATAAGAGGCAAAATTCAGTTCAATGTAGAAAAAAACTAGAAGCATATTAAGCTCAAACCTCCACACTGTATTTCCTGAGATATATTTATGTTCTTTCAAGACACAAATCAAATACCTGTGAATAGGAAAAGTTGCTGGCATTCAGTCACTTTGAGTGCAGACCTGCATTCCAGGTCTCTGTCTCCAGATGAAGAAAATAATTTGGGTTTTCAGGTAGCTTTATTACTTTCAGCAGTCTTACGTTGTATTTAATTGTGGCTGCCTTCCCAGTCACAATCAACACTCTCATGGAAGGAACTACTGCTTCAACATGTACCATGGAGAAAAGCTAAACTTTCCATATTTAAGATTAAGAAAAGTTTGGGGGCTTCAGTAAAGAATTTCCCTGTCCACTGACATCTTCTATAAAATGTGCTACTTACTTCATGCTTTGCACCTAGACTGTGACTTCAAAGAAATTTTCTTGGTTCAAACAAAATTTTTGTGGCAAAACTTTGGATATATAAGTATTTGAGAGATTTGATCCTATTTGATCATGACAACATCTGTTAGTGTTTTAGGAATTATGCAATAGCAAATTTTTAAAAAAAAATTTGGTCACCTTTTTCACAATACTTATATATACTTGTATTTTCTTTCTTTCTTTCTTTCTTTCTTTCTTTCTTTCTTTCTTTCTTTCTTTCTTTCTTTCTCTCTCTCTTTCTTTCTTTTTCTTTTTTCTTTCTATTTTTGCTTCTTTTAAAGAGCTTCATTCTATCTTCCTTGTTAATAATGGTATATTAAAAGCACATTTTAATTACACTTTTTAAATCAAAAAGCTGTAGCAAGCCTTTGCAGCAGTTTTCATTTGCATTGCATATTGTGCTTTGATATTTTTTAACAAACAGAAATACTCTTGGCAAGGCAGGAGGGGCAGAAAAATAACATTTTGAAGACTAGCATCACTATGGGATTGAATACTATGGATTTTTCTACTGAAAAGGTCTGTGGATTTTTTTTAACCTATTTAAAACATTAATAAATGCTAACAAGTATGTTATGAAATCTTAGTAGAAATTTACAAAGGAAAACTAGTACCAACCATATGAAGTTAAACAAGAGCAAGTGTCAGATTATGCACTTGGGATGGGGCAACTCTGGATATACATACAGACCTGGGGATGTGAGGCTGGAGAAAAGCCCTGTGGAAAGGGATGTGGGGATTCTGGTTGACAGCAAGTTGCGTGAGTCAACAGTGTGCCCTGGCAGCCACAAGAGCCAACTGTACCCTGAGGTGCACCAAGCACAGCACTGCTAGCCAGCTGAGGGAAGGGACCGTCCCACTGTACTCTGCTGGTGTGGCCTCACCTTGAGTACTTTTGGTGTCACAGTATAAGAATGATATAAAGCTATGAGAGAGTGTCCAAAGGAGGTCAACGGACATGGTGACCAGTATAGAGGGGAAGATATATGAGGAGTGGCTGAAATCACTTGGTTTGTTCAGCCCAGAGAAGAGGAGACTGAGGGAAGACTTCATGGTGGCCTGCAGCTTCCTCACGAAGGGGAGCGGAGGGGTAGGCATTGAGCTCTGCTCTCTGGGGACAGTGACAGGACCCAAGGGAATGGCATGACACTGTGTCAAGGACTGGATATTAGGAAAGTATCCAATCAGTATTAGGAAAAGGTTCTTCACTGACATGGTGGTTGGGTACTAAAACAGGCTCCCTAGGGCAGTGGTCGTGGCACCAAGCCTACTGGAGTTCAAGAAGAGTTTGGTCAATGCTCTCAGTCACGTTTAATTTTTAAGTAGTCCACTGTGGAGTCAGGAATTGGACTCAATAATCCTTGTGGGCCCCTTCTAACTCAGGATATTCAGGATATTCTATGATTGTAGTACATTGGCCCTTCTTTTCCCTCAGACAAGGCTGACAGAACCAAAACATGATTGAGACACGATTTTCAAATGTAATGAACAACCAGGACTTACCCAGTTGCTTTGAAAAACCTATCTGAAACATTGATATATGTAAAATTAATGAAGTAAAGCTGTGTCATAGTTCTTACACCTGAGAAAACTGTACACACATGGAAATTTGGATCAAAATGACAAATGCACATGCCTAAACACAGGAAGTATTGTTTTAGAGGTACTAAATCATTGATGCTAACAAGCTCTAACAACCTGTGAATATCACAGAATCATAGAATGGTTTGGATTGGAAGGGACCTTAAAGATCATCTAGTTCCAACCCCTGAGTAAATCATGCTCAAAATGAAAAAGATGGAAGCATGTACATAGCATGCAGATTAATTCACTTTTGTGTTACTACTTTCAAAATACTACTACTGTACTTTAATATTTGCTATGGTATTCAATGATTTTAAAAGGTAGATATTCAATTTTTATTACCTCTGGCACTGAGATCTTCAGATGACTGCTCCCAGACAGGGAAGGACTGCAATGAAGAATGAATAACTGTGACTAGGCAAGAAACAGATCTCACAATAGCATTCTCTTAAAGTATTTCTAATCCAAACAAGTGTTATTCTATTTCCTGAGAATGTGACTACAGGAATGAAGGTATTTCAGTGTGTTAGAAAACAAGAGCTGGGACAAAATGAAATGAGGTATTATTTCCCTGGTCTAAACAGGTACTTTTTTCTTTCTTGATGATGCACTTCACAGGTGGCTTCATATTTTACATGGTTTCTGTTTATTAATCCAATTAAGACGGTTCATATTCAAACTCAAATCATTCTGCAACGGATTTGAACCAGATTTAAAACTCATGGACACAAGAAATCAAATAGGAATTGTGTTCAGAAATGTGCAGGTTTCATTAATGAGGAACTCTCCTTAGGTTGGTTGACAGTAAAGTGTTTGAGCAGTGCGAGATACTTTTACTAAGATACTTCCTTTATTTTCATGCTGGCTCTGAAACAGTTTAGTGGAAGCCAGGGTTCTTATGACCAGGCAATCTAGGTTGTAACAGAGCTAGGGAATGGTGGAGACTTGGGAGGAGTGACTCTTAGCCTAAGACAATGTTCGTTTGCTAGAACATACTAACTTTTGAAAGGTGGATACATCATTTGGTAGTGAATATTTACACTAAAATGACTAAATCAAATGCCAAATTTTTAAATTCAGTATGTTTGAATTCACTATATGCTTATTATTTGACTAAATGGAAATAAAAACATATCCTAAATGAGACTAAAAAAGAAAACACTTTAGTAACTATTAAAAATCTAGCATATGAGTTAACACAAAGTAACAAAGTTTAAAGAAAGCTGTAGGAAATAAATGATTTAAAGAACTGAAACAGAGCAAACTGACCACTACATATATGATCATTCTTAACATAAGATGTAAACAGTGTCTCTTTCATTCATTCTAATGTCCACCCACTTCCTTCTGCTGTGTGCATTTTTCTAGTTTATTTTCACCACACATCTTCCCCACTAACCTCACCATTTCCTGACTCCTACACCAAGTCCCTCATCTCCTTATTCCCACCTTTCCTATTCCTCTCCCTTTTCTTCTCACAGTCTAATTTGCTGTGCAAATTAACAGAGCATATGTGCCCAGAATACAGGCAGAGGCAAGTAATAATGATCCAGATTGTTTTTGGATTACCCCAAAAGCAGGTTTTAACTCTTGGTATGGGGTTGCAGTGACTGAAAGACAAGTTTCTTAGCTGCAGTGACAACAGCCTGGAAACATTCTCATCCTAATTCTGGGAAACACAAGTACTTCAGTCATTTTTGGCCTGTGTGTCTGGGAATGTATCATTCTGAAGAGGCTAAACTCATAAGCTGTTTTCGGCACTGCTTAAGCAGAATGGCAGTAGTGACATTCAGTAGTCCAGATGAATGCTCGGTGTGGCCCTGCTTCACCACTAAACTACAGCAGAGGTGGCATTGTGCTATCCAAACATTTGCTATTCTATTAATAGATTTTGATGTATTTTAAGGATGACACTTGCAACACAATACAATGTATTTGTTGGAAAGAAGTGGTTTAAAATTATAATTTTTCTCACCGTAACCAGATCAAGGAGATTTGCAGCATTCTCTTTTTCATCTTCTGTTCTTGGTTCTTTTACATTCATATCTTCCATCTCACTTTCCTGCTTTAAAATGTTTTCTATGTATTCCTTGTGGAACAATGGAAAAAGAACAAGAATGAGGCAGATGTATGTTTTGCAAAAGTAGACTTTCTGGACACATACATAGAGAAAAAGGTTTGTAGAAGCAATGGATGCATGTACTTCTCAGTGTCAAAAAGACCCTTCCTGTGTGAATCTGTGTGACTGGTTACTTAGAGGTTTACATGCAGAAATAGTTACAAAAACCTAACAGGTCTAAGAGAGGTGTATGTGTCAAGAAGGCAACAGGTAACATCTTGCCAAAGTCTAATCAATGCTTATGACTAGCAATACTGTTGAATCTGCAAGAACTGATAAACTGATGGCACCATGAATCTGCTGAATCTCTAGCAGGCTGCTAGCACACATTAGCATCCACAATAAGCTGTGTGACTTGGAGCATATCCAAGAGGGTGGTGATGAGCTACCTAGAATCATCTGGTGCACCATTGTGACCCCTTGCTTCTCAGTATGCAGTCAGGGATGGCCTACCAGCTGCTGTACCAGCCAGGAAATTATGAGTGTGCAAATGTCTGAATATACTATGTGATTGAATAAAAGAATGTCTTGAGAAAATATCTGCTATTAATAATAATGATTTGATTATATTATTAAGATCAGCTTAACGAATAAAAGGTGATCTCACAAACACTGGTTGTGGTCTCTCCATTTGATCTCTATTAGGAAAAAGGAAATGTACAACAACACAGTTGAAAAATTAGCTTTGAAAAATGTCTGAAACTGCTTTTACATATGAGCTTACTTTGTCAAAATCACAGAGTGCTAAAGAAAAGGACACTTCTTTGTCCACATTTCTTTATGCTTTAGAAGATTAGTTGGAGGGAAAAAAGGGTCCTTACTGAGGGTTGTGCTAACACACCACCCTGCTAGAAAGCTACATGCAATACTGAGTTTTATGAATGGAGAAGGTTGCCAGAAGTAATCTGGTTCCAGTTCATTTTCATTCCTTCATGCCTCTCCAAGTAGATTGGGAAAGGAAGAATAACTTGTTCTTTAGATACTGACTTTGTTCTGCCGAAGTGAGTATTTGGCTAAAAATATAAGATACTTGTTTCTGGAGAAATACATTAATTAGACATTGATATATAAGCAATGAGGATTTTTCCTTTTCAGATTAATACAGTTATGTACAAATGTCACCTCAGTGCCAATAATTGCAGTTCTTCCTTTCTGACATAACATTGCTCTTTTTCTAAAGAGAGACTTAAGTTGGGATTTTGGTCTGGAACATTTTACTTTATAGTGTTTCCTTTGTGAAAAAACAGCATGCAAATTAAAGAATTATTTTAATGTATGTATAGACTGTAAAAGGATAAAATTAATTCTGATAGATTGGTATGTTCTAAACCATACCAGGGCTGAAAAGCTGTTAATGATATTCTATTATTTTGTAATGTGAAAAACATAGTCTAACAAGCTACAATGTGCTACTAACTTCACAGATTTTACATGCCATTAATTCTGAAATTCAGTCTGCAATACCGTCATAAAAATATGTTAAATAATGAAATTGTGGAACATGTGTGTATTTATTACTCCCTAGCTGGTAAATAATAATGTGCTTTTAACTCTAAAATCTGTTTTATGAGCATTTTCACAGTGTGAATTAAATAAATAAGTGTTTAATACCAAAAACAGAGAAGTGAAGTGTGGAACTGCTGGTAAGTACCAATAGCAGAACTTTCAGATACTATCACAGAATGCTTAAACAGGAGGTGCAACTTTTACCTTTTTATGAACCAGTCACTAAAGAGGGATGGGCAGACATTTTATCAGAAGGCTACACAGCTATTTGCTAGACATGAACAGTGATGGAGTTCAGACCTGAATCTAGAAATAGTCTGTACTGATCCATGAAAACTAACTGATAACAAAGACTACTGTTTCAGTGACTTTCTGAGTCACTAAGCTAACTAGATTTATGGTGGGTTAGAAATACTTGTACAACATTATAGATACAACTTTTCAAGGCTTCGCACAGGAAAATAAACCCTAAGCAAAGTAAAAGTAACAGGTATCAATACTGACAGAAAAGACACTATTTGTTAGTATACTACATATGATGTGCACTGGACTGGACCCCATGTATTTGCACAGAAGTGGGTTCCAAAAGGGATGGGAGAGGAAACTTGAGCTGCTTCAGAAATAGATTCTTCTTAGAGCACCTATCTATGTATGAAACGCTGATTGTTTTTCAAAAGTATTAGAATTCTTGTCTCAGATGTGTATAAATTAATGTCACCTGATTTGTCTGTTCTTTGTTGCTCATTGGAAAAATGAAGCAAATATGATTGTACTACCTTGAGAGAAAGCTGTAGCTTTTCTCTTAGTTTGTCACTGAGTGGCTTATACTGGAACAGCTGACGAATTTGCAGTTTATTAGGACATTTTCGCACAGGTACTGGCAAGCACAGCTGCTTTTCGGATCCGATGTGGAGACCCTTCCAAATATGTGTTCTGACTGGAGGATCTGTGATCTTCCTCTGAACATAGGCAAAAATAAGGAAAAAGAGCAAGAGGCTATATATATTACTGGCTAAATGCAGGTATCAGTAATGCCTATCTTGGCTGAAAAGCACATGCCCTGCTTGTAACATCATAGATCTAGACAATCAAGTCTGTAGATTACTAGGCACAATTTATCTATCTTACAACCTCTTCATCTGGAAAAATGAACTCTCCTTAAAACTGCTGTAGCACCTCACTGAGTTTAAACGAAACACGTTGCCTAGATTTTCCCTGACACAGCCTACCCTCTGCTTTGTTTGCTTAATAAACTGATCTTAATGTCACACTGTTTAGAGTTCCACTTCCGCCTCTGTAACAAACATCTGATACTGCTTAAGTAGCAAAAGACACTTTTGAAAAAGTTATACCTCGTGAGGAGAAAATGTATTCCAGGTCCTTGTCTGAAGATTTGGAGGAACAATACTCTCTGGTTCTTTCTTCATTACCCAGGGGGAGGCTTCAAGCAAAGGGCTGAGGACAGTAATACTTAAAACACCTGGTTCAAAAGCACATTTTGGTGAGAATCAGTTTGAATCCAAAATCGACAGACAAAAGTTTTAGACCTCCAGAAAAAATATACTTTCCTAAGTAAAAGGAAACTTATTATGAAGTGTAAAACTCCATGTAAAAATGTGATACACATGGCTACAGATAATATTGTACCACTTCAAGTGATTGTAGAATAGCGGACAGCTTTGGATTACTCAGACCATCTTTAACAACTGACTGCCTACACTATTTGCTTTGAGTCTTGGGTAACAGCTCAGTAGTATAGTGTGTGCAATATCCCAAACAAAGAAGAAAAGACCATTAGTCCAGGTTTACTGAATACTAATCTCAGATGATGTACATCATATTCAGAATAAACATAATTATTTACTGTGTTTTATACATCACAATCTGGTCACTGAATGGATTCCATTAGAGATAAATTATTATCTCTTTTTATTGTTCTGATTAATTTTGAAATTTTTCAAAATGTTTTTTCTTACCCAAACCCAAAGTCTACTTAATCTAATCTCATCTATCCCATTGTTAGACTTCTGATATTGCTACTGAGATACTTTGTTACAATGATTCAAAATTGTAAAGCCTCATTATCAGTGCAAATAGTGTACAGGGAAAGGTGGAGTATGAAGTCTGGAAGAGCACCCTAACAGCTGGCTCCAAAGAAAACCTTGAGCCTGGAACTCTTCCTCTATCTTTCTCTTAACCTGTGATTGGAAAACTTTAATGAGAGTCATTTTCCTTGGAGGTAATACTGAAATGCCACCATTACAAATGACTGCTGGTTGCAAGCAGGTTTGTATCTTCTCCATGTTCCTGAGATTTCCACTTTCCCTATATTTTCTGGCTCTCACAGTGCCCTTTCTCTTCTTTTTTTCCAATGACAAAATTATTCCAGTCAGTTTATACAGTGGAAAGGAACTGGTCATTACTATCATCCCCCATATCTAGGGGAACCATATATTTCTGTCTTTTTCAAGATATATTTACTATGAGTATCTACCTGTTATGCCACAGTATGTTTATAGAAACACAGTATCTCTAACTAACTTCACAATAACAGTCAGCCATTTCAGGTTGTAAATTCCTGCTCTGCTGTAATGGGGTGGTTGGTGCCAAGTACCAACCCTGTATTGGCTTTTCCTACTTCAGTCATATTTTTCCAGCTTCTTAATAACATATATTTTTTCTTTCCAACAGCTAGACTAATGGTCAACAACAGAGCATAATTGTCCTCACTGATAAACACAATTATATTATTAAATTAAAACTGCAATAGATTCAATATTTTTGATGGAAACACACAGAGGATCTACGCATTTGGTAAATGCTTTTGTGTGCATATCTGAGAGTGGAAAAAGATACACCCATTGTTCCTCCACTGATCCCTTCAAAATGTCATTCATTTAATTCTCTGTTTCCCAGAGTTTTTGCACAAGCTCCTTCTCGTTGTTTCACTGCCAGAAGTTTGGATTCCTGTCTATGTGGGGAAAAACCTTTTTCAAATCTTCTCTCCAAATAAGAGTTTTGAAACTTCTGATCCTACCTTTGTAATTTTTTCTCTTACTAGTTTGACAGAAAATAAATTAAGTTTTCCTACCTGGATGTTCTTGTACAGGTTCCTGCAAGACCACAGCAGCTGGATCTCTAGAAGCCTCAGCAAGATACTCTTCTACATCCCTGCTCCGTAGGAGTTCAGTTCCTGAACCATCCGTGTGGATGACAAAGAACCTGGAGAGCCATCCACACAACACAGATTGTATTGAGCATAGGAAGCAAAGTATTGACACTGGGGGAGGTTGCAGGGGTTGCCTCTGTGAGGAGAGGCTGGGGCTGCCCCATGCTGGACACAGATGGTTCCAGCTGGCTGCAACAGCCCCGCTGCAGGGCACAGCTGAGCCCAGAAGCGAAGCTGGGTGCACTTTTGGGAAAGCATATTTAAGACAGGGTCGAATGCTGTGCAGGTAGTGAGGAGTCAGGAAAAAAAGTGTGGGAAACAACCTTGCAGACACTAGTGTCAGAGAAGGAGGAGGGAGAGGAGGTGCTGCAGGTGTCAGAGAAGAACTTCCCCTGTAGCCCATGGAGGAGACCATGGTGGAACAGGTGGATATTCCCTTAAGGAACTGCAGCCTGTGAACAGCCCACACTGGAGCAGACTTGTCCTGAAGGGACTGCAGCATATGGAGAAGACCCACAGTGTAGCAGGGGAGAATTGTGAGAAGGAAGAAGAGGCAGAGAGAAACTGTTAGGGACTGACCACTGCCCTCCATTCCCCATCCACCTGTACCGCTCAGCGTGTGTGAAGGAGAGGAATTAGAGGAGTCATGTTGAGCTGAGGAAAAATAAGGGGTTGGGTTGGAAGATGTTTTAGTTTGTCTTTGTTTCTCACCATCCAATTCTATTTTAATTGGCAATAAATTATTATTCCCTAAGTTGAATCTGTTTTGCCCATGACAGTAATTGTTATGCAATTTGTCTTTATCCCATATGCTTTTCCATTTTATTTTCTGCCCTTGTCTTGCCAAGGTGGGGAAACGAGCAAGAAGCTGGGTGGATGGTCTGTCAGCTGGCCAATGTCAACCCACCACACCGATCAAATCCAATGGCTTTCAAACTGCATTATTTTCTAGATGGCAAAGACTAAAAAGCACTGTGATGACAAAACAAGAAAATGCAACTTCAAGAAGTTGACATCAAGTGTGTAGATACACAGTACTGAACAAAGAAAGTGCCAGTCTACAAAACCTGAACTCGTGCTGTTTACCTGGGGACATGCTCATCATAAATGACAGGTTTCTTATCTTCTGGGAGTACTGATGCTGAACTTCTGTTCTCCTTGTTGTCAGAGGCAATGCTAGGAACAACCACAGATGTGCTGCCATCAGCCATGACCTGTAATTGAAATTATATAAAATTATTTGAGTTTCATGTTTATTTAAAACAGTAACTTGTTGCTGGACTGTCATATGATCTAGCCCAGTGAAAGAGACAAAAAAAAAAAAAAGATATTTCAGGCAGAGCAACCTGAAATTCACTGGAAAAAAAAAAGACAGTGTAAAAAGAGAAACACAGTTACAAGCATTGTGTAGGTTGTGAACCTGTAGTACTCAGCCAATGAGGAAACATGGAAGGAATCATGCATCAGGTAACATGGGACATAGGGCTATGACACACTTCTGCTGCATGCTCCTGCTTGCAGGATGCCTGCCATTGCAATTCTGCATGAATTAGTTAACAAGAGACCGTCTTAGAAAATTATTGGGATATTTCTCACATAATGCCAATGTATATCCAAGAGAGTCTCAGTTCCAAACTGTGTAAGTTTGAAACTCCTCTATATCCTCTTTAGTGTACTTTGTATCAGATTTATCAGGGCATGTGATTATAAACACATATAATCCAGAGAAATTGTAATGATTACAATTGGATGCCACATTTAGAACCTTTAAGTAGAACCTTTAACTGAAAAACAGTACACTTAAATGAACTCAAAGATAAGAACTAACCTAGCTCAAAAGCATGTCTTAGCTGTGCAAGGATCACAGCACAAAGAGTGTGACTTTAAAGACTGAATTTTACAACAATATTTGCCTTACCAGGCAGATTAGAGTGTTTCTATGGATCTTCTGAAAAGCAAATATCCTCTCTCATTAAGGTAGCTTTACAGGTGAGGTAAACTGTAGACCATGTGTTTTATTTAACTTCTCTAAAATGGGGAAATACCAAAAAAGTGGAACCTGAGAACTGTCACATTCTCAAGAACATTTCAGAGATCTGATTCAGGAACTGTTCCTTCTGGCTAGCTAGGCTACTTTAAGAATTAGTACTAGAAGGCTACAAACTAACTTTGAAAAATGTTTATGAGATAAAATTACCTAAAATGCAGAAACTCATTTCCTTCCATGTATTTTACCTTGAAAACATTTCCTTCTGGATCCATCATCTCACAAATAGTGCTGGAAGTGTGTTTCATAACATATCTCCCTGTTTGTTTTCCTTCCTTCTTGCTGATGAAATTGTAAACTTCATGGGTATAAACTGCTGTGCAATCTTCATCAATGAAAAGGGAGCCTGTCTTGATGGGTAAAACCTATCACAGTAAAAAAGTGATGATGTTCAATCCTCAAGGGTGAAATAATCAGCTTAGATACATCATAAAAATAAAGAACAGCTGCAAATCAAGAGGAGAGCTCTCAGATCCTTACTACTGAATCATACAGTTTTGAGGGAATGGAGGGAGAGAAAGAAGGAAGATGATAAGGGAAAGCTGATGTTAGTCTTTGTAAAATCTTTGACTTCAGAAAATTTAAGATGGTGAAATAAATTTACTATATAGCTGTGACTAACTATCTGAACACTGGCAGAGTATAAAATAGAGAGACTCATAAGATTCATGAAGGCTACAGAGAAGGGAGTTAAAATAGTCAAGGTGAGAAAAGCTGATGGTGTGCAACTCTGGACACAGATAAATATCACTGTCACGAAATATAGTAACTCCCACCTGATATGTTCCCTGTGGCTTTGCTGTAACAGATGTCCCATCTCCAAAGATGGTACAACAAGAACCATCCTCACAATTTGTTGTAACAGTAGCAAACTTGGGATTTTCTACTCGTACATATTTCGCTTTCTTTGTGATGGCTTCTGGGAGTTCATCTAAGAATTAATACAGAACAACTAGTCTGAAGTAAATGAACCATAGAACAGTCTCAGGATTCAGTTTGCATATTCTCTCAAAGGGCTGGTCAGTAGAAGACCCTCAAACTTCTGATAACATCCTTTATCATATAATTTTGTTGTGTAAACATTATGCAACCTTAGAATTTTTGAACTATCTACTGAATATAGGAAGATTCATAGAATCATAGAATGGTAGAGGTTGGTAGGAACATTAAAGATCATCCAATTCTAACTCCCCCCCCCATCAGCAGGGACATCTTCCACTAGACCAGGTTGCTCCAAGCCCCATCCAGCCTGGCTTTAAACATTTCCACAGAGAGAGCATCCACAACTTCTCTGGGCAACCTGTTCCAGTGCCTCACAACACTCACAGTAAAGAATTTCTAAACTAATATCTAATCTAAATCTGCCCTCTTTTAATTTAAAGCTATGACTCCTTGTCCCATCACTACACTCCCTGACAAAAAGTCCCTCCTCAGATTTCTTGTAGGTCATCTTTTAGGTACTGGAAGGCTACTATAATGTCTTGCTGAAGCCTTCTCTTCTTGAGGCTGAACAACACCAACTCCCTCAGCCTGTCTTCATAAGAGAGGGGCTCCAGCCCTTTCATCATCCTCATGGCCCTCCTCTGGACAAGTTCTAAGAGGTCCATGTCCTTGTGCTGGGGGCCCCAGGCCTGAACATGGTACTCCGGGTAGCCATCACTCCAGCTGCTCATTCACATGGAGAGTAGTAACCAAACCCTGGTTTGTGGCACCAGTCCTGTAACCATCTTTTTATTTGCCAGATTTGACCGGCTTGTTCAATCCTCTTCCCTTTAACCGGCAGAACTGTTGAAAAAAACTACCTCTGCTCCTGAGTCCTGTACTGCTGCTCCCAGTGCTCTGTAATCCCTTTTGATATTCCACAGACTGCTCCTGGCTGCATCAGTGGCATCCAGTTTAACACCATCACTGGTGTAAACAGCAGCAGCCGATAATAGTCCTTAGGCTGTACAAGGCTTGGCAATCTCTTGGTGATATCCCTGATACGAACCCCTGGTAAGCAGCAGACTTCTCTCAAAAGCGGATCAGGTCAGCAGATGGGCGCCTCTGTACCACTCAAAAGAGAGTCTCCTGCTACTGTCACCTGTAACCATTTCCTAGTTGGACTGATTGATATGAAGGGAGCAGACCAAAGCTGTCTTACTCAGGTCCACCCTCCCTGCAATGGGTCTTTTTGGTCAGCAGAGGTTCCATAAGGGCACCTCAGGCTTTGGGGGAAGACTTTCTCCTGTTGGTCCCTGTTGTTGCCAGCTTCCACTCTGCTGTGTTACTGCCTCCCCTCTCTTCTGTGAGTGCCGGTGAGGAAATTTCAGGCTGTCTGGTCATGGGCTGTTTGGTCCTCTGCAGACTATGCTAGGATCCAGCTGTCTAACTCCTCCTCAGCCTCCTTGATGCTATGCAGCCTTGTCATTGCCTCTTGCAGCTCGGCCACCTGGTGCAGGAGGTCCTCCACCTGGGCACACCTTTTGCAGGCAGGTCTACCACCTGTCCCTACCCCAAGGAAAGATCTAGGCACTTCCAGCAGTCAGAGGTCTGCACTACAGCCTCACCCTTCAGTAGCTCTGTCTGGGTAGAGCCGTTAGCCACCACTGGGGAGATGGTGCAGCCAGTGCCACAGCCTTTACGCTGAGACAAGTGCCCACCATTCTGCCTTGAGGATCAGGTAGGGTGAGTGCCCTTGAACCGTGCAGATCTGGGTGCAGGGTTAAGGAGTACTTGTCGCCTCCTTCTTGGCCAGTGGGATGGCCCTTCCTCAAAGGGATGCCCTCCCACCCAAACTGCCATGCCAACTGCCACACCATGCCCTTTTTGCTCATTCTGTTTGCCGTGCTCCCTAGGGGCTGCTTATGTGGCAGGGGGGTGGTGGCTGCCATTACTGCTGGCTGTGCCCACACCTTGTCAGCTGCTCTTGTGTGAGTTGTTGGCCCCTGGTGGGTCTCTGTGCTCCCTGGGGCTTCCCCAGCTCAAGAAACCCCCCTGTACACCATCATCCCCAGCTCCGCTTTGGAACCCACCTGCACCAGAGCTGATCGCCTCAGCAAGTCCATTCATCTAAGGATGTCCAGGAGACTACACTCTAATTTATCAAGTATGTAAATAAACATAATGATCTGGATATTTGTAACATACAAGTTGGATAACTCAAATTCATTAATGCCTGTGATACATGCTCTAGGATGCGAAGGAATTCCTATTCAGCAGTACAAGTGATGGAAAGCAAATCAAACTGGTGCATTAATTTGGCCACTGCTTTCCCATCGAGCAGACCGGTCACTGTTTTGATTTTTAAAATTCCAGACTGTTACCTGAATAATTATCTTTCCCTGTACAACCAGAACTTCATACTTTGTTTGAACAGTTTGTCGCCTTGAGACTGACACAGTCAATATACACTTCATATTAATTACAGAAGACAGAACTTGTCCAGCAACTGAACGAAGCATACAGAATACACTGCCAGCCAGAGAAACATGGATGACCATTAGCCTCATTTGTTTCAGGCAAATGTATCTGCATGGGGCATTTTCCAAGGTCATATTCAATGAAATTTTGAATATCTCCAAGGTTGTGGAGCCCACAGTTTCTCTGGGGATTGTAAGGATGCCCCAGACCTTACATATGTATTCAGTTAAGACTCAAATCAGCTCACATGCTATATCAGGATAGGTGTAGAGAGGGCAATGAAGATAACAAAACTCTCAGGCACTGTGTTCTCATGGTGAGGTGGGTCATACAAATGTATAAGTGGAAAGACAGAAATTTTCTTGTTGCTGCAATGTAAATTTTACACTGAATACTGATGGAAAGAAAAAAGACCAGGCAGGCAAACCTAGTCTAGACTGCATCATTGGATTTGTTATCTAGGCTACTAACATGAGCCTTCTTAATTATATTTTGACAATTATCTGGTTCACAAGATAAAGCAGTGATAAGCTTTTACCTGTTTCCTCACTATCCTCAGGCATAAAAAGTTCTTTGCAGTCTTGATAAAAAGTTGTGATCCTAGTACCATCAGCATGATCTACTACTCTGCTACCATCTAGCTTCTCAACGATTACCACTTCATCATCTCGTACAGTCATAACCTGAAAGAATGAATGAATATGGATATATATTAGCACTGAGATACCTCTAACAGCAACAACAGTAATACAAGATGATATGTATTGAAACTCTGAACAAGCTGGACTATTACAACTTTATCTAGTTGAGACATTGAGGATTTACATTTTCTTCAAAATCTGCAGCTTTTATATTAGTAACAGTGTAATAACAAAATCTTTGAAAACTATATTGAAAGAACAGTAAAATCAAGCAAATAAACAGATGGTTAAGGACTGGTGCCACAGATGGGTTTGGTTACTACCCTATATGTCAATGAGAGCTGGAGTGATGACTACCTGGAGTATGGTATTCAGCTCTGGGGTCCCCAGCACAAGAAAGATGTATTAGAACATGACCAGAAGAGGGCCATGAGGATGATGAAAGGGCTGGAACCCCTCTCCTATGAAGACAGGCTGAGGGAGTTGGGGTTGTTCAGCCTTGAGAAGAGAAGGCTCCAGTGAGACCTTACAGTGGCCTTCCAGTACCTAAAAGAGGGCCTACAGGAAAGCTGGGGTGGGACTTCTTGTCAGGGAGTGTAGTGATGGGACAAGGAGTCATAGCTTTAAATTAAAAGAGGGCAGATTTAGATTAGATATTAGTTTAGAAATTCTTTACTGTGAGTGTTGTGAGGCACTGGAACAGGTTGCCCAGAGAAGTTGTGGATGCCCTCTCTGTGGAAATGTTTAAGGCCAGGCTGGATGGGGCTTGGAGCAACCTTGGCTAGTGGAAGATGTCCCTGCCCATGGCAGGGGGTTTGGGACTAGATGATCTTTTATGTTCCTTCCAATCCAAACTGTTCTATGGTTCTATGATTCCATGATTCTATGAACACATCCTACATCAGATGATGGCATCTCTGTCTCTTAGCTTAGTAGAGAGTGCTGTAATAACACAAAAAATAGTAGTACCGTTCCATCAGCTGGGTCAGTTGCCTGATAGAATAAGATTGGCTCCAGATCCATTCGTTTTGCTCCTTCAGTGCCCACTTGAATGCCTAATGGGGTTGTTGTTATCCAGGTTCCTGCCTGATTCTCCTTAGGTTGCTCAGAATCAACTAGACCCTGAATGGTATTTTCAGATACTTCATCCTTGTTTGGGTTTGATACACCATTTCTGTCATTTCCTTTTCCTGCAGAAACAAATATGTCTGTATTAGATTTTGTATTCTCTAAGGCAAAACACAAAATCAATCAACTGAAGAATTTCTGTGAGTACTGTCTTTGACAGCATTGAAAGAATGATTTACCAGACTAGACGGAAATTACAAGAACTGTTATTCAAAGGTGTGCTCTTTAATATATTTATTGATGACACATAAAACCAAACAGCATGCTAATGATATCTGATTATGACATGACTTTGGAATGCACTATCAATGCAGAACAGAATCTGAATGGCTTATAGGAAAAAAAGACATCCCAAACTATCCCATGAGCTTGAGGACTAAAGTAATAGGAATTTGATAAAACCTAATAGAAAGAAGTTTATGAAAAAAGGACTAAGAAAAATGATTTCTGCTTCAGACAAGTTTGCAGCAGCTGAATAAGATAAAGACCTGGATATACGATCCATATAGAATGCGTGTAAGTTATCACTGTGAAAGTAGAGTGACAAAAAAGGCAAATCCAAACCTATGGCACATCAGAAGAAAAGAGATGCAGGTTACATTGTGAAAGGTAATGGAGAGATCTTATCAAAAATATGATAGAGAATTCTAGCCTCCCATATTCAAGAAAAGGAACTAGACAAAGTGTAGGCAAAAGGTAAACAGCATGGTCTGGACAGGACTCTGTAAGTTTACAGCATACAAATCCTAGCAAACAAAATGCAAAAAAGATATAAATATTCACTGTAAGTTTGTCAAGACTAAACAGTAGAGGGGAAAGGTGGGGGGGAAAAGTGATTATAAAAGAAGGATAAGTAATAAATTATATACACTGGCCAAAGATACTGAGACAAAAAAATAGATGGTTTGTCAGAGTAGTTCTCAATCATCCTTCCAGATATCCTAAACAATATCCTAACAACAGGGGGATGGACTTGATGAATCAGAAAATCTGATTTGAAAAGACTTCGCTTCAGCAGCAATTTTTATTCACATGTTTCCAATGAATTGTAAGTTAAAGTTACGACAGTTTGTAATTATTCTTTGTACTATGTAGCACTGACAGTGATATGGAACCACACTCTGAGGTATGAAGCAAGTTGAGGGAGTTGGCAGAAGCACTCATCACTTTCCATCATTTATCAGCAGTCCTAGCTATCAGGGGATGTCCCAGTTGACTAGTGGCTAGCAAACGTGATGTCTATCCACAAGAAAGGCAGGAAGGAGGATCTGGGAATCTACAGATCTGTCAGTCTGGATTCGGTGCCAGGGAAGCTCATGGAGCAGATTATCTTGAGTCCCATCACAAGGCACTTACAAGACAACCAGGTGATCAGGCCCAGTCAGCATGGATTTATGAAAGGCAAGTCCTACTTGAAAAACCTGATCTTCTACGACAAGGTGACGCACTCAGTGGGTGAGGGAAAGGCTGTGAATGTGGTCTACCTAGACTTCTGTAAGGCTTTTGACACCATTTCCCACAGCTTTCTCCTGGAGAAACTGGCTGCTCATGGCTTGGATGGTGTACGCTTCGTTGGGTTAAAAAGTGGATGGGTAGCTGTGCCCAAAGAGTCCTAGTGAATGGAGTTAAATCCAGTTGGAGGCTGGTCACTAGTAGTGTCCCTCAGACCTCAGTAATGTGGCCTATTCTCTTCAGTATCTTTATCAATGATCTGTATGAGGGGATCAAGCGCACCCTCAGTAAGTCTGCAGACAACACCAGGTTAGGTGTGAGTGTTGATCTGCTTGGGGGCAGAAGGGCTCTACAAACGGATCTGGATAGGCTGGACCAATGGGCCAAGGTCAACTGTGTGAGGTTCAACAAGGCTAAGTACTGGGTCCTGCACTGGGGGCACAGCAGCCTCTACAGAGTGCTACAAGGTGGAGGAAAAGTGGCTGGAAAGTTCCACAGCAGAAATGGAGCAGGCTGCTCAGGGAACTAGTTGAATCACCATTCCTGTAGGTTTCCTTCAAAAACATGTAGATGTAGAACTTAGTGACATGGTTTAATGGTGGACTTGTCAGTACTAGGTTAAATGTTGGACTAGATGATCTTAGAGGTCTTTTCCAACCTAAATGACTCTATAATTCTATGATAAGCAAACATCTATTTGTTTCTTTCTCTGCCAATCACACTAACATGAGAATACTCTGGCAGACCACAAATCTATACAACCAATTGATCATGACCAAAATTAGGTGCCTTGAAATACATGCAACAAGAAAAAAAAATGTTGCAAGTCCTCTGTGAAAAGAGCATTTCTCAACATCAGGACTAAAAACTGTGTAATACATAAGTAAGGATTTGACACTACTGTAGTTGCAAGGATTTCTTTGAAATGACTGTTAAGTCACTCTTCTAGCTAGGCAGTTCTTATATACCCTTTTACTTCTTAGAGTTCTTGCAGTTTAGAAGAAGAATAAAACTGGAGTAGGAGAGAAATGATCTGCTGTGAAGATAACAAATTAGCAGTGTACAGCGGCTGAGTACAGATAAAATTTCATTTTTACACAGGCAGAATTTTCGGACTAAAGAAAAATGCCCTTTATTTAGTATTATCAGCCCTGCTATCTTTAAATTTGTCTGAAACACTCAAAATGTTACCTTTCTTAGTGCTGGTCTCTGGTAAAGGCTCTGATTCTGGTAACAGTTCTGTGTTATCTGGAATTGGAGGCGGTGGAAGGACAGGGCCAGAATCAGGACTCCTACTCACTGTGCCATCAGCAAACAGAATCTACAAAAAGCAAAGACATATTAGAGGCTAAAATAATTTCAAACACTAATAAAAAATCTCAAAAGTATGTGTCACTAATAGTCACTAGAATAGGGACTAGAATATTGGGTTACTAGAATAGTGGGTGATAGAACTAAAAAAGTAAGACTGCCAGAATAAATTCAAAAAAAATAAAGAAGCTATCTTAAAAAGAAAGGACTGCTAATTACTACAGTTCGCATATGTAATCAATGGGGATTATATTTAGTAACAAATAGGCATTGTAAAAGCAAAGGCTGTTCTTTGACTGGTTAAGTTGTCACAGGTTGATGTCTTTTTATGAATATCACTTTCTAGCAATGGTAATGCATCTGTATCAACATATTGATCTGGTATTCAGTTATTCCACATCTAGGACTACTGTTAGTTTTTTATCCATAAAGGCAGCTAACAAAAAGTAGTCATAGTTATTTATCTTATCATAGCTGGTTTCTGAGATCTACTGTCCATAATGCTTAACTCTTGATATGCATTTTTCTCTGTGTAGCAGATAAAGCCTAGAATTACCCATATCATCTCTGAATTCAATTACAAATACAGCACAGATATCTGGGGGAGAATATGATACAAAGTGGAAAACAAAAGGACAACATGTAGTCACATCTTTAGAGTTACAGTTATTTTAAGATAATTAACCATTTCTTCTTTTTTGAGTACTTGTCTATATGCATTCCATTTTTGATGACTCATGGACATTAAGTTAATGTAAAGAAGATGGCAATTAATCTGCATATGCAAGCATTGTGTTACAATCATGCTAGGCACATGGCCTATTTTCTTCTGTCAGGAGACTGTATCTTGAGAATATACAAACAGCAGCCAGCTCCTTTGTATATTTCTCAAATGCATACGTTTCGCAGAAATCCTGTGTAAATGGTTTAAGATCTAATGTAATGAATGAATCTAATGCATTTGTACTAGGATTTGTGGTCTACTTAGACTGTAAATAACTTGAGGAAATAATAAGGAATAATTTTTATAGTTTCTGAGTACAATAAGACAACTCTTTTCACCTGTTTGCTTACTATACATAGAGTTTTAGACTTTGAAAAGATAATTGCTTTACAGTGTCTGCAAAAGTGGTATCTAACTTACATCACCTAAAAATTTGGTCCAACCTACTATGTGTAAGCAAATGTCCTGGTTTTAGTTAGGACAAAGTTAATTTCCCTCCTAGTAGCTGGTAGGGTGCTATGTTTTGGATTTAGGATGAGAATAATGTTGATAACACACTGATGTTTTAATTGTTGCAGAGCAGTGATTACACCAAGCCAAGGACTTTTCAGATCCTCACTCTGTCCTGCCAGCGGCAGGCTGGGGGTGCAGCAGGAGCCGGGAGGGGACAGACCCAGGACAGCTGACTCAAACTGGTCAAATGGGTATTCCATACCATCTGACATCATGCTAAACAATATGTAGGGGGGGTGGCGAGGGGGGGGGGGGGGGGTGGCTGCTTGGAGATAGGCTGGGCATCAGTCAGCGGGTGGTAAGCAATTGCATTGTGCATCACTTGTTTCGTACATACTATAATAATAATAATAATTTCCTATCTTAATAAACTGTCTTTATCTTAACTCACAGGCTTCACTTTCCCATTTTTCTCCCCCATCCCAGAGAGGGAAGGGGGAGGGTGAGCAAATGGCTGTGTGGTGTTTAGCTGCCAGCTGGGTTAAACCACCACAACAAAGAAGGAATATAGAAATACAGGAATACAGGAATATAGGAATATAGAGTCTTTTTGATGAAAATTCAGGATTCCTGAAGGTGTCTGCAGGACTGAAGATCAGGTCTTTTTTGGATTCTGTATGACCATTAAGATGACTGAAAAAACATATAGATGCTTTTGTGTTGCCAAAATACCCCAAGACTAACTAATCCACACTTTAGATATTTAATTTCAGGAATGTAGTTCTCAAAACTTTATTCAGCTGTTTCCTAAACCCAAAGTTGTATAAATGTTCACGTGCCTAAAATTTTCATAATTAAAGCTCCACATGCACCCTAAGCTCTGATTCTGAATAAAGCCACTAACATTTTAATCTTGCCATAGCTGCAAAGCTCAGCTGTTACTTAACTCCTGCATCTATAAGCTGGATACGTCTCTATGTCAGCTGACAAACACAAGTTCAATGTTAATCACATACACAGGCTGCTTCCAACTAATTCTACTGAACATACCCAGGTAGATCCATCCATCATATACTTTATGACAGTTCCTTGTCCAGTGATGACTCTTGACACCTCTTGTTCCATATGACTTGCCACGGATGTATATAGTTGAGCGTTCTTTATCTTTTGGGGATAACTTTGCCTAACAAGAATTTCCAGAGCAGGCTGTTTTGCCTTTTTTCTTTTAGTGTCTTCTTGCTTTACTTCACCTTCTGTAACCTCATGTTCTTTCTCTCCACTTTCCACAACCTCCTCCTCAATTGCTTCATTTGCTTTGGTTACAGCTTTCTCAACCTCCTCTTCCTTGGCTTCATCTGATTTAGTCTCACTTTTCTCAGGCTCTTCTTCCTTAGCTTCATCTGCTTTGGTCTCACCTTTCTCAGGCTCCTCTTCCTTGGCTTCATCTGCTTTGGTCTCACCTTTCAAATCTGAAAACATATTCACAGTTACTTAATACTGTGCAATGCACACTCAGACGGTGTAAAACCCCCAGCACCACATGGTCTACAGAAGGTATTCAGCTTAAGCTATTAAAACTAACTCTCCTCAGTTTCCTCTGTAATCCATGGAGTTAGGGACAGTCTCTATCAGAGAACAATTCAAAGCAGTTATCTAATCAGAAATTCCTGTGGAGGTGTCTGTCTTTTCTACATGAAAACAGGAAAAATTTGAAGAAGGATTTACTACGGATGCTGAACTTTTGGAAGACTGACACTTGGTGAGAGGAATCTCCTAACTTCCCCTAACAGAGAAAAAGTTACTGAGTTTCAACAAATTAAAGACTAAATGGAAAATGAACTTAGATATTTTGTCTACTTGAACAAATAAAGTTTTTAGATTGAATTATGTTAGTGTGTTGACTGTGCTAATGAGTATAATAGGCAGTTGTGTCAAGAGACTACATGTATGTGTCCATAACTGTTCTGTTCACCTTAACTATTTAGTATTTGAACTTATGCTCCCTGCCAAATTGTATGTTTGAAAACCATCTGCATCCTCTTTACTGTACTATATATCAGATTGATCAGAGCACATTTACCCTAAACGGCCAAAATATTTTGATATGAAGGGAGAAGGGATATCAGAGAAGAAAAATGAGGGAAGATTTTACTATTAATTCAGGCCAGTATGGCAAAAAAATAAACATGAAAAATCAAGATATGTCTCAATCATGTGATTATAAACCTGTGCCGTATCTTGGTGGACAATATAGCATTTCTAACCGTATTTAGTAACAATAACTTTTTTTTTTTTCTTAATTTACATAAACTGGACTTGCTACTTGGCTAGTTTCTCAGAGGTATGGATGATATTTACTGTTGTTTCATCAGTTGTCGGGAAAATGAATGATTCGGCTGTTTTTTATGCAATAGGATATGTTGGAATTACTGATAGCAAGATTTGGCATGTGTGATGAATTCTGGATATATAGGAACCTCTGAAATTGTTCTGGTCTATTTTCACCCACTCAGTAGCTCTAACACACCCTGGGCTGCATGGATCTATTCTACATAGGCATTAAATGACATCTGTATGTGGCCGTTTTAAAAACTGACCAGGTGACAAAAGAAAACTAAAACACATCTGTCTGCTTCAAAACCCCAAACTCTGAAAAACTGAGGATTACAAAGTTTATGGTATGCAAAGATGAACCTCATGCTGATTTTCAAAAATGCAGGGAAATTGAATCATTGCAGAAGGATATGTCTGGCACAGAAACTTAGAAGTATCTATATACCTGATCATTCTTTGAAAGGAAATTCAAAGGTAAGTGCATAAAGGGTTATCACAAACACCTTGTCTGTACATTCTGGGTGACATAAAGGAAAGGACTTACTTGAAGTGGTTCCTTTTTCAACATGATCATATCTTTTAGAAAAGCAACTAAACCCGATTATGAAACATCCAATAGAATACAGTATATCACAGCATGGATTAGTTTTGTTAGTCACTCTTAGCATTAAAAAATGAGTGTATCTTAAATCTAGTATAAAAGCACTATTTTTGAGTTTCAAGTCTCTAAAATTTGTAATACAATTGTATACTGTATTTACAAGCTCTTTATTTACAAGCTGTCACCAAAATGCTGATTTCTTTGTACTTCCAGACTGGCACCAGTCACTCATTTAATCTTTATTTTGGTAATCAAATAGAGTTCTCTTGAAATGAGCTCACAGTAAGATAAACCTTCTGATCCATTAATCATTCTTGTTACTCTATCCTGAATACTCCAAACTATGAAAAACTTGCTTTGTAGACTTAACAACAATACATAATATTCCAAAGAAACACAGATGTAGGGAACTTAATCTTACTGTTACCACTTAAGATTCATCTGTATATATGTATTCAGTAATTGAATTTGCTCCTTTTCACCTGTACTCCTATACATATACGTATTCAACAGATTATTCAACATGACTCCCACTTTTTTTTAGGGTTCCTGCTTCTCTCCTCCCCAGTCTATGTCTAAATCCTTGCACTTTTAGATTTTATATCTGAATTGGAACACATTATTTATGTTCCAATTGCTATTAAATAGACATTATGAAAGAATCAGCAATCTGAGATGTTAAGACTTCATATTGCTACATCTACACCCATCAAGGCAAAAATAATTTCCTTCTGAAATTTAAACTTTAAAGACTCCTTATTCTACAGTGGCTGAAAAAACTAACCTTCAAAACTTTCACCAAGGAAAGTTAATACTAGTCCATTGGGACAGGAGACATTCAAGCTTTGGAAAGCAAGAGCATCTGAAATGACTTGTGTTTGGGAAGCTGGTTCTTCTATTTCCACCTACGGAGCGAAACATGAATTAGTTTTATTCCATTTTAAAAGACTTAAGAAAAAATTATATATATCAGCTTTACCAAAACATTTCAAAAAAGTACTTTCTATCAGTCATTTATAGCACTTTGAGAACGTATGGATTCTGAAGGGGAAACACTACCTGATTTTTTTTGATTATGCTATCTTATTTCATTCCTTTTCGTTAACACTTTAAGAAAAACTCTTCCTAACTTTATTAATTTTGCTGACTCATTATGCTACCTTGTGCATGGTGTCAGGATGAGATGACAATAAATGGATAACATGAAGTGGAAGACCATAACAGAACAACACTGAGATTGCATCAGCTACTTTACCTATAATTACTAAAAGAGCACAACAGATAAGTAGAACAGTACTTCCAGTCTGCTGGAAATATGGCAGATGAGAAGGGGACAAGAAGGAATATTTGACAATCAAAAAGTGTAATTTTCTTTGTACTGCTCTGTAGTGGAAACCGTCCTGATAACTAGAAAAGATGAGGATGACCTAAGGAATGTCTGAAGACACCAGACCATTTGGGAAAAATACAAGAGTGGATCCTTTGATGTCACCTCCTCAGAAATGTATGTGACAATGAGCTACGCTATGCTAGTCCTAAGATGAAAGCAGTTTTTTGCAGACAGGTAACAGACAGAAGTAGTCCTGGTATTATCCTGTATTCTTGGTTTATAGGAAAAGAAATATATACGAAAAATAGAAAAAAATGGCAGATGTTTTGCCCTATCTTTTTAGATAAAGGATACTGTATATTTTATAGCTACTTTACATATTACTGGGTAATTAAGGCTATCCTCATTACCCTAAGATCATAGGCACAGGAGTCATAAGGAAGACAACAAAGAAAAGGGTAGAAGTAAACCTCAGTTGTCATCTACTTCTCCCTTTCTAATTGTAAAAATAATAAAAATCAAGTATAACTATATCAAAATATCAAGTATAACTATACAGTTTGAGAAAACCTACCTATTTTAAAAATTTCCAGGGCTAGACATTCCCTAGTTTCCCTAGGCCATATACTCCAAATGCTTTACCTTGTTTAACCTTACTGAGACTTTCCTATTGGTTAGCCTGAATCTCTCTTGCAAAAAATAAGTTTACTTCTGATAATTTCTTCTGGTTATATGGGCTAACATAAGAGATGATGTTGTTCATTTAGCACTTTAGAGCAGGCTGTTCTGCCACTAAGCTCTGGATCAAACAAACCCAACCCAAGTCTTTTAACCTTTCCTCACTGGTCAAGTTTTCTAGACCTCTTAATGTTCCTGGTGCTTTCCTTAGAATTCTCCAGCATGGCTCATATTTTTCTTGCAGTGCGTTATCCATAACTGGAAACAGCACTGCAACTGAGGCCTTACAGTCCCTGAATGGAAGAATAATTTAATGTATTTATCAGGCTATTCTCCTGTTTATTCTCCTCAATATGGTGTTTGCCCTTCTCACAGCAAGATGGCATTGTTGACTTATATATAGCTTGTGATCCTTTTCAACTCTCAGACCTTTTTCTGCATAACTGTTATTGATGGAATAGTCATCCATTTTGTTGATATATTATTTATACACAATTGTAGAACCTAGTACATTTTCTTACTGAATTGCATCCTATTTTCTGGATGATGTCCATGTGAATTTGTCAACTTCACCTCAGATTTTGTCCTCTAAAATATCTGCAGACTCACACAGCCAGGTGCTGTATGCACTAGCAAATGAATATTGATTCTTTTTTTAGTTTTATTAAAACACAAAAAATTACTAAGACATTCTAAATGAAATCATAGCCTCTTGGAAGACGAGGAGGAACTTAAAGATTTCCTCATGACAGACTTTTAGTGGTATAGGAATTTATACAGGTTTTTTTTTTTTTTTTTTTTTTTTTTTTTTTTTACCATACAATTGCTGTATGTTATGCTGAGTGCTGTTTGGCAAATCCCTGCACCACTTTCAATGCTCATGCTCTATAAATACCTAGTTAAACTTGTGAAAATTGGCTCAATAGCATTTTTTGTGGATATGGACAGAATCCATGTTGAAGCAAGAGACCACAATCACTGGGTACCACAGAGAGGCATAGCTACGTCATGTCATATTCTTCCAAGGATGTTTTCCATACCTGTCCATTCTTGTCTTTCTTACTACCCTCTCCTCTCATTTACTGCTCACTGGAAGCTACTTCCTGTTTCACATGTATCTGTATTGCATTTAACCCTTAACAGCCAGCATGGCTTCAACAAGGGCAAATTGTGCCTGGTCAGTCTGATGGCCTTCTGAGATGGAGTGACTGCATCAGAGAGTGGTGGTCAATGACTCTATGTCCAGGTCGAGGCTGGTGAAGAGTGCTGTACCTCAGGGGTCTGTCTTGTGACTGGTACTGTTGAATATCTTTAACAACGACATAGACAGTGGGATTGAGTGCACCCTCAGCAAGTTTGCAGATGACACCAAGCTGAGTGGTGCAGTTGATAAAACAGAAAGAAGAGATTACATCCAAAGGGACCTGGACAAGCTTGACAACTGGGCCCATGTGAACCTAACGAGGTTCAACAAGTCCAAGGGCAAGGTGCTGCACCTGGGTTGGGGCAATCCCAGACATGAGTACAGACTTGGTGGAGAACGTATTTAGCAGGTTAAGGGATGTGATTGTCCCCCTCCTACTCTGCCCTTGGGAGGCTTCACTTGGAGTACTGTGATCAGCTCTTGGGCACCAAGCACAACATGGACCTATTAGAACATGTCCAGAAGAAGGCCATGAGAATGATGAAAGGGCTGGAGCCCCTCTCCTATGAAGACAGGCTAACGGAGTTGGGGTTGTTCAGCCTGGAGAAAGGAAGGCTCCAGTGAGACCTTATTGTGACCTTACAGTAAAGGGGGCCTACATGAAAGCTGGGGTGGGACTCTGTCAGGGAGTGTAGTGATGGAACAAAGAGTAATGGTTTTAAACTAAGAGGAGAGATTTAGATCTGATGTTAGGAGGAAATTCTTCACTATGAGGGTGGTGAGACACTGGAACAGGTTGCCCAGAGAAGTTACGGATGCCCCATCCCTGGAGGTATTCAAGACCAGGTTGGATGAGGCTCTGGGCAACCTGGTATAATGGGAGGTGTCCCTGCCCATGGCAGGGGGTTTGGGACTAGATGATCTTTAGGGTCCTTTCCAACACAAGTCGTTCTATGATATGCTTCTATGATTCAGTTACCAGTTCTCTTTTTTTTTTTTTCAGCTATCCTTGATTAAAGATAAAATCAAATTGGGGGAAAATCAAAATGTAAAATATATATTTTAAATATTTTTGCAATTAATTGGGGAAGATATTCAGAACCACATTTAGCAAGCACAAGCAAGTTATCTAGAAATGCTATTCTCTTTTGTTAATTTGATCACTCAAGTTAGAAGGAATAGCTTTTTATAATAATTAGCATTAAAGAATTATCCCAGAATGTGTATTTTAGAGCATTAATGTTAAATGAAACTGTTTATGGACCTCACTGCTTTATGTACCAATAATGCCTGTTGTCAGAAGATGCTGCTTTCCTAAACTGAATGTGGTGACTGAACTGGTTCTTAATAGTGTTTGCATTCATTTCTCTCCTCCTTTCAGAGCTTGTTTTGTGTTTTAAAACATGCATTTCTGGGACTACTTGTTGGAGAAAACAGCGTCAAAAAAGAAAAGAGATTAAATCATCTCAAATAGAAAACTTCTGCATCCTCTTCCAGCATGCCGCTGTATCTTCTGTATTTCTGTGACAACTTTTGATGTAACTCAATACTCTGGCAGGTCCATGAGATCACAGGATCAAACAAACCTCCTGCAGTTGCTTAAAATATTCTGCCATAAATTAGCTAATGACCTGAGATAATCTAGGTTAGTTATATTGCAGAGGGGAATTGTGAACCATTTGTTCCCCACTCACGTTTTAATGCCCGAAAACTTCTCACAGAACTCTATGGAAGATGTTCAAGATCAAATGTTTTGCTCTTCTGATGCACGTGGCCCTGTAATTCCTTTATTACTCTGTGATACGTATTCCGTAACAGAAATTCAGAATCTGTTTTTGAAATGTCATCCATCCTTTCCAAAGGCCTGTCCTGTGACAGAAATAACTTCAGCCATAGGCAAAAGCAGCTTCCTCAAGTTGCTGGTCCCTGGCTAATGATCAAATGGAAAGACCAAATTGCAAAGAAGGCTTTTGCAAAACTCTCCACTAATTAGGCTAAATGCTGGGCATTGTGCTGGGTCATAACAACCCCATGGAGCTGAACGTGCTTGCGGAAGAGCAGCTATAAAGTTGCCCAGCAGAAAAGGACCCGAGGTTTTGGCTGACAGTTGACTGAAAATGAGACAGCAGTGAGCCCACGTGGCCCAGAAGGCCAATAGTATCCTGGCATATATCAGAAATATTGTGAACAGTGGGACTAGGGAAGTAATTATTCCTCTGTACTTGGGACTGGTGAGACCACACCTTGAGTACTATGTTCAGTTTTGGATCCCTTATTCCAAGAATGATACTGAGTTGCTGAAATGGATTCAGAGAAAAACAAAAAAGCTGGTGAAGGGACTAGAGAACAAGATACTATGAGGAATGGCCAAGGGAACTAGGGTTGTTTATTCCAGAGAAAAGGAGGCTCAGGGGAGACCTCACTGTTTTCTAACTACTTGAAAGCAGGTTGTAGCGAGGTGGGTGGGTATCAGTCTTTTTTCTTAGGTGACAAGTAATAGGATGTGACAAAATAGCCTCAAGTTGCCTGAGGGGAGGGTTAGATTGGGTATCAGGAAGAATTTATTCACAGAAAGAATGGTTGGGCATTGAAACCAGCTGCCTAGTGAAGTGGAGGAGTCACCATCCCTAAAGATATTTAAGAGATGTGTGAACATGGTGTTTAGGGACATGGTTTAGAGGTAGACTTGGTAATGTTATGTTGATGATTGGACTTGACAGTATTAAGGGTCTAAATGATTCTATGATTCCAATTTGGTTGGTTAAAGACTTTCCAATACAGATTTTGGAAAACACAGATAAGTTTTCTTATTTGGTTAACTAAAAATTAATTTGTAGAGCAGCTCTAGTCAGTGAGAATGTAACAGGTTTAACTGTAAAGCCAAAGTCAACAAAACGTGGATTATGGAAGACTCACTGTTCTACAGCATGGAGTCTTAAAGGATACTTTCACTAACAACTGCCAATATTTATACCCAAGAGCAATTGGAAGAGTAAAATATATCCTTAGAAGCACCATAAATTATTAGGGATTTCTTAAGGCACATCTCATAGCCTTCTGAGATGAATATATTTGTCTATTACATAAGCTTATGTATTTAAATTTTGGGTTGTTTCTTTTCTGTGTTAATTGGATAATGTCTGTTCTCTCACCTTTCCTTCTTCTTGTTTTATGTGGGTGTCTGGTGGTGGAGAGCTTACTCTGCTATGGCTTGCTTTTGTAGGTGGCAGAGTTTTTCCTGGTTTTTGTTTGACTGACTTATCTTTTTTTCCTGAAGCTGATGTAGAAGAAGGAAATACAGTCGGAATATGAACAGAAGGGATGTTCAGAACTGTTGCTAAGACAGGATCTGTTTCATCATCTAAAAGAGGGAAAATAAATATTTTAATGCAATTAAGTTTCATAAATGTAGCTTACCACATTCTATTTTTGTCAATATTTTATACACTAAATTTTACCTTTGAAATAATAAACTCGGTGGAATAAGACAGAGGGACTGAATATATGAAATTATTTGGAATATCTCTCCACAGATGGACCACCTGTCAATCTAAAAGAAATCTTGAAACTTGTTTCCCATAGCTTGTCATTGGTCTCAAAAATAGAAAATACAGCTTTGTTTTTCTCTTTTACCTCCAGAATACTTACATATGTGGAGACATTTTGAGTCTAGCATTTAGGATAAGGTCACTGTTATTATGCTTTATGACAAGCTGATGGAGCATGGACTGACTCCAGCAGTTTTGGACTCCATAGCTCTATTTTGTTAAAATGATTCAGAAAGATTCTGTTGCTGAGTGTCTCTCACTTCTTAAAAGTCAGTCATTAGGGCAGCCGGCTAAGCACGCTGACAGGAAGTACTCATCTTGCCTTCCAAAACACTGACTTGAAAATAGTATTAATATAAAGTAAGATTTTCTGTAACACATTTTTTGTTTCAGTGAGCAAATACTTCTCCTTAATCTGAAAAACCTAGTCAGATGTAACCTTAATCCTCTAATCCTTTTTTTTTTTTGACACATTTTTTTAATCACTTCCTCTTGCTTGAAGGCAGCTTAAGTCCCAAGACTACAATTCATGGAATAGCACCTTGTATTCCATCCAGATAATTCAGGCAATTGAATTCCTGTCTGTTTTGGAAAATTTGTTACCCCAGATGGAGCTATTTATTATCCATATCTTAACCACGTTCATATAGATAAAGGACTGAAAATGCCAGTGAGCAAAACATGATCTCAGAAAACAGCTTTTTAAAAATTTAAATAAATACAACAAGCTTGATTTGCTTAGTAGTTTTTGAAAGTATTAAGTTTAATGACAAGTCAGTCATTGCAAGAGTGTCTTTAGGAAGACTTCCAAAAATCCTTTTTTATAAAATACTTCTGATTAAATTACTTTTTAGTTTTGCTTCTTCCAAAGTTTTTTAATGTGAAAACTAATAAATTAGGCAAAGAAAAGTTAACTAACTCATTGACAAATAGCAAGCCAAACTGCATTCAGACAAAGGGGGAAGAAATGCTTACAGAAGTGTGCTAATAAAACCACTCCAGTATGAGCTCACTACATTTTCTGTAAATGCAAATGAAGTGTTAATATATCTTCGGCTGAACAAGATAAAATATAGGCCCAACTGCTACTGTATTTATGGTTTCCAGAAAGGTTTTGGCTTAGATACTTTTAGCATTGCAGATAAGAAAATGCAGAGCCCAGATCAAAAATAAAATTCTAAACTACTAGAAGGGCTGTCTGTGTGTTCTGGAATATTTGGCTTGTAAACGATTCTGGATTTATGGGAACTGCAAAGGTGACACAAAATTTAACAATCTAAGGCTAGAAGAAACTATCATCACCAGAAGATCATTAGGTGATAAAGTCATAAGTAGAAGCCCGTGGAAAACAAGCCTTCCACCTCAGGTTTAAAACCTTTAAAGCCTTTAAAGCCTTTAACCTCAGTTTTTGTGTTGGTGCCAGCATTAGGGAAATACACCAATATCTTAATACATTCATGACCTTTAGCTGATAGGAAAATTTAGATCACCAAAGGATTTTTGAAGTTCCCATTTTCATTAGCTGATACGTGGCTGATACACGCATCCAATGCTTTCTTAGGTGGTATTGTTTTCAGGTGCTGAAATCTATGCTGCGTGACTTTTATGGTTCACTGGGAGTCTGAAGAAAGATGAACACATCTGTTTTATTTGTAATATGCCAGAAATAAGTTCTCAAATAGTAATATGAAATTGGAAAGTTTAAAATTCTCCATGGCAGCCAATGTGATGCACATTTATTAGACAGCATGACTATTTAATAAAAAAGCAGTAGTACTGATCTACAGGTGGCTAATGACTAGAAACAGCTGACCAATAAACTCGGACAGAAGTAATTCTCTACCAAGAAGCAGAATAGTTGACATGAAGGACCCTGAGGCAACTGACCTTTGAAATCATTAGTGAACATGATCTATTCTTTCAGGTTAGTCTAAATATCCATGTGAACACTGCAAATTAGGTATAAGCAAGCTCTTACATTTAGTGAGGGGCACTATCAAGCACCCATGCCATGACGTGGAGCATGATCAGTTTCAGATGACACTTTCCAGAGTGCTGAATTTACGAATAAAAGCTGTTAAAGGCTCTTAACCCCTGAGGAAATTTCACTTACTCTTTTACTATGGTTGCCCTGAAAAATAAGAACTCATTGTCTGAGGATAACAAAGACATAATAGATTGTTGTGACTGAGGGAAAGTGTCTTTAGAAGTCTTGAGAATGATGGGAAATTACAGAAGACTGTCAGAATAAGGAAGGTTTCTTTCCTCCTGAAAACAAAACCAGATCTCCAGCACTTGGAGTTGTGTTCTCAGGATTTCATAAAGGCACAAAGACAAGTGCAAAGGTTATATAATACCCTTATGTGAAAGTCCCACAAGCACTCAAGCAGTGCATCACAAAGTGATGAGAAGCTTATTCCTAAGTCAAAAGTTAGATTTTGGTCATGCTAGAGAAAACAAACAATAATTCAGAACTTAAAAGTTTGTTTAACTTAAACATTATTAAAATTCAACCAAGAAATAAAAAGATGCATAAAGCTGACAAACAATCTGGGGATTTTTGTCATTTTTGTCATCTTAACTTCAGAAAAGGAATATGGAAGATATAAAATGAGAAAAACAAGAATAGAGAAAATTATGGGGGTTCCAAACAATGATTCAGTAACAAAATTTAACCAATCCATGGGGAGAAACTACAGATTACGTGGCATACCATTCTACATTAGGGATGGATGGTGTATATGAATATTCTATGCCAGAGTTTTTCTGGTTATAATTTTTCTGAGCACTTATAATACAAATGCCCACAGGGGAACGTAGGCATAAGCAAGTGATTGTAGGAAAACTGCAAACAGTCAAAGCATACCAACCAGTCAGCAGTGCTGCAGTAAAGCTCAACATGGCAAGGATTATTCTAATGTAGAACAGGTTGCTTATGGTATATGTGAAAAAAAACCTGAACATCACCAGCTGACATGCAGGTGTTTAGATGCATCTCATGCCAAAATACATGACTTTTCACAGTCAATTACATTGTGGATGCTATCTTTGTTCAAGTTTAAGAAGTCCTTTTTTAGTAGTTAATTTGAAAAATGTATTTGAATAATTAAAACTGAGTGTATAGTTGAATGGTTTGCCACGGTTCACACAAAGATGCATTCAATTAAATGTTTTCATATTTTAAGAGCTGAAAAATGCTGGGATTATTTTCTGATCAGAGGAGGGTTTCACTTTTATTCATATGATGGTTTCAGTGGCCTTTCAAATGTAATGGAAACAAAAAGCTCTTGGTAAAAGCAGACGCTATTTTCACTGTGGTTTTTTGAAGCAATTGCTTCCAGTTGGTGAATGTGTTTATTGAAAGGCTGAGAGAAATCCCTCATTATGACTGCACAACTGTAGCCTAGAGTCCAACTCTTAACATAAAATGAAAGTTCCATAATCACCTATATGAGTTAACAAAAATATTATTTCTTGGAAAACCAAGAAGACTCCTCAGCAAATCACATTTTCTTTGGCTCAAATTAACTGGCTGATTTTGCTGGACTACTTAATAACAATACTTTCAAGTTTTTCATTGCACTGCTCTATTTTCACAGTAAGTAAAAATGCATGGAGACCTCCCTCCATTTTGAAATCTGAATCATAGAATATTCTTGACAATGTAATCTCATCTCAAGCCTTGCTGAAAATTCCCCACCATGTAGTAACAGCTGCTTAGAAAGGCAAAATTGCATGCAACAAATTATTAAATAAGGGGTGTACGGAAAAAAAAAAGAAAAATAATTCCCCCTATGGTTCTCAAATATCCTCTTCTATTTGCTTACTTTACCTGCTGTCTTCCCTGTAGGTCCATAATAGCTCAGGGACAGCTGGATTCCATTTTCTAAGGTGGCTGAAAAAGATCCAAACTTGCTCACAGCTTTCTTTTGATTCATCATTTTTCCTTTAAAAAAAATTAAAAAAATTACAGAGAGCAACACATACTAGAACCAACTGACTTGCAAACCAATGACTGGTGTGAACAGTGGCACCTTAAGGTGGATAACTAACCTGTAAAATAAATAAATACAGGGTGGGAAAAACTTTATAAAGGTGATAATCTGTGGTGCATTGCCTGTCATTCCACTCATACAGTAGTGCATAATAGTCAGTTTTCTATAATGTACCTGTGACCTTTCATTAACAAATTGCATTCTAACTAGCTATGTCTGTAAGAACAGGCTTAATAGCAACAATTTTAAATTTAAACAGCAAAAGAACCAAGCTCTAGAGTCAAGTATCCTGTTTCTCTCCCGTATTGGCTGACAAGAATGTTAAACTGCTCGTTTCTATCACGCAGGGGACTCCTGTTTATACTGAAATAAAGCCTCCCACTGGTGCCAAAAGACTACAGGTTGCTTCAGATGTTAACACATTGTGATTGAAAGTACCATCTGACAGACCCCAGAATGACACAGGACCACTTTCAGAAGGGCAGACAAGAAATATCTAATCTGTGGAAGGGATGCAAATTTTCTGGTCATCCAGCCTACTACTATTTCCATGGTGGCAGCTGCTGCCAAAGAGAGGAGCAGGAACAGGATGCTTTCTAACACTGATGAGTAAAAGAACTAACACACCTACTAAAAGTTATACTTTTCCAACACTCTTCAGTTCTGCATGAGCAATCCCACAGTGCTTTTAGCAAATATATACACATATTGTTACAAATTTCCTTCCTGAAACCACCCTCAGCTGGGTTCAGAAAGGATTTGGATTCAATACTTGTGTCAGTTAGCAATGTGGCAACCAGCAACAGATATCGCTGAACTGCAGAAAGGACCTATTTCCATACCAAAGATCTTCAGGAGGCAATAATGCTACTGCGATATGATCCACAAAAGGAGATCCAGTTCAAAGGGGAAACTCCTCCCTTTCCAGGGAAATTTATTCTGGGCACAGAATACACAGTTCAGTTTGCATTCTCTTAGGTTTTCCCAGGCCACATTAAGATCAGAAGGGGTCCACTACTAAAGAAGAGAATTCTTCTCTTAAGGAATAGTGAATCTGTTCAGTGATTTCCCTGCTTCAGAAAGAGAGCAGTTTGCACCTGTTGTGCTGCACTGTGCTTACTTCTATACCTTGATAAGATCTCTACACGATGCTTAAGTCAGAAACTGGATTATTATTTAGTCTTGTGTCTTTTAAATGACTGGTTCCTCCTCTGATCTCAGATAAAAAGAGCTGTCTCCCCACATAAATTAACATTCTACAAAACACAGTCCACAAAGGTGAGGATAGAGGCTGAAGTGCCCAGTCTTTGCCATCTCCTGACTCAGAGGGTCCAAAGACTGTTTCAACTGCAAATTGTTGGAACTGTTCTCGATCTGCAAATTTCCAAGATTCCCCAACAGATTATTTCAATTGTAAGTCTGGATACTGAAAAAAAATATTTCTACATCTTTGGACTTCTGATCTGGACAGTGAATTGTAAAAGAGATGTTAGTAGCCAGTAAAATACCCATTCACTGATGATGAATGTTACTAATAGCTAAACATTTCATTTACACCTTATGGTGGAATAAAGCCCCACATTCACAGAGATTCTGATATATTTGTAATTTTGAATGTCTAATAACATAAATACCTGCCCACATCCTTCATTTGAAAGTATGCATCTATTCACAGCAACACTGATCTTTTTTACCCTCTGTAATTAGGAATTTATTTTATGTTAGCTGATAAAGTTTGCATCCAACTACTAAATACATCAAATTATTAATTCTTTATATCAGTGATGTCAAGTCACTAACCTGATGTAACTTTCTGTTCTTCATTATTTTCTTGCACTTCAATTTCTGTTAAGTCTTTCTTGGGGTCCGTGATATGAATGAAGAAATTGTGGTTGTCCTTTATCACTTTCAACTTCACCAAAGTTACACCTGCAAAGCAATGGAATACTATTATTTTTTCCATCAGGCTTCAGAGCTGACCTCTGCTCCAAAAAAGCTTGCACCTGCAGCTACAAGGCACGAGAAAAAGAAAATTGCTCAGAACTGGATTCAATTGCTTACTATTGGGCAAAGATGACAAAATTAAGGTTATCTGAGTTTAGACTGTCTAAATAAAATTCAGAAAACTTCCTGACAATGAGATCTGAAAGGCTGCAAAATAACCCTGTTACTCAGAAATGTTATATTTGACTGGACAAATTATTGGGACACACATTCCTGGAATATCTTGCACTGGTTGCCATTGAAGAAATAAATATGAACAGATTTTTCACCACTTCTAATTTTTGATATCTTTCAATTGCTAACCTACTATAGCAAAATGTAAACTTTAATGGTAATAGAGTCTAACATGGAATTATATGGCATGCTCACAATGTCTTTAACAGAATTTCTACTACTGAGATGCAAAAAAGCATTTATGGATAAAGAAACTATGTCATCAGTTATTAACAGAGTTAAAGCAAAGCATAAAGAGTAGAAGACTCACCTTTTACAAACTCTATCTTCTCTACTTGAATTTGTCCTCCATCAGATGGGAAAAGATAGTGATTGATTCCAGATACTTGAATGAGACCCTCCCCCATGTTGTAGCCAAGAAACTGGAAAAACAAATTTTAGACTATGGGTAAATGAGAAAGGCAGAAGCTGTGAAAGATGTAAATGAAGGACAGATCATCACAACAGTGTTTTTTTTTAGACATTTAACTAGTGTAATTATTACTTTAGCAAACATATTGCATGTTATTATTATATCCAAATAGTACCTCAGTTACTAACTGAAGTAACTTGTTCCACAAGAGTGCAGAATCTTGTCATTTAGTGGTATGGAGCCCCCAGTGGAAATGAAGAGTAGCAGTCTGGTGGCTTAACATATAATGAGAGGGAAAGAAAAATTCTGGACAAGTGCAAAGAGACAAAGGCCAAGGCCATGAGATCTGTACATCATGAACAGAACAGGTAAAGATTCAGATTTTCAGCCTCTAGATTTTGGATTTCAGACACTGTAAACCCAATTCTTAGATTGCTCTGCCTTCTAACCAGCCACAAATTAGCAAAACTTAGTTAAGCGTCCTCAGGCAAGTTCAGACTAGGAAGTTATATATCTCAGAGTTTGAAGCTCATACTCAAGCAAGTTTAGACTATAATATATTGACACCAGCAAGTCACTTCATTTGCAGTGCACAACCACTGTCTACATCTATAAAATGGGATTTTTTGTCACAAAGGAACTCTGTTGTACCTTATTTACATTCCTTAATTTGAAAGAGTTGTGCATAGTGAAAGTAGGAGCTGGGTACAGAAGTACTTCCATGAATATGGATCTCCTGTTTTCATAGCTTTACTCCCAGAAAACGTCAAGGAGAAGTAGGATATTATCCATAACTCACTTCCTGGTACTGAAATAATGAATAGCTTTTGGGACATCTAGTCTAGTATCTATGAAGATTTGCTTTGCAAGTCTATAGTTTCTTGGATGATGGTCTTGGATGCAAGGCTTAATATAAAAAGCAAATATAAATCAGTGCAAACTGCCTAAAAATTGTTTGGATACAATACTGAAGAGTTCCCCTGGTAAGGAATATCCCTCTGTTAGTGTAACAGGCAGAATGTCGTGTATTAACTCTCTCCAAGAACATGAAATTTTAAACAGGAAATGGAAGAAACAGTGAATTCCTTTCACTTGATTTCCAATGTGGACAGCCAAAATTTCAGTTAGGTCTAGCAATGCCCAAGTGAATCATAACAGGTCTCTATGTTCCCTTTTCCTACCCTCTCCCATGAAAGCCACATCTTCAGGCAAAATTTACCCCATGAATACATTATCCATGGTCACAAAACCATAATCAACTTATCTTTGTGTTATCTTTTGTCATATACATTAAAAAACATCCAAGTTGATTAAATAGTCTTGTGTAGGATAGTCTTAAATGTCAGAAACTGCTTTTCAAAACTTTTAGGAAATGATCTGATGCTATAATGATGGAATTAAACAGGATGTAGTTAGGTTGAATTTGCCCTGAACTCTAGTTTCACAACAGATAATAGTTTTGCTGTAATCTTGATAATATATAAATAGCTGACACTCTCCTAACATGGTGCAACAATATGATTCCTTACCTTATACACTTTCTCAGAATGTGTTTCTGGGATGCTGGGATCCTCCTCAGGTTCAGAGGCTTTTGCTGCTTCATCTTCAGGTTTTTCTTTGGAAGATTTCTTATTGGAATCTTCACTTTCTACACATATTGCTGTCTCCTGTCTTTTCTTTTTATCACCCACATTTTCTTTTTTTGCTTTTTTTTCTTCCTTAAGTCGTTCTTCCTCTTGTAACCGATTCTGTTCCTCTTTCCAAGCCTAAATAAAATTTTAGAGTTCAAATTACTGTGGTTCTCTTTCTATTTCACAGTATTTCATATATACATGCTGAAAAGAGTAACAGTAAACAAACTCAAAAGAACATTGGTTCTTTTGGTCTTCTAAGTTACTCACATTTTTCAAACTTGTCTATAGTTTTACAATATTACATACACTATTTTGCCTAAAATGACAGACTCATTTAACTCACAGGATCAGTCATTCTTGACAATAGGAGACATATAGGATTACTATTTATACCTTACACATTCAGTCATAAGTGAATTATTCATTTTGTTGTTCACTTGTCTATTTTTGATCATATCTGAACGCATCACTGCATTAATTTATTCTCAAAGCGTAACTGTGAGATAAACTGATTTAATTCTTTTACAGAAAGAAGAATGAGATATCAAGACCAGAATTACCAATTTGTATCAGAAAGACAACATGAGATAACTGACATTTTCCACTATACTAAAGCACTGTGGAAGAAATGGTAAGCATTCACAATTCTAAGAGCTATACCATCTCAAGCTGTGTATCCAGGAATTGGCTAACACCATTTCATATCTACATTCCAGTGTTAGTACCTGAAGTGCAGAGCACTACACACTGTAAGAAAGATGAGATATACTATGGCTGTGAGGAGTCAATAAAAATAAAAATAAAAAAAATATCAGGGGAGTACATTAGTTAAGCTAGATCTGTGTATTGTAACGGATAGGGCCAAGTCTATATAAGTCTATAAGAACAAAAGCTTATCTTTCTGAAGATCAGAATCAGAAATCTGGTAAATCAGTGTTATGTAACCCATTTCAGAAACATACACATTTTTGCCTCACCTTAAGAGAACCTTCTCTAATAAAAGGACTTCTTTCATTGCTGGATTGAGATTCTGGAATGGTCTCCATTACGCTCTCACGTCTTGATGTGCTGTCTTTGAGACAAGTGCAGTCATAAATATGTAAAAATTGAACAATTTAAAAAAAGAATAGAAAAATAAATAAAAAGTAGTGCGAGTAAATAAATATACATATTAGTAAATAGTAAAATACGTAAGTGTAAAGATAGAATAAAGCAAATGTTAAATAATTTTAGAGAAAAGAGAAAGGCTATTCAGATTAGAAGAAATTTATCTCACAACTAGTATTACTTGGTATTCATAACTGGGGACTATATATTCCTTTGGTCAGTTTGGGCGAGGTGTCCTGGTTATATCCCCTCCCAGGTTCTTGTGCACCTCTAGACTCCTTGCTAGCAGGGTAGTATGAGAAGCAGACAAGTACACTATGCAAACCCTGCTCAGCAACAACTGAAACATCAGTATGTTATCAACACTATTTTCCTCCTAAATTCAAAGCACAGCACCATACCAGCCACTATGAAAAAAATTAACTCCATCCTAGCCAAAACCAGGAAAGATAGCTAGAAGGGTACAAGTTATGATTTAAAAGTCAAAACTGTCATTTTAGTTTCCAAATTATTTACAGAAGCATTAAGTAGGTTAAAAAATGACAATCCTATTTTTGGAAATGTTAATTTTTAGTGCTAGAAGGTTTCAAGTATATTCTCAAAGCAGGTGAATAAAGCAAAGACTAAATAACAAATCATTGTTAATTCAATTTAAATACACAAATAGAAATTTTGGACAAGAGTTCTTTTTTGTGAAAATGTGTTTTCAGATTCTGTTGCCTGCTCAAAATTTATTGTATGAATGGCTTACAATTTTCACTATCCAAAATGTTGCTTGTAACTAAAGTTTGCTCTGCAGGCTAGTCAATTCCAGTTTCCAGTTTTAGCTTCTAGTTCACCGCTTCTTACATGCTGCCCTTTTAAAAATGATTTTTTCTGAACAGTGATGCCAACTTCAACTACTGATCATCTTTACATACATTCAGTCATCTAAACAGAAATTCATATTTGTTTGTAATCCTTAGAGTAATTCCATTAAATAACCACAATTATTGTCAATGTAAACTTACATTAAGAGCCTCAAGTTTGCAGAATGAAGGATGATGCAGAATACTTAAACACGTGAATTTAATTCATTTTGAAACCTGTTTATGTCTATACAAATTACAAGACAAGGTTAACTTATGAAAAATATATGTGATTCTACTTTGAATAGCTTTGAGTCTCAACACTTAACATGAAGAATAAATTTTCTACAATAAAACAGAAAGACCCACTTGGGGCGTTCTTAGGGAAGCCACTTTTTTTGACAGCACATTCAGAAAATTCAGAAGGTCCTTCTGCAGTGCCTTCTGCCAGTTTAAGAGCTTCTATTTCCCTGGCTATCTTCTCTTCTTGGTATTTGACTTCTTCTTCTTTCACCCAGTCTTCAATCAAGTTGGCTACCAGCTCAAGATAGTTCCTGAAAAGCACAATATTTATCTATTTACCATAATACAATTTCCACTCATATGATTTCAGGTCAAACAAAATCACTTGGCTTCTCATTTTCTTATACAAATAATATTCAGTAACTGCTGAGAGAAGGATTGTGTTTGACAGGGTTTCTCTCATTTTTCTTTTTTCTTTTTAAAAGAAAGTGGTATTTTTGCTTGGATGATATTTTCTTAAGCTCTTTTATGTTTGGGATTTTGGTTCTCCTTTCTGCAAAGAGATACTAGAAATTTGTTTTCTAAAGAATGCCTGCCATTAAAGAAAACCCAGAAAGTCAGAAAACATATAGACATTCAGTTTAAGAAATGTTGAGACCAATTCTGCTCTTCACTATTCAGTCAATATTGAACAGTCACTTGGATGACTTATTTTCTTAGTAGCTCCTGATTTATATTGTCTTTTAGCATACACTGCATTTGTTTTTTCAGCAACTAAGGAGGTGTTATTCTATTTAATTTCTAGGTCTTCTCTATCAGTATGACTGGAAAGGCATTTGGAAATTGCCACCTATATCCAGATTAGTGAATCAATGCACTGTAGCCTGGCATAAATTAAGAATATTGATAATTAACAGTTGAAGTCAGTGCTGAATGATAAACTGATCCAGAGTTTGCAGCTGGCATCTGTACTTGCATTATCTCATCTTCCATTGGTAGACACAACTACTAAAACAGTTCGTTATGGACAACTGCTTTCAAGGTAGGATGAAGGCCGAAAGTCCTATATACAGTTGCCACTCAACCCTTTATTTGGAGGGTTACCATAATTCTTCAATGTAAGATTCTTCACATGTGCAAAAGTAAAAGGGGCTAGTATAGAGTGCATGAGATTCAGTTGTTGCATCTTCATAATGTTTTTCATTCATAAATTCAAGATGATTCAACTGTGTTCAAATGCTCTGTATGTATCTGCAGTTTTTGTTTATGAACATGTAGGCAGCACAAGCAATTCTTGATCTCATGAGTTTCAAATTTCTTACTGTAGCATTACACTGTATGTTCAAGAGATTTAATAAGTATGCTATCTACACATGCTGGAGATGTACGCAGTTTGTGTACACCTTAAAGATACCCTAGCTTCTCCTACCTCCTGCAATGTGTGTGGAGCCTGCTTTGAGGTAATTACATGGAGAAACTGTTTATCAAGTATTCAGTAGGGACAAGACAACGCTGTATCTGAAGAAAAGTGAACGAGGTAGAAAAAAAAAGATGTTGAAAACAAAAGGCAAAACTAGTCTGGATTTAGAGTTGCCAGTACTGGAATAACTTGAAGATGAATATATGTTATAAATAAAAATGAGATTATTCGCGTGGAAAATATTCTAGGGCAATGAAACAGTCATTCAAAGTCAAAAATACACATTCTATTAATATGTATTCTGATGTCACTACTGCCAATGTCTGACTCAGAATCATTTCTCAGAAAGGATTATTTTTTCCAGTAACTTGTGTAATGTGTTTACTATGAAGCAGTAAACAAATGTCATTAAGATTGAATTTGAGAAAAAGAATAGTTGTGATAATGTTGGAATTCAATTTGCTTCCTGAATAGAGTGGTTACTTCTATCCAAAGTTAAAATGTTCTGTACATATGTATCACTGTAGGCATAAGCACCCATGCCTTCGGACCCTGCTTGTAAGTAGCATCCTGGATTTCACAGGCAGCCTCCTGCTGCCTACCCTTTGGAAGGGCACAATTCCTACACTTTTGGATGTTCTACATGAGCTACAGGACTTGATATCCATAGAGAAGGAGAAATTAACTGGAATATCCAGGAGCAAAACCAACTCCAAATCAAGTTGCTGCAACATAAGAAGTTAAATTTCCATCTAGCATGAGAATTTACCATAACAGGTCCCACTTGTAAAAAACTGGTAGTCGTTTCTCAAGTATGCAGGTAACAAAAGTATATTCTGGAGAGCAGCTATGAAAAAACCCTGCAAAGTGGGAATCTGGTCTGTAAAATGTCACAATAAAAAAGTATCAAGTAAACACACACCATAATGAAGAGATAGTCAAGTACCCCTCTGTGGTAAAAGTGTGACTCTTAAATATAACCCCAAATTTAGAATAATAGTAATTTTAATAAAATGTAAATTAATGAATAGTTATTAAACTCATCAGGAGCCAGTACTTAAGTCTAAGTATACTGTATAATTATTAACATAATTAACATATATGTGAATACATATAATATGACAATTAGTATAATTAAATTATAAATATAAATACCACTAACACCAAAAGTACATTATTAAGTAGGGTTTATGACTGTGTGTGTGGCAACTCAACAAGATCTGGAAGCTAACGCAGGCAACAGCTTGAAGCACTCCAGGTATTTAAAGGCTGTCTTTCACAGAAGTGTTTTGTTGCTTGGAAACATACACTAGCAAATATTTATGATACTTTGTCTGGAAATCTGAAATGATCTTTAGTAAAAGGTTGAATAAGGTCAGAAAACATGCTTATTATTTTGAAGAGAAAAGGCAGGTATGGATGCCACATAACTGGACCAAATGAGAGCCTATAGCTCCTCACAGTTACTAAGTAGCAGATAGAGAGCACTCATGGTGAATATTTCTCTAAAAGAACAGTAAAATCAAACCTTCTGGTTAGCTCTTAGGCCAGTTTCTTTAGGAATGCCTTTCTGCTTTGAAACAGAATGCTGTGAAGTGTCAGGGAACAAAGCTGGCACGCCCCATGCAGAAGCTATATTTAATGTCTAAGCCTTGTTTTCAGTATATCTGGAAGAATAATATTAAGAAAATATATAGCTAGACAAGCCTCAACAGAATTATAATTCATCTGCCAGAGAGCATGCGTCATTCCTTCTTTGGATGCAAAATCATTTAACTTTTGTTTTGCAGGATTCAAGAGTTCTTCCCATCTTGCAACTAGTCTTGAACTGACTATTTCAATGCCCTTTCAACACAAGCTGCCAAATTGTTTTAGGACCCCACAGATGAAGAGTTATTTTTTCAAGGATAATTGCTTCCTGAGGAGGTCTTGGTCATCATTATCTGCTTCTATGAATAATACAACGGTGGGTCATTAAGGTGAGGTTATTCATGTAAACACCAAGTGATGTTAAATATACTAGGGGATGTGACCTAGTCTCCAGTGTCATTTCAGAAAAGCATGGGTCTCCAATGGTCTCACATCTGCTCACCCTGTGCAGACATTTCAGACACAGGCAGCTAAACTGGCACTAGGTGTTTATGTTTAGGAACTTGAACCAGTGCATAAGGTATAGGAAAGATACCTAAAAAAGGGTAGGAATAGTTGGAAAAGTGAACAGGACAAGGATCCACTAATATCAGTTTGTGCAATGGACTTCATTTGACACTACTGACTATCTGTCTGTGTCTGTCTGAATGCAAGACCTACATTTACTTTAACATATGATCTTTCACTATCTTTGGGGTACATTACAACTGTTAAATACATGGGAGAGAAAAAAAAAAAAAAAAGATTGCCCAGACAGATCAGACATTTACTGGATTTAATGGAACAACCACAAAACAGCCATCATTTTCTCCAAGGAACTTCCAGTTTCTGCTGATAAATCTCTCCTGACTCTGGTCTCAGTCACTGCTAATCACATCCTCTTTTCACAGTAAATAATTTAAGTGCAAATGACTAGAAAGCTGAGACTGACACATGGAGTTCCTTGACTGAGAGCAAATGTATGAAACATGATACAAAATATGTTTTGAGGAAGATATATTTTGTCTATTTAGCATTCAAGCCTATTAAAATATATAGATACACACAAATAATTATTTTAAGATTCCAGTATTCTGATAAATAGGACACCTCACTCAGAAAGTGATGCTTGCTGACAGATTTGTGAAAAAAAAGTTTGTCCATTGGATAAGTTGCTTGTAACTCTAACTGATAAATCAAATCTAATTAAATCACAGTGCACCACTGTGATAAGGTTAAAGCTAGCTCAGCTATTTCTCCATGACATCATAGCCTTTTTACAAATCAGCATGTGGACACATGTGGACACATATTCTACCTGTGATCAATAAGTTGGAATAGCAGTTGGATATACATCATGGTGTATACTGCTGCTTCAGTGCAAAAATGCATTCCAAAATAAACAGGTCCACTGGCAAAAGCTCAAATAATAGCACACCAAGCACTTTCATACTTCTTATTGGTGAGCAGATAGTGGCAAACACTTAAGAAGAATGTGATATTGTTAGAAAAAAAAAATCTAATACTGACAAAGGGCCTCTCGCTTTTCTTGAAAAAAAATCTATGACAATGCATGATTTATGTAAACATAGTTAAAAAAAAAAGGTAATTAAATTTTTAGTTTCCTTTTTGACATCCTCCACCTCAGCATCATTTTCTTGATGTGCATATCCATAATATGACTTTGTGTGTACGTATTATCATATTTTTATAGTATGCAATAAGCAGTTACATACACAGTTACTGCATGGCTCTCCTCTGAAAAGCTTTGTCTCATCAGAATTACTTTGATACAATACTGTTCTCCACCTGCATGACTTGCTTTCTCATAAATATTGTTACGTCATGGTATCTTTTCATTTCAGAGCTTTGTTCCAAGCATGACCATGCAGACTTTAATTGAAAATGACTGCGAATGAGATATGAATAATAAAATTAATTACCTGAATCCAACATTAGAGTGTAATGCAACATCCCAAGTCTCTTGGCATGAATGATACTGATTCATAGGATTGTGAAGAACCATTAGTAAAGAGTTATCTTGGGTATGATAAAAGCAATCAATACATCTATACTCTTGGGTTGCAGTATTCAGAACCTGAAAAGCAAAAGAAACAAAGGTACATCCTCCCTATATACAGTAGTACGTGCAGATGGTACACTGCAGAGCTTTTAGCTGGTACTTCTGAGGTACATTGGAACTTCACTCTTCCTTCAGGATGTACACAAAGCACTTGGATTCTAGCAATCTGAAGTGTTTGGGTATGTGGAAACTGAACTCCATTACTATCCATATTGAGAATAGGTACTCAGTATCCTCCACTTCTGAGACTGACCATGAATGAATGAAAAATATCAGCTAAAGAATAATATTATTGTTTATATCTATTTAAGATTTAAAACCAATTGTTTAAATAGATAATGAATAAAAGCAGAACTATTGTGTAGCAGGTAGAGAAAAACAAACTAACTTCTGTTAAGTTAGTTTGGTATCCAATTTGCTGTACTATGACCTGATGTTTACTGTGTCCTATATTTTTCCACTCTGTTCTGGATAGTCCATCACTTTCAGCGTTTATATTGTCTGCAGACTGTACCTTATTTTTTTAGTTATAGCCACAAGAAAGTTCTCTTTCAAACCGTTATTTTTACAGAACTATTGAACTGAAGTAAAATTGAAATAATACTATAACAACAAGTACAATTTAAATATGAAAATCTCATTACTAGCTGGTTGTAAGAATTGTGCTTAGATGTGACATTTAGTATACGAAATAAAGAAATATTATTACCAAAATATTGTTATTTTCTGTTGCAGTTATTTTATATCAGTATCTTTTGGCTAGATTCATTAATTATTGACAGTTCAGTTAGTATTAGCTATTTACCTTGCATAAGAAGGAATTCCCCATGTACTGAAATCTGTGACCAGACATGCAGTGATGCTAAAGTGGTGCTGAAATAGCAGCCTTTCCTCAACGCTTGCATAGCATGTGTGAGGATCAAAAACGAATTGAAGCATGTGAAGCTCAAGGCAGCACAGAGCTTACACCTCTCCCAAGAGAATGCTTATCACCTTATGCCATCTATACATGAACTTATTTTTCATATTTATTTTTCTGTCTCACCGCAAGAAGAATTCTGGTCTTTAGCTTGCAAGATTTCTATAAATGAACCTTGTAGCCCTGAGAGGGTAAAGCATGATTATGACAAAATTTTCTATTTGCCCATAAAACATATGCTGAATATGTACTTGTAAAGTATGCTGCTACATACAGTGGACTAATGAATCCCATAACTGCCATAGAGTATCACGTCTAAGGGTAAGATCACTTTTTTTTTTCCATCACGCATTTAGTTAAAAAGACTCATATGAAAAAGAACAGCTGCAGTGCCGCCAAACCACAAAATAAAAAACAAGTACAAACTTCAGTTTCTTGTTTGAAATTTAAAGCAGCTAAAGAACAATGGGCTTTGGTGAAAATGTATCAGGGATAAAACTGAACCAATTCCACTATTAATTCTTTGTGAAGCATTCTGAGACATGACTGTATCTATAACATTGTCAGTTCACAAATACCTGAAGAAGAACGTGGGGTTGAAAATACTCATCAAAACTCCAGTCTGTCAGACAACGCTTCTGAATCTTTTTTATTTCTTCTAAGTTTGGTTCTAGGCCATTATTTTCCAGACTCACCTCAAAATACAGCAAAACAAAATAATGATTATCAACATTTCAGTGTCAATTGTATCAAGTTAACTGTAATCTGTTGTCATAGTAGACAGCATCCCATGTTGCATCACAGTTAATTGCGTAATGCTGCACATGTGTAGAGCCGTATGGCAATATTTAATAAAAAACACAATTGCTCCCAAAGGTTTTTGCTTTTGTTTTTTCTTTATGGCAAACATAATTCAACTATTTTTATTATTAGGTTATATGTTTTTGAGTGCTGTAAGTAATTACGAATATTTAGACAGGTCCTATGAAGTAATCTTAAAATTGCTATATTTATCCAGGGCTGTATGGCAGGCAGGTGTTTTTAAAGAAGCCAAACTACACAGTCTATTAGTTTGACAGTTTGGCAATTTCTCTCAAACTCTCATCCAAGTATTTGACCCCTGGTATTCAATGAAACCAGTGTTGCCATTAGTAGCTTCACCAAACCCCTTCACCTTAGAATTCAAAGAAGGTGATTGCATAGTACTTAAAAGTTATGTCACTATTTCCCAAACATCACAAAATTAACATTCTCATGCAGCATTGCAAAGGAATCCACATCAACATTTCCCAGCATTGAACAACATTTTCTGATGTCTCATAATATAGAACACAGTTTAGTCCACTCATCAATCACACTTGCCAGATCAGAAGAAAAAAGATCCAATTCTTTGTTGAAAACAGGATCAGCCAGACAATCTCTTCCATCCTTAACATCTGTTTCAGCAGGTCCTGAAAATTGAAAGCAGAATTTTAAAATTGTTCCAGAAATTCCAGCCCTCAACACTAAGATCAGAGTTCTGCAATTTCTTTAGCCTCCTCAATGAGATTGCCATCAAGTTGAAGCTTTCTTTTATGACACCAGTAAGCTAATACATGATACACCTCTCCCACACTTTGGAATCCATGTACAACAACAAGCGCCAAACTGTTCATTAAAAAAACAAAACAAAACAAAAAAAACAACTCTTTGTAAGTTCCACTCTAATTTTCCTATTTTCCTCTTGATCTGTCCTATGATGGCCTTGCATGGTCAAAAAGATTAAAAATACTCTAAGAAGTGTCCTCAAGACTCAAGCATGAAGAACCATTTTTCTGCTTACTACCTGAGAAACGACAGGTATTCCTTTGCACAGATTACACAAATAAGAGGTAAAATAAATTATTTTGATATCAGAATTTTTGAAAAATGTGTATTTTAATCTTTTCAGAATCATTGGATTTATAGAGTTCTATTAGCTACTGACAGATTATATCTGTCAAGGATCTAACTAGTAATTCTGACAAACTTGACTGATGAACTATTAGTATTACAATGGGCACCTGATATGAATAGAATCATAAGGAGATTTTTACTTTCATATTCTCATATTGTCTCTTTCTGAAATAATTTCATTCTAATAGGATTCTTTATGCCCTGCGTTAGGGCAGAAGTCACTAATATTTGATCAAAATTCACACATACAAGAAAAATTCTATTCCTGAGAGAAAATACACCTGGAAGTATTTGTTCATAAATGGTTCTTAAACAGCTCAGCTTCCAGACTGTTTCTCTACATTTATCTAAAGGTATCTTTAGGCTATGATTCTCTGGGAAATTACATCTGTTTACTGACTGCCTTTAGAAGACTAAGGAAATCCAGTAGCAATAGATTTCTCTTCCTGGTATCTGTTTTTGTGCTGCAGAAGTGTTGAAATGTTGACAGCTATGTTTGTAACTACAACATTTAATGTTGTATTTAGCAAAAAAAGTAAACCAAATAAACACCAAATAATGCTCTCAAACTTCAGAAAGGAGGCAGATAAGAAGTATTCATTTTGCCCACTCCAACATTGTAAGGAAAGGATCCCATCTAAGCTGATTGCTTAAATAACCCTTCTCTTTCCCCTGGTCACAAAAAGGGCCTAGATAATTAGCCTTGGCTAGATGCTTACTTTTAGACAGATAAAGTTTGGCCAGATATAACACATTCATTCTGTATCTACAGTTTTTGTAGAATTTCTCATTTGCAAAACTCTCAAATTCATTATTTCCTGTATCTTTGCTGCAAAAGCAAGTTTTACCGTAAACCTGAACATATACTTCATTTTAAATAAGTTGCAAGTTCCACTGGCTTGGGACTTGGAACTGTCAGTTCTACCATATGTTAGGCTGGTCTCACTTTCTTTGACACAAAATAAATATGGTTCTTCTTTACTTCTAAATCTGGCCTAAAATTTTGAATATTAAAAATCCATGCTGAATTTACTTGCATGGGAAAGAAAAGGGACACCTGGAAGATAAAAATACAGCAAGAGATACATATATATGTGTAATTACCAAGAATACCACACTTCTTTTTTTTTTTTTAAAAAAAAACCTTTCAAATTTTTATATAAACGTCTTGAGTCCTCATGTGTAAGGTATATATCTTGTCCACTCCTCTTACTTGTTCACTGGTAATCATCTAATTAACCTTATATATCACTTTCAATTTTACTCTATGGATGCTACTAAGGTAGTAAAAATTCAGCTGGCATTATAACTCACAAGAACTTGCATTCACAAAGGTATTTAAGCATGTTTTCAGTATTTTATGTCTCTAAAATGTATTTGATGTCAAAAGCAATTAAACAGTTTTACAGTACGTATTTTTCTACACATACTATTTTAAAGAGTTGCTTAAATCAACTGTTTAATGTTGTCATATAAAAGTAACTAGTTTTTGTCTTTATGCAGTATTCCTATGTAGACAGTCAATGTGCAGACTATGCAATACTTGAAATTTGGTGATTTGTACAAGGAAGAAAAATCACTACTTTGTAACAGCAAACGATATGGTAAAATAAATAGCAGATTCAAAATCTTCAGGAGTAACATAAATAGTGAGGTTTTTACCAGAGCCTCTTGGTGATTTCTCATTAAGCTTCATTTCCATAAGGAAGAGTTGTCTCAGCTGTCTTGCAAACCTGGCTGGATTATCCCAAGGGATATAAGACACTTCAGAATCACCTCCAACCATAGATCCAGAGCTCTCCAGGAGACCAGAGTCATTCAGCCCAGTCAGCCTTAGGCTTTCAAAAGTAAACACTCTGAAGGCTCTTTCTACTTCAGCCCAACTCAGAAGTTCTATAAAAGAATTACAATCATTAACTGAAAATGTTCTTATGGCTCAGCAAAAGATAAATAGAAGACTATGCAAGCATATTGTTCTTGGCAACTCTGCAAAAGCCAAGAACAATTTCCTTAATGGTACTGGATCAAATTATGTCAGCTACTTTTTACACTGCATTCAAAGTTGAATGTTTCCAAATTGCAAAATGATATGCCTAACTATTAATCCATCTTAAATGAAGTGCTTCCTACATCTGAATACGTACTGGCTCATTAACTTTATACAAATTATGTTGACTTTAAATTACTGAGTAAACTTTACCAAACCAGTTAACAACTAGTTATTTTCAGCTTTAGCTCATGAAAAGGCTTCTATTATCATCATTTTTTTTTTTTTTTTTTAATCTGTAGCTTTTCAAACAAAGAACCAAGTGTTGGTCTTCAAACAACATTTTACACAAAATTTGCATTGAAGCATGTAAGGTGCAAAGGCAATATCAAATACTATTTATGGTTACTTGCATTGGTGTCCATACAATGATAATCACGAGAAGGACTCAACTTTAAGACATGCAGTTCAGTCCCCAAATCATGCACAGTGTATCTTCAGCTTGAAACTTTTTCTCTTTGGGGTAGTTAAACATTGAACATCTTGAGAATGTTGGCTATCTCAAGCGAAGTTAACAGTTGGGAGAGTTTGGCGGTATAGAATGGTCCAGTGAAGACCATCAAATTTGATACCCACCAGCTGGCAAGCTACAGCAATACAGAATACCTTAATAGCTAAGACACACCTTCTAAAATGAACATACCAACAACTAGAAACAATGCAGCTAGTGTAAACTAATCCAACACCTGGGATTTTGGTAATAAATAGTTGGGAAAGTAACTTCAAATGCTGTGCCTTATATGATGACATAAATGTAACGAAAGGGATTTGAATGTTTATATTTCTTAGTAGTCATAGAGTAAACTTTCAAAACTACCTAAGGGTATTTATGCAGTCTTTGGGATTGTTTTACAGTGTACATCATGGTGGTATGCACATTCCAAAAAAATGTAACAGCAGAAGTGATTATGGTTGAAATAGTGAATGTATTCTGCTGGTTTGATAGAGATTATTGTAGAAGCCATTTCTCTATTAATTACAGCAGCTTACAAAGAATGCATTTTTAAAACCAGTTATTGTTCAACACAATTTTTCTAAGATACACGTGCTCTTCCACCACAAGAATGCTGGTAAATAAACATGCAGTTCATGTCATTGTCTCCCAAAATGCATTATGTGTCCTAAGATCAAAATAGCAATTTGTACAATTATTTTCTTTTCTTTCTCAGATGTAACCGTTTCTCTCTTATTAAACACAAGTAAGTAAGAGAGTTCTGAGATGCTGCCAGCTCTTAATTATGCAATATTTAATACATATATTGCCTTGCCCAAGAACCATGAAACAGAGGTTTGAGGATAGCCTAACTTGTATGGTAGGCCAAGGTATAGTCAAGAATACAAAAAAAAGGGAAATTCTTCAAAGGTTTTAGGTAGCTGAGAAAACTCATCGCCAAATTCCATCTATTCAACAGAATCATGAACCAGAAGAAAAAAAGAGGAAATCATATCAATGAAAATCAGTTCACCATTAGTGCAATAATGCATGAGCTCATGAACACTGGCCAAGCGTTTAGTGTTGTTTATAGTCGAAGGATGGGTGAAATGGATAAGCTCCTTTAGAGGCAATTTATCCATCATTTCATGTTCAATCTTTTCTGGATTTAAGTTGTCTTGGACCTGGAACAAAAAGCAAAGTACAAGAGTTAAAGTTAACTTAACACCAGTGGATTTCTAAAAATTGTTAGAATAAATATGTCTTTTTATAGGAAAAGCTGTAACTGTGCTTAAGTCAGTCGGACATACACTTAACTTTTGAGCGTGTGTTGACAGTGCATTATTCAATCATGGTGTCAGATATTTTGGGCAGGAAGAAGAAGATACAGAAGAGAAGAGCTGACAGAAGACATAATAACAGATAGATGTTAGAAGATATTTTTCTGTACTAAGTACAGAATTCTTAGAGTAAATCCACAGAGTTCTGTATCTCTCATCTACACCAAAAGCTAAACATTCTTGTTATTAATGCAAACAGTGAAATCAATATAATGCTCTGTGTTTGTGGCATGTCTTCTGTCAGCAGCAGCAACCCATTGTTTCTTAAGCAAACTAAAGGTGAATTAGGGTGTCTATCTCAGTAGGAAAAATCTAGGCTATGCTGTTCTCCTTTGTAAAAACATCCACCCTTTCTAGTGCATTGAGTATTCACTGCCTGTGGACTTTAGAACTGATTATATATGATAGATAGCACTATACCTTCAGCAGGTGTAATCGCTGTCCCAGAGTATCACGGTAATTAAATAAGAGAGGGTAATTGGGGGTTACAGTTTCTTCACTGTACTTAGGAGAAAAGTACTCATAGAGATTCTGCTAAAAAAGAAAGATGCATTAAACACCGATAATAAGATTTACTTGTCATTTTAGATAAGAAATACAAGACAACACAAACCTTTTTTTCACTCTCAGACAGTGGAAGAGAAGGAAGGACAGAGGCTATATGATCTGCAATGGCATGATGTAGCCCATCTGCCCGGCGCTCTGGCACCACCAGACTAGGGGGTGTAAGGTCTTCTTCACTTGCAATGACCTAGTAAACATGATATATGATAGCTTTCACTACAGTATGACTGCTGCATAACATCCTTAAAACTACCAAACAGATTCTGTGATAAGCTACATATAAGCTAAACTCATATCCATACATTTTATAAAGAAAGAAAATATATATATATATATTTTGTACAAGTACCAAAAATGTAATTCTGAATGTTAGTTTCTGCCCAAAACAGATTATGGAAAACAGAATTCAATGTGTTCAGTGCCTCTACGCATAGTCTCTTAGCTCCGTATGAAAGAGATGGATTTATTAATCTTTGATCAATTCATTATAATAGTTCTAAGCTGAATTAACCCCAGGAATTAAAAAAATAGTATTCCTACCTGTTCCAGCATGCAGTTCAGCATTAAGGGCACAGAAAAGTATTCCTCCGGAATCTGATTCAGCAAGTCATTGTAATATCTCATATCCATAGAAGGAGCCAAAAAAGAAAATTCTTCCTCTGTTGTAAAAAAATAAAATAAAATGAAATAAAATAAAAATGCATTAGTATGGATTTATTAAAAAATGACAATTTGTACTACTGACCAGTTCAATCCTTTAACAATTTTTCCAAAAAAGACTAACAAAGTCCAGGACTGTATAGCTCTTATATCGAAGTGTGACTAGGAACAGTTAGAAAAACAACTTATCACCATTGCAGTTTCCAGAGACTTTCACAACGTTTTCACTAAGAAATTACTCTAACAACATCAAACCAGATTTGGTTTACTGAGCAAATAATTTCAGAGATTTGTGCCGTCAGATGAAGGAACAGTAAGATTAACAGTTAACAGCTACAGGGCAAGTGCTTTAATCCTTTAATCATACCCTGAGACAAAATCACTGTTGGCAGATTTTCTTCTGCTTGCCCTTTTTTCTTTGAAGGTGTAACTTGTGGTGCTGGTTGTATCTAAAATAACAAAGATAGAGACAAAAAAATCAGAAACAAATGAGGACTGCCCAATGTAAATAGGTGGGAAAAAAAACAATTTCATTTATCTTTTGCTATTTACCCTCTATCAGATGCTAAACTTTTAAATGGTTCTTACCAGGGGAGTCAAATCCTACCTGACTCTGAAAGGAACAAGCAATTTGTTTTATAAATGCTTTAAATGAACATTCAGTAGCACTTCTACAGATGGAGTAAACCAATTTTTACCCAATACTAGTCCATATCTTACAAGCTGCTTTCTTGTGCCTCTCTTGTTGTGAAGCTTTCGTCCACCATAAGCAAAGTAAAGGAACTGATCTGGGATAGAACTAATAACCTTTTTTGGATAGTTCACTGATCTGTAACAAGACACAGTAGCTCTGTGCAGGCATAGAGATTTTTCCAGGCACAAGAAGTGTCATCAGAAGTTATTTAAGTCATTTTTACACCCATGATACTTTATGCCAGTATCTGTATGATCCTCCAAATTTTCCAAATTTTCTTTCTTTTTTTTTCCTCCTTCTCCAACATTCTGCTATTTTTTTTTCCATTTTTGAAGTTTTAAATGCTGAAGACAAAAATCCCAATTTCATTCGCAAAAAATTACGCATGGAGTGATGGTCCAAGCTGAATTTTTTAGTGCAGAATTAAAGGCAGATAGTTCTATCCCATAGTTCATTATTTTCTACAAGCAGTGTGGTAAAGCAAAAAGGATCCTTGCCTCAGTTACAGGTGGTTCTGTTGATTTGCTCTCTGTTAATTCAGGCACATTAATAAACTTGGTATTTTCCAAGTAGTTACAATGCTGTCTTCTCCAATCCAGGCAGTCATACATTAAACAAGCAATACTTTCAAACAATGCAGTGCCAAATGCAAGCTATAACAGAAAATAAGATACAAAGGATGAAGTTTGCATGCAAACATGTTGTGTAACTTAAGACACAAGAGTCATTAGTTCTCTAACCATCAGATCTACAACTGTTTATAAATCTACCAAGGGTATTTTTGTTTACTAGTTCAATATGTTTTATAGAGTAAGTCTAAGAAAACAAGGCATACTCCTCTTTATCTGCCTAAATGCTGCCATACCACAGCATGGACTGAGCGTTATCCAGCTGCTTTAGTTGTATACAGCTTAACTAGTCTTAACACTAACTATTCAAGGTCTGTTGTCTTGCAATTGAAATGTAGGTTATCTTTTGGATGGGAAGGAAAAGGCAAGGGAACATAACATACTTTTTTCCTATCATCTGTGTATGTTTCTACCGGTGATCAACCTGCAGCATATTTGCAATGTCAGCCATTCTCCTGCCCTTGAAGGACAAAACAATAAGAATAATCCAACTAATTAATGTCATCTCGTACTACTTTCTTTCTTTTTTCTTTCTTTCTATTCCTCTGTTAAAACAAAGGAAGCCTTAAGAACAGATGAAATTCCATAGCTGTGCAAACAAAAGAATGTCATCATAACACCCAAACATCCAAAGGGAGAAAACTGTATCTACTAAAATCTGTCATGGGAAGAGACAAGTTTACAGAAGTGGTGTACTGTGGTTTTCACCAAGGTTTTGGAGGAATAAAAAAGTTGACACCAACCACTGTTTTAAAACTGAAATGCTTTTGTACTGATACCAAGCCCTGTTTCAGACCACATGCCACACTCAGGGGTAAGTGGCCTTAGTGGCCATATTCTTCTTCTGTACAGTCTAAACACAGAAATATAGTGTCTAGCAAAATATCAGATGTCTCAATTTTAAGTTTCCTAAAACGAAGCATGGTGAAGAAACACAACTGTTGTTCTTAACTCACACTAAAAGCATTAAGTGACCCTTAATAAGTATCAAGCATTTGCTTTCTGTAACTGGACCTCCTTATAACGCTTCAAAACAAGCATCCAAACCACTGATCAGATATGGAATACTTGTTGCAGTTTTGATAACATTTGAAGCTTAGAGGAGGTGTTTGGGAGAGGAGCCATATTTGTGAAAACAGAATTTTCAGAGTTAATATTTGTGCATCTTTGTTCTTCTAATTCAATGCTCTTTTGCAAAACTTTCCATTCTTATATTACAAGAAATCACTGGGGCATAAGAAAATTTCATTTTTAAAGTCTTGGAGTGTTTTTCATGCAGTCTTTTAAACAAAACAAGAATGAAGAGTGACCAGCAGGTCAAGGGAGGAGATTCTCCCCCTGTACTGCTCTTGTGAGACTCCACCCAGACTAGTATGTCCAACTCTGTGGCCACCAAGATAAGACTGACACAGTCCTGTTGGAGCAAGCCAATAATAGGGCCACAAGTCTGATCAGAAGGCTGGAGCACCTCTACTATGAAGACAGGCTATGAGAATTGGGCATGTTAAGTCTGTAGTGGCCTTCCAGCACTTAAAGAGGGCCTACAGGAATGCTGGGGAGGAACTCTTTATCATGGAGGGTAGTGATACAAGTAATGGCTTTAAACTAAGAGAAGTTCAATTTAGATTAAATATTAGGAAGAAATTCTTCATTCTAAGAGTGGTGAGGCACTGGAACAGGTTGCCCTGAGAAGCTGTGGATGCCCCATCCCTGGAAGTGTTCAAAGCCAGGCTGGATTGGGGCTTTGGGCAATGTGGTCTAGTGGAAGGTGTCCCTGCCCATGGCAGTGCGGTTGGGACTGGATGATCCTTAAGGTTCCTTCCAACTCAAGCCATTCAATGATTATATGATTCTAATTTTTACAGTTACAGATAGTACAACCTGGAACTGCTTAAAGGGACAGATACAAAGGTTTGTATAATTACAGTTTTATGAATTTATTTTCTTGCTTTCTACTCATCTCAGAACAGAATCAGATTCTTGTTGAAAGTTCTCTGAGTCTAGCCACCAGTGACTTTTGAACAAAGGAAAATATTTTTGAAAGCATTTTCCTTTATAAATACCTAAAATATCTTAAATGGAGATGTTCTTCTGTACCTAACACTACCATTTTTTGGTAACAATGTCTAACAATTTGTCAAAAAAGTTCTCCTTCTGTATCTCTTGGTCCTTCCAGATGCAGCAAGATAGGACTCAAAGACTCTCCTGGAAGCCCACCAGAACAGATTTATTCTATCCACCTATGATTTCATGACTTGCATTCTTCCCATCTGCTTCTTTGAAGACTTACAAATGTTCCTACTTGTTTAGAGCTCTACTGAATTCTGATACAGAAGAATGTGAAATTACAACTACAATCTGCTGGAACAATTTCAGTGACAGATAATTATTCTTTTATTTCAGTAAAGATACGTGCTTGCGGGATATTTATGGGCTGCAACAGGCCCCTAGAAGAGGTGATTACTGGGAAGATATACAGGATTAAGGAACTTCTTTCTCAAAATTGGCTTTGTATTTTAAGATTAGATCAAGAATGTAATGGTGAATAATGTTGTAAGTAGCAAGTCTACACATTTCTGCAGTTGAGGCATTTTTAGTGAATGCCTTAGAAACCACTATGGATTTAGCCCAATTCAGTTCTGATCCCTTCAGGACCAAAGGTACTTCCTAGCTCACCAAATTGTTTATATACAGGATTTAATGTACTGTAAAAAAGTGTTAAGAGAATGTAGTCTGTCTTTTAACCCTAATAATATAGACCACAAATACAGTAGGATAAATCACAGAATTTTGCTTTATAATGTCCTATTTTTCACTGCCACCACTGTGGATTAGATGTTGGACCCTTTTACCTTGCCATACTTGAGATCCTAGTTGGAAAAAAAATTCTAACAGTTTACTTTGCCTTCCAATGCTCCTAACTCACCAGGCTATAAAGAGTAACACATCAGAGACATGTTTTGGGTAGGGCAACAAGAAGCAGTACGGGGTGTGCTAAAACAACAGCTTGTAATCAAAAAGCACTCTTGCATTCATTTTCATTTGTTCTCGTGACTTTTCTGATATATACTAAGTAGACCTGGTGTCAGGAGGACAAAAATATATTTTTAATTTTATTTAGCACTGATATCTGACTCCCTAATAAGATTCAAACTGGACCTTTGTGAAGCCAATGAATACATTTAGTACTTCGAACTGTTTTCAACTCTGCCGCTGTGGCCTACAACATTAAGAAACTCCAAGTTAGGTACTTTAATTCAAAGGATTCGTGAATACATGCTGAATATACTTGTTGGATATTTAGAAAATATTTTTTGTTGAAGATAACAAACATACTAACTGTTTTGTTTCTGCTTCATAGAAGAGTAAGCTAAAATCCCTTCCAGTTCTAAACTGGTGCTAAATGTTACAAACCTCAAAGCATGCCATGTGTTGTGAAAGCATTATCTACTGACCAGCATTTCTCTGTCAGACCAGTCGGAAGGAAAGGCATTCTCCTTAACTAGGTGATGAAGTCTGGCAACATCAAAGAGACTTGATCCATGCTTTCCACTGTTCAGAACTGGCTCTAGATATTTCCAAAACATTTCCAGATCTTTGACAGCTTCATCTTTCTTTCTTTTCTCTGCTTCCACATCTAAAATTTTCAAGTATTAGATAAATCACAGTACACTATCTCCATTCTACAAAAGGCACAAATTGTATATTAGTCTTCTGTAAGTACTGTTAGAATATTCCCATTCTCATGGTTTCAGAAAAAATCTGACACCCAACTTTGTGTTTAAAAAACTCCCAGAAGATAAAGCCTAAGTATGGTAACATGGCATTTCTTTTAGAAAAACAAACACACAGATAAAACAAAAACAAAATCACCAAAATAACAGCAATTAATATTTGAAACCTAGGAAATATAAAAATATTTGCACTTTTCCAAAGCTGCCAGAACAAATTTAGACCAAACAGTTAAGTATAGGGTAAGCTAGCCTTACTATCACCATTTTGTTGAAGTGGAAAGTGGGGTTAAAAGAAGTTTAAGGTATAGCATGACTATGAATAGTGAGTCTAGAAGTTGTATAGCTCTCATTTTTATTGCATGGTGATGATCAATTTTCAAAGGTGCTCCAGGTACAGAGAAAAAACTTTCTCTCTTAATACCAAACTTAAAATCACACTCTGGAATCCAAGATCAACCATACTTATTATAGCCTAATTTTAAGAGACATAAGAATATTAAACCTGCAATGACATGCTTTCATTTGGATGCGTGGGTGCTCAGCACTTCTAAAACCTAAGCAGTGAGGCCAAATACCACACTTGTATTTTTCCAGTGGCCCTATGGATTTAAACCAAAACAACCTGTGAGGCTGTGAACTCTTCAAAAAATGCTGACCTTCTTAAAGAACTCAAATATATATATATATTCCTTGTGTAGCAGCCATCAGAAGTGATGGCCAATTAACTTATAAAATGGTCCTGTCATGATTTTGAAGGTATGTACCATAAGTGACTCCAAGCACTGGGTATAAGATCTGGGAACTCTCTGCCAAAAGATTTTGTAGGTATAAGAAATTTTCAGGAGTTCAAGGAAAACTGAACAAGTCCTTAAAAAATAAACAAAATAAATACATTGAGACTTAGTACAAAGACAAGACACATTGGGATCAGGAAAATTCCTTGACTTGAAAATAAGTGGAGGCCAGGTGAGGTGCACATGGAGAAGTTTCATATGTGCTTTTCTTATTACACTTCTTCTTTTCTTATTACTTATATTCCTTTCTTTTACGCTGTTCATATTCTTCTTCTCCTTTTCCTCTTCCTTAGGCATCAGTTCATGACCACTTCTGGAGACAGAATATTGGCCCAAATGGTCCTTTGATTTAAACTGTTCCACGCTCCTAACAGCTCATCTCAGTCACAGGATCATCTCTCTTCTTCCTTCTTTTTTGATCTGCTTATGAAATACAGGCTCTAATTCAGTGACAATGTTCTCCTAACACACTCAGCTTTGAATGCATGTCATGGCAGTGTAACAGTATTTAGACTGCTCAGTCATGGGTCAACCACTTCACGTTGTTGAATGGAAGTTGAGTGGCTAACAATATTACAGCCAAAAATTTCAGTTTTACAACAAAAGAATACTAATGTTTTAGTAACTCCACCCCCTAGTTTATTAACAAAACACATCAAAGTATGATGCTTAGGTTTCCCTTTGCACAGAAACATCATGGCTCTCTACGATCAATCATTAGATGCTCTGTCCTTGAATAACACCTCTCTTCTTCATTCTTGTGCCTATAGTACTAAGGTCATTTCTTCCTCAAGTATATTTTCATCATGTAAACTCTCTCAGAATAAATTAGTTTCCATGAGTAACCCCAAAGGAAGATGCAAGAAGTGGGAGAAACTGTCAATGCAGAAGAAATGTGGCACAACCCCACAGAAGAACTGAATTCTCATTTCTATTACTGAGTAATTTGAAGTGAAGATGGAATTCAGCAGTACTCTACATAATTTTGGAACAACAACAATCTGTTATAATCATGTAACAGTGGAATAATAGCATCTAGTATATACTAATACATTGCATACTGATTTTGAACCATCACTGTGAAAACAGAAGTCCTAGAATCACTACGATGTGTCAGGTCACACATTTCCAGCAGAAACAGAAAAATGAATTCCATTTTGTCAGGCTGAGAGATTGGTCAGAGTTCTGAATAGTAACTCTCAGAAAAGAGGAAATAATAGTAGAGCTACTAGAGTGATCAGAGGAACAAGATCCTAACCATATGAAAGGTACTGTAATAGTGCTTGACCTGGTAACATCACAAAATGAAAGCCAATAGGGCATGTAGACACCTGAGAAGGAAAAGAACATGAAAGCTATGGTGCCTAAACCATGGTTTAGGAGTAGTAATGCCATGAACAACAGAAACATTATAACACAATTTGATTTTACAGGTTAATGTCTTCCTTTCTAGAAGGATGTATTTGTACATTACTGAAATGATCAGTTGTGATCTATTTCAAAAGCCATTCAACTAGGAAATACTTTAACCTCTGCTCCCAGGCACAATTAACTATATCATTGGTGACAAATGTTTGCCTAATATAACCTTAAAAGCCTCAAAGACTCAACAATATTCCTACTCAATCTACTTTAGTACTTCACCAGCCTGTCCCGTAGAAATTTTCTTCCTGCTATATTGTTTTTTGTAATTTATACTTTTTATTTTCTATCTTGCCTTTTATAAACTTGAAAACTTTTATTACATCCCCCTTTATGCCCTGTATCCTTAAGTTTAAAAAGATAAGGCTGACTATTTATTTATTTTATTTTCCTCATAAGTCAAGTTTTACAAATCCCTAATAATTTTCTTTGTGATCATTTGTAATTTTCTGATTGGCACACATTTCTTAAGAAATTTTAACTCACTGTTGAGTTGTATAATAGAATTACTTCAGGTATTTTTAGGACATATTCTCTTTTATAATCTGGAGATGTTTTTTAGTGTCATAGTGATACAGATGACATGTTCATTTGCCAAGTCAGCATTCCAATATTGATAATATTTTATAATACCAGAACAAGCACAAATTCTTGACTCCACTCCATCCATCTTTCTATTTTTTAAGGCTTTAATAGATACTCTACAGAAGTTAAGGTTTTCCAAGGATGTTGCACCTACTTTACATACACTTTCCTCTAGACCTATCTTGCTCACTGTGGGACATGAGAAATAGCATTATTAAAAATCAAAAATACAACGCTGACTATTCCTCTGCTTAAAAGGTCAGTAATTCATTTTGTGAGGAAATTCAACTTGTCCGACATGATTTGTTCTTGAACAACATACAGAATTATAGAATCATTAAGGTTAGAAAAGACCTCCAAGATCATCTGGTCCAACCATCTCCCTTCCACCAATATCACCTACCCACTAAATCATGTCCCTAAACACCACATCCAATCTTTCCTTAAACACCCCCTGGGATGGTGACTCCACCACTGCCCTGGGCAACCCATTCCAATGCCTAGCCACTCTTTCTGAGAAGAAATTTCTCCTGATTTCCAACCTGAACCTCCCCTGGCTCTACTTGAGGACATTCCCCCCTGTTCTGTTGCTAGTTATCTGCAAGAAGAAGCTGACCCCCAGCTCCCCACATCTACCTTCCAGGTACTTGCAGAGAGCAATGAGGTCTCCTCTGAGCCTTCTCTTTTCCAGAATAAACAACCCCAGTTCCCTCAGCTGCTCCTCATAAGACTTGTGTTCCAGGCCTTTTCTCAGTTTTGTAGCCCTTCCCTGGACATGCTCCAGGCCTTGACATCTTTCCTGTAGTGAGGGGCCCCAAACTGAACACAGTACACAAGCTGAGGCCTCACCAGAGCTGAGTACAGGGATATACTAGCTGTTACTCATATCTTAATTTTTTCTTTTAACCGGTTGTAAATTCTTTGTTCCAGTATTTTCCCAGAAACAAAAAGTAAGCAGATTTCAGTACCCTGGCTATTTGTATTCCTTTCCCTCTTCCTCCCAGATCTTTTTCCACTATCTCACTTGTTCTTTATGAGTCTAAGTATAAATGAGAATGGCAGGCAGATCTTTAAACTGAATGCAGTTTCAGTTAAACTGAATCAGCTGATCTGAAACTTCTCTATCTTACCTCAGTACTACTCAGTTATTTTACCTATTCCTTTGCAATCTGAAGTTGAATCTTTCTGCTGCCAGCATTAATTGCAGTTAGTTGTAACCATCACCTGTCTGCAATGGTATCTGTAGTGAAAACAGATCAACCCTCCAAAACACACACAACATATATGCCAACAAGAAGTACTTGCATTACTACTTATAGCACTACTTAAATGAAGGCTACCAGGTATATTTACTTCTTTTTCCCTTTATAAAATTTCCTTATAAATAAGCAAATAATCATATTTGTTTTATCGTCTTCCCAGGGATTGAGGCTGAGTGGCTTGTAGTTCTCTGGGTCTTCCATCTTACCCTTTTTGAAGAAAGGAGTGACATTTGCTTTCTGCCAGTCCTCAAGCATCTCTTCCAGTTGCTATGGTCATTGAAAGGTTGCTTAAGTATTCCCTGACCTGATCCTCTTCTATCAAGGGTATATCTCCTGTGCTCCAGACTTTCCCTCTCCGGGGTCTGTGATTTCAGAATGTTATTCATGAATATCACCTGTTTTCCTTTAGCCATGTACCTCAGTAAAGTCTTGCTCCGTGTTCTTGGTAACACCCCTCAAAGGTATTGGACGGATGCTATTAGGTGCTCTGTAAGACTTCTCCACATTAAGCAAGCCCAGGTCCTTTAGCCACTCCTCATAGGGTGGCTCTCAGCTGGACTCATTCAGATTTATCAGTATCTTGTACTGCAGAGCCTAAAACTCTGGCCTCATGCGTGTCAAGTAACAGGGAATAACCACTTCCATTGACCTACTGGTTCTGTTAATAGAGCTGAGTATGGTTAGCCATCATTGATGACTCACATTTAGCTTGCTGTCCACCAGAATCCCATGTCCTTTTCACCAGAGGTGCTACTCAGTTGTCCTCAGGCTGTATGACTACAGGTGTTATTCTGTTAATACATTCTTTTCTGGCTGGGTACACAGGCACAAACTTGACAGCTGTGCACTTCCCTTGAAATTACCAAATGTACAAATTTTCTTAGAAACAGACCTTCCTGGCTAATGACACACACAGGTATGCATTTGATAAAATGTTCCTTGGTGACTGCTGCACAGAACTGTGGCTGCAACACTGCCTGCTTAGTCAGTCCTTCTTTCCACTGGCTAGCTAAGGCAAGCTTTTGCTTTAGCTTTTGGTGACCAAACCAATGGCAACAGCATTTTTGTACTAGGAAATAAAGCTGCTGCTCACAGGTAGTATACATACACACAAGGCACAGAGGAGAAAAGCACAACAGGAGTGGTCTACTTTAATACAAAACAGTACTCCTTCTACACAAATTTTGTTCTTATGACCAAATTACCTTCAGGTGAAAGTGAAGATTCTTCCTGAAGTTTAGCTGCTTCCAAATATGTCTGTAACGGATCATAATTCTCAGAAGAAATCCTGATTACACTTGAAACACTAACTCCAAGCTCAGACATCACGTGCAGTAGCTGAGGGTTGTGGAAACCCAAGATTATAAAGTAATAATGGGCACCATCATCTGGTTCATCATCTGTTCAAAGCACAATACAACAGACTGGAGTAAGGAATTCAACAGCTAAACAAAATTATTTTTATTTTTTCTTGTGTATTTAGTGATACTGCAAATTAAGGTCACAGAAGCAAACTATTACAAACTATTAGCAAAAATGCAGCAATCAGAAGGAACCAGTAGGTAGCTTCTGATATTCCCACAGTCTCTGGGGCGTTTGTTTTTTATTCTTCTATCATCTTTCCAAGCACAAAATACCTAGACAAATTCTCCTTTGAGATAATCTGCAATCATTGCTATCACTGTTTTGTAAATACCATTGGGACTAATGGGATGATCTCAGTTAATAAAATTTAATGGCAATGCTAGCAGTTCGTAACATAAAACTATTAAGCATACTAAACAAAAGACACTTTTCATGGTGTTTAGCTTTTGGAGGCAATTATTATTTTTCTTACTTTTTCTTTTCATTAGCTGTGACTAAAAAGGCAGCAAAGTATGGATATGGGGTAAAAAAAGTCTCTTATCTTATACAGGTACCTGATGTTTTCTGCCCACTCCTCAGACACCCCCTTAGATTGGGATCAAAAATGATGGATCTGGTAAAATTGTTTCTATAGGGTCTAGCAGAACCACATTAATAGCTACTCAAAGCCATTTCTTACGATACAGTCTATACTTACTTAAGTAAGATAACCTGAGTTCTCTACATCACTTTGGCTTTGATTCTTACAGGCATAAAAATTTCTTCAAACACTTCTCTTTCAAGTCCCTGAAAAATCTTAAAATCATCAAAATGGTATTTTTGTCATGTCTTATCTAAGAAAATGAGCTAATGCACAAAAAGTCACTGTTCTGTTCCTGTGTAATTTTGTCAGCTTGACTAATACTCAATTTGTTCTAACCATCTACACCAATGCTTTTTAGATGCTTCAGGAGTATCATTGATCCCAAAAGAGATACAGACAAAAGTCTGATGAAATAGGAAGGGATGTCTGCAGGGGTTCAACTGGGGAATAATGGCTACACATTCAAGACCAGCAAGTGCTTCTCTAGCGGGAGAGATCGTGTTTTTTCTGATGTAGTTAAATCTCACTGTGATCCAAATTAAATATAACTATGATCTAATGAGGAGAGGTATGCACATTCTCCAGTATTTTTTTGTTACAGTGATATTTGTAACCACGGGTGCTATGTATTGAGAATAAAGATTTTCTCAACACTGGTTAGCATGTTATTTCTTACCTTGTGTAGCTCACTTCTGGACTAGCTTTCTTCAGGTCTTAGCATTACTCACACATTTTTATAGTAAATGAAATCATATTGCCCTTTATACAGAACCTGGCTTCACCCCTAAACAATGGTGGACAGCTTAGTTTTACTTTATTAATATACAAGGAGAAAGATGCCTTTGGATACTGACACATGCATTTAGTTATTCTGAAATCTTTGTATAAGGATATGTAGGATTTATTTAGCCACTTTAGTCTTACACATGCTAAAACATTTTTGATGTTTATGTGCTACATATCTAATCTCTATTTTATTTCTTGGACTGTGCAATATATCTTACTTCTAAGCAAAGCACCGTGCCCTCTCTTCAAATGCAAGGTGGCAATGCTTCAATATTGCCAAATATATCTTTCAACATGAAACAAAAACCGTAAATGAATGTGAAGCTAGGTCTGATGATTTTTGCAAGTTTATCAGGAGTATGTCTGCATTTTTTACATACCAATGTATTTGTATTCCTCTTCCTCTTCTCCTCGTCGCTTCAATTTGGTGTTCTTTTTAACAGTAGCTGGCACTGCAGAGGCTACATCTGTCTTTCTTCCTTTCCTTTCTTTCTCAGCTGTCTTGGCACTAGGGGGTTTCTCCTTCTTGCCAAGAGGTTTACCTTTCTCTTTTCCTCCATCTTTTTCCTTTTTTCGCTCTTCTTCTGCCTGACAAGATGAAGAAACTAAGTTTTCATTGTAGCCTTTGTGAAGAACAAAGGGCAGATTTCTATAAAATTATAGTGGATCAATGAATAACTTGAATACTTTTGAGTACTTTTCCCTCTCAGAGTTATAAAATTGTGTTAAAGATGTCTTAAACACTGCTTTTTCCTTCTCAAATGCACCATTCAGTTTATTATATTCTTACTAAATCTTGTTAAGACTTGACATTAAAGAGGAATTATGAGGGGAAGGTATATGTTATACCTAAAGAATTGATTAAATGAATACTGGTAAAAAGACAAGTAAAGAACCAATGACCTTCAGCAACTACCACTACAGTACTTGCATTAGCCAGAAAACTTCCCTGGACTGAAAGAAAATAAGACTAAAAATTTGATTTCTGTTAAGTCTTCAGCATCTCTGTTAACACTCTTGAGCATGGTATAAAACAGTACCAGCGCTATTTTGTCTTTGATGTAAATATCTGACCACTATAAACTACAACCAAGAGCCTTGTGCTCATTTCACACAGGATATTACTCAGCCATTCTCATTATTTCCAAGCAAACCCCCTATGTTAAGTTCTACTTGGTAATTTAAAAGTAAAGAATGAAAAAAGATGGTGATAGTGTCCCAAAGCTTCACATTATAAATCCAAGAAGTTCACAACGAGTCTAAAATTAAAATAATCCAAAATATATTAAGGTAAAGAGAAATGCTGTAAGAACAAGAATGTTACTTTTTCCCAGCAGCATGACTATGCTCTAACCACATGAGAATGTGTTTTTTTTTTTTTTTTTTTTTTTTTTTAGCTAAATTAAATACATTGGAAAGATATTAACTTACTACTAGTATCCTGCAGGTGTCACTTTAAAGGCTATTAAATAAATAAATAATAATAATAAAATAATAATAATAAAAAAGCTCTCCATGCCATGCAAATGAGATAGGTCAGATGACTCCACACGGTTGTTTTCCTTACACGCAGCTGGAAAAGCAGACTTTCCAGCTGTAGAAATTGTATTTAGCTCAAATTCAAAACCAAAGCTGAAAATCACTTCCTTCCTTCCCTTCTTCATGCATTCCCTTTCTGTACCATTTAGAAATACCTTCAATAGATTCTTAAAAGTGTTTGTGCTGTGGTACCAGGGATTTTGAACAGTATTAATTATTTGCTTTCAGATTTATTCAACTTTGGACATTTCAAGCAAAAGATTTTGATAGTATCAGTTTGAATTCTAAGTTGATGAACACATCAAAACAGATGATGCAATCATCAGGCCACAGTGTTTACAATCAGTTTTATTAATTGCACCTAAATCATTTAATGTAATTAAGCTTCAAATAAGCAGAGACATATCTGAATTTGTCAAGATTCCAGTAAGGAGTACTACTTGTCCTTAGAACTTCAGGAATGAAAAGCTTCTCCTTTTGAGGACTCTTTCCTTTTTGATGTCACATTTCTTGTTCCCTCCTAGGTGCAGATTTCTGTGGAATTTTCAGTCTTCCATTAGCTTTTCATCTGTCATTTTAAACTTTGTATTACATAATTACATAAATCTTACTACCTCACACGCTTTTCTAATTATGCAGAAGTGTCTCTGAATAATTCAAACGGATACACTTGGCAGTCAATGACAAGCTTCTGCTCCTACTGAAAACCAGAAATTTTATAATGGAATTATGGTTTATTTTTGCCTATTCACTTTCTGCTTTTCTTCTGCCATTCCACATATTGGTGTTTACTCCAAAGAAAAATGGACGGTTATGTTAGTTTTCTGAGAATTAATCTGCCAGTGCAGTCCTGGTTTCAACACCTGAGCTGTCAGTGGAACTTGTACTGTATGAGCTAGTTGGAAAGGACTAAAATTTTATGGCAGGCAATTTAGAGTTAAAATTCTAAATTAAAAGCCAATTTTTGCCCATTCTGTACTGCAGAGTATCTTTGTGGTGAAGAGGCCTCCCAACTGACTGAGGCCTCCCAAACCGACAAGTTTGTCCTTCAGCTGCTTCTCTCATATTTGTTTGTCACACTTTGATATAGATGTAATGCAGGGGAGCAGACAACTGTCCAGATTGCTTGGCTAAAACCAAGGTGAACCTGTAAATTTCAGAGATTCTTCTACCTTCAAAATCAACTATCCTCAGATTCTCCAGGGAAATAAATTCATACATACAAGAGTAACCTTGCTAAAACAAAGCCTAAGGCTCCAATTTAATACTAAAGCGACTAATCTTTAAACTTCAAATATTTGTTACCACAGAATCACAGGTCCAACCCCCTGCCATAGCAGGTTCCCTAGAGCACGTTGCCCAGGTAGGTGTCCAGATGGGCCTTGAATATCTCCAGAGAAGGAGACTCCACAACCTCTCTGGGCAGCCTGTTCCAGTGCTCCATCACCCTCACTGTGAAGAAGCACATTGGTGCAAAACTTCCAGTGCTCCGTTTTTTGGCCATTGCCCCATGTCCTATCCCCAAAAACCACTGAAAAGAGGTTGGCCAAATCCCACTGTCCCCCACACTTAAGTTATTTGTAAACATTGATAAGATCCCCTCTCAGTCTTCTCAAGGCTGAACAAACCCAGGTCTCTCAGTCCTTCCTCATAGGGAAGATACTCCAGATCCTGTATCATCTTTGTTGCCGTCTGCTGGACTCTTTCCAGAAGATCCCTGTCTTTTTTTTAGTGGGGAGCCTGGAACTGGATACAGTACTCCAGAAGAGGCCTGACCAGGGCAGAGTAGAGGGGGAGGATCACCTCCCTTGACCTGCTGGCCACGCTCCCTTTTATGCACACCAGGATCCCATTGGCCTTCTTGGCCACCAGGGCACACTGCTGGCTCGTGGTCAACCTGTCATCCACCAGGACCCCCAGGTCCTTCTCTGCAGGGCTCCTCTCCAGCAGGTTGTCCCCCAGCCTGTACTGATACATGCAGTTGTTCCTTCCCAGGTGCAGGACTCTACGCTTGCTCTTGTTAAACCTCATTTTGTTTCTTCCTGCCCATCTCTCCAGCCTGTCTAGGGCTCGCTGAATGGCAGCACAGCCTTCTGGCATGTCGGCTACTCCTCCCAGCTTTGTATCATCGGTGTACTTGCTGAGGGTGGACACTATTCCCTCATCAAGGTTTTACAGTTTACTTTCCAGCACTAATTAATATCTAAGAGAAAAGTCATTTCTCCTCCATTTGTTATGTTTTTGTTTTTTGTTTTTTTTTCCTCCTAAGATTCTTTACATATTTATTTGGCTTACACTATCTGTCTCACGAGGAAACACTAAGTGAGCTAGGCCTGTTTAGCCTAGAAAAGAGAAGATTGAGGGGGATATTATCAACCTTTACAAATATCTGAGTGGACAATGTAAAGAGGATGGGGCCAAATTCTTCTCAGTGGTGACCAGTGATGGGACAAGGGGTAATGGGTATAAATTGAACCACAGGAGTTTTCATTGTCATTTGAGAAGAATTTCTTAATAGGTTCAGGTGACAGAGCACTGGAACAGGCTGTCCAGAGAGGTTGTGAAGTCTGCTTTGGAAATACTCAAAATCAGTGATCCTGTGCAACAAGTTCTAGGCGATCCTGCTTGAGCAGGGGAGGTTGGACAAGATGATCTCTGGAGGTCCCTTCCAACATCAACCATTCTGTGATTCTATGATTCTAATTTGTAAACAGTTTTGCAATTGACTTCACCGAGACCAATACACTAATTCATCGGCTAGCTTTTAATGTTATTGAGTCTGTGTTACACTTCCTCCGCCAATTATTTCCACAAATATAATTATTTATAAAAAACATTTAAAGACTTTTCAACACCACATAATCCTTGAAACCATTTTCTTCTTTAACTTTTTACATGCACAGACTGCTTAGGTCTCCGTATCATCTAATTTTACAGGTTTTGTATCATGTCTTGTAATACCTGTAATTTTTGATCAACAGAGTAACTTTTTGCAGCAAGTATTTGACTTTCTGTTAATGAAGGTCTCTAGTTTAATGAATATTTGGTGGAAAAGGACTATAACAAAAAATAATTGTTCAGTAAGTTTTTGAAATGTAGCACTGACAACTTTTTTTTTTTTTTTTTTACTAATTACAGCAGTGAGAAAGTAATTAGGGATCAGAAATGGTTGTGATTCTGTGCAGTCTTGATGAAATTCATCCTAGAACACACAAGTAACCTAAGGCAGTCTTGGAGGAGCTAGAAATAATGATTTTGGAGAATATGTGGAAGTGTTGTTTGTTTTTTTTTTATCATCCTCGTGGCCCTTCTCTGGACCTGCTCTAATAGGTCCATGTCTTTCTTATGCTGTGGGCCCCAGAGCTGAAGGCAGTACTCCAGGTAGAGTCTCACAAGAGCAGAGCAGAGGGGGAGAATCACCTCCCTCGACATGCTGGCTACACTTCTTTTAATTTAGCCCACGATATGGTTGGCTTTCTGGACTGCAAGAACATATTGCTGGCTTATGTTGAGCTTTTCACCCACCAGTGCCCTCAAGTCCTTCTCTGCAGAGCTTCTCTCAATCCACTCATCAGGTGGAGGACCTTGTACTTGGTCTTGTTGAACTTCATGAGGTTTGTATGACCCCACCAAGTCTGTCAAGGTCCCTCTGGATGGCAATCCTTCCCCCCAGCACGTGGATCACACCACTCAGCTTGGTGTTACCAGCTGAGTGTGCTCTGAATTCCATTGTCCATGTCACCAACAAAGATATTAAATAATACTGGTAACAACATTGACCCCAGAATGACACCTCTCTACTTGGATATTGAGCCATTGTCCCCATACACAGTGAGAAATGAAGCAGCAATGGATTTAAATTAGAACAAGGTTGATGAAGTTAGAAACCTTTTACAAACATCTGCATTGCAAAGATATTTGAACAGTAATACTGATTGCTGTAGAAAGGTGAAAGCACAGCAGTGCAAGGTTTTTAAGAACAGCTTCAATAAACATCTACCAAGAATAGTTTATGTATATTTTATTCTCCCTTAATAGCAGAGGATGGAACAGATAACTTCTCCAAATTTCTTCCAGAGAAATGATTCATGATAGTAATTTCTTCACAATGCTACTCTGCACATATCCCTGATACCTCTCAAGTAATATAACCTCTCCTACCTTAACTTCAGCAGAGACAGATTGAGCTGAAGCAAGTTTCTACCACTATTTTCTAGTGGTTCTATGCTTCAGCTAAGACATTACTACTTTTTATTCAAGTGAAGAGTTCTCAGGAATACTTTTTCTTTTCTATTTTTTTCAGTGTCTCACCTGCATTTGAGTAATTGGGAGCTTCTTCCCCAAAATCTAATTAACTTAAAATATAAATTTCAATTTACATTTATCTTCAATTATGGATACAGTTAGTGAAGCACGAGGAGAAAGCTGAATTTATGCAAATAGCTCTTGAATAGAAGTGGCTTCATAAAGTTAATTAAGCATCCTCTCTATGGCATACTATACTACCTTCTTTTCAGCTTCCCTTCTTTGAATGTCTTTCTGTTTAAGACAAAGCAGTTGAAATTTCAATAGCTTTCCAATTAGCGTTACAGGAATCTCTTCTCCACTGTCAAGAATAGTCTTGGCTGCTTCTACTACCTGTAGAGAAAAAAAAACACAACAGCTATTACTTGTATGGTTTTAATATTGCATTTGACATAGTTTGCATGCAGAAATGATGGGGTGTAATTTCACATTGTACAATATATGGCTCAGAACGGCCACACGTTCTGAAAAACAACAAATCAGTAAGATGCATAGCTATTCTTTGGTCCAAAGACCTCAATACTATAGTATGTGATAAAACTAGAAGAGAGAAAACTATGCAATTGTGAAGAGATACACAGTTTTTACTGTAAACTGCATATATATATTCATATATTTTATTTATATATATATATTGATTTTAAACAGGCAACAGTAAGCAACTACTTATTATAAACTAATAAAATAAAATATATATATATAAAAAAAACATTTAGCAGGTACAAAATCAATAGGAATACTTTGAAGTACTACTTTACAAAGTGACTAATGTCTGAGGCACCAGCCTTGAATGAAAGATACAAGCTTCTTGAAGGGAATTTGAGAGGGTCTGTCTTGGTGAAAATACACCCCTCCCTGTGTAATGCTGATTCTGTTGGTATGCAGCCTAATTGGGGTGAAATAAGGCTATTGAGTTTTCTTAGGGTGATGACAGCAGCGGGAACATACAGCTGCATTGTCCAGATGTGTGGCATTGACAGGCTGTTTTATGACTATGTTTTTTACAGCTTGTTTCCACTAAATTTCGTACAACACAGTAACATCTGGGCCATTTTCCTTGGAGCCTCATAACCACTTTATTTACTGCGAAAAAAATAAAATAACATAAAAATACCATAAAAAGTTGTTATATGTTTCTTTTCACTTGTGTTGTCTCTGTAATAAAGTTCACCTATGTAGGAAGCGCTGTTGAGGAATAATATAACCATAATATTTTCCTACTTTTGTTTTTAAGCAACCATCAGCTTTATTTATAACCATGGGCTGAATTAGGTGTTACTCAAATGTTCTGACATGTTTCTCTTTTCCCTTCTTGGAGCAATTACAGTTGGGCACATATGGTGTCAATTTTGCTTGCTAACATTCAGACAATGAAGGTGCACACTGCATCTCACTGAACTGTGTCTTGTCTAATGCAAACACCACCATTAGCTTTGAGCTTTCCTAGTTTCTTGCCCAGCTTAGAAATTTTCACTTACCAAGTAAAACCTGGGTAAGTAAATGTAGCCACTACAAATGCTTCTCTGAATTATCAATGCCAGAATGGAATCCAGAATACTGTAAGCCAAATGAGTATTTCATGTACATGGGAACAAAACACGGGGAAAAAAAGGAAAGTTAATTTCAGATTTTTCTGTATCACATAACAGGGAGATAAAGGAAACTAAATACTTATATTTATAACCCCCCATCTCCAAACAATCCTGTTCCTCCAACACTAATAAATCTGATAATCTCCTTAACATACACTTAAGAAAATACATCATGGTTGAGATGAGTTTTCCTTTACATCTTCTGTATTCTGAGTAATACTACTGGTCACTATCTCAACAAGCCAACCAATAGAAGGCTTCTGGAAAGAATCCCAGTAACTTCAGAGTCATGGTAGAAAACCAATGACACATTAAGGACTAACTTAAAAAATCCCACAGACTGTACGCACCCTAAAAGCTACTAGCCATTCCAACAAAGAAGAGTCACCCAGAGATAGCTACAGAAAATCTGAGCTCTGAAAGAGACTTTGGTAGAAATATCATAGTAATTTCCCTTAGAGAAAAAAAATCTCATATCGTTTTTTCACAGAAATGGTGTTAACAGCCTAGGGAAAGAGATGCTTCCCAAATGGCTAATCTAGATGAGATGCACATTTCTTGACGCACAATAGAGGGGTAATGGAGAGATTCTGGAAGGATTCCTGAAAAGTATATATAGTAACCCAGAGTTTGATGGCAGTTGCTGATTTATTATTCATGGAAGAAGGAAGGAATGCTTAGATTCTTACAACCCATTCCTCCTGAGAAATTCAAAGTGCTTTACCAGTTAAATGCAACACATTGTGATTATTCCTACTTTGTAGATAAAGAATACAGAAATAAAAGGACTTGTCCCAGGTCTATAGTAAACTGGACAACTGTGAGTGGAGAAGGACATTTATTATTATTATTATTTTTTAATGTGAGGTGTCGGAGAGGTATAAACCAAACTCTTTAACAGGAATACATTCTACTACTGGGGAGAGAGTTCAGACAAAAATAAAATGAGGAGCCTGCATTTGGCAATACCATGAAAACAGTTTTTCACACAGCAATGTAAAGTCTGCTCCATGCATAAGCAAATAATAAAGAAAAATCTTTCATCACTGCTTGTTTAAAGATAGAACATAGATCTATTCATGCAGAGCAGATAAAAGAATTTATTACACTCATGCAAGTTTTCTTCATTTGTGGCCCTGTGAATTATGCAGTCACCTGGCATAAACAGCTAAAAATCCACAGAGCCTCAATAAAAAAGAAAAACTGAAGACAAAGACTTGGTAGGAGCACAGAAGGATTTTTTTGGGATACTACGAGGTGGATTCATTTCAGATTGGCTATACTTTATCCTGCCAATGATGACCTTTTCCTTATGTGAGAAACCATGGAAACTTGGACAGACAAACTCAGTTAGGTAGGGCCTCTTTTCCTTTAAAGGAATAGGAAACTTAGCATTCCTCACACAGCAGGGGTCACATTTGTGAAGTGCAGAAAGGCTGCAGTGATGCAGTATTTGATCTCATATGGTGGCAGTATGAACCATGCAGAGACTTAGCTGCCTGGTGCAAAGGGCATGTATTTCAAGGCATTCAAACCCTGCATGAGTGCTTGTAGGTGATACTATACCACTGGCATATACTGATGTCATTGAGATTGGAGACAGGTTTTAAAAGTTTGGAAAACTTTTAAAGCCAGTCTTCATAGTATCTTTCTTTGAAATGTCTCCTTTTCTTTATACAGAACCATTCTGTGGCTGTTAAATCACAATGAGAAAAGCATTTGAAGTGATAAATTGAATTACCAACTTTCACAGCATTATCATTAATTGGAAGTGGCTAGCATCACTTGCTATGAACAGTGGTCAGCCCTAGTTATTCTATATCCATGATAAGCTTTGTAAATCTCCATCTTCCCTCCTGTACTTGAAACTGTAAGAAATTCAAGACATAATGGTTCCTAGAAGAACTCCTTAGTAAGATATGTCCCTTAAGAGCTGACACAGACCAAGTCAGTTTGAAGAAGATAATTTGTCTTTAACAAAAGAGCCATCAGTCAAGAGGTTATATAGACTACTTACACCAATGAAGCTAATATTTATTGTTCAAACATATTTTGTAAAGCAAGCTAATAAAAGCTAATAAAATAAATGATCTTCACTTAAAACAATCTGCCATCAGTGTTGTGAATCCCTCACAAGAAGCTTTCAAGACAGACTATGGAATGAAAGCTGCATGTCATACTGAAAAATTACTTCTGGCGAAAGAAGACTTCTGTATGTACAGTATTAAACATTTCTAAATCTGGTGATGCCATTTCATTGACTAGAGCATATGATATCATTTTGAAAGAATACCAGGAAGGCCCTGAGCTGACTGAAACAAATTCTTCCAGATCACACCTGCAGTTTGTTGAAAGGTAATTTAGTTTGTATTGTCTGACCATTCCTCTCATTTCATTCTTGCCTCTCAGAACCTCTTCCCAAATATGATGTCAAAAAATCATTTGTATAATCATCCTCCTCCACTGGTGAATTAAGATCTCACAATTCAAACCAAGCAAAATCTGTAAATCAACTGCATATCTGAAAAGAGCTCCATATAGAGTTTATGTATCCACAAGGTAGACTGCAAAACTTAAGCCAAATCAGAAAATCATCATCATTAATCAGGAAAGATTCTACCAACATGTATTTCAGGTAATTTTTTTAAAATAATAGAAGTAGATTTGATGTCTCCCTTCTTCCCCTCAGTGTCCATGTCTTTCTTATGGTGTGGGCCCCGGAGCTGAAGGCAGTACTCCAGGTAGAGTCTCACAAGAGCAGAGCAGAGGGGGAGAATCACCTCCCTTGACCTGCTGGCCATGCTTCTTTTGATGCGGCCCAGGATGTGGTTGGCTTCCTGGGCTGCAGGTGCACATTGCTGTCCTATGGTAAGCTTTTCACCCACCAGTACCCCTGAGTCTTTCTCTGCAGGATATCTTAACTGGTTTAATCTCAGCAATGCAGAAGGAGAACTTTCTAAGACATACATGTACAATGTATGTGTCTTACTGTTAGAAGCACTCAAATAATATTTTAAGGGAAACACAAACAGCTGAATAACCTCATTTAAGTAAAAAAGAGAAAACATATTACATATAAATTATGATGAATTTTAACCTTAGCTTTATTAAGTATCTCATACAACAGCTCTAACCATCTGTGGCATATACCTCCTATGCCTTCCTGACCACCTAACTGCTACCAAACCCACCTTCTTTAAGGGAAGACAAAATGTGAAATGAATGTCCAGTTATTCAAAAGAACAATCATTAGCATTGCTATCTTGGGAAACAGGAGTGTCATGCAAAGGAAAGATTCTTTCATGGGACTCTTTAGATACCTGTTCATTTTTAACATTCTAACTGGGGAGAGAAAGTTGAAATGGTGATTCAAGTGATTCCTGAATAACTCCTAAAGACCCCGGAGCTTTAAAATGAGAAGATATGCCAGTCTGCTGTGATCTGTTCCCAGAAGAAGAGATATATTGCTATGATGAAATCTTGAAACATTTACATTTCAGTAGTATAAATGTGCCCAGCTTGTCTTTTCATTGTGGAACAGAATATTTTGTGCTTCTGAGAAGTAAATTCTTTCCAGTAATCCCAGCCAATTGGATATGCACAATGAACATTACAGAGCTAAAGTCATGCTTCTCTGATATTACATCTGGCTACAGAGAGAAACCAATAAGACGTGGAACAAAAAGATTTAAGAAGTAAAGTTGTCTCATCAACGCTTGTGCTGGCAGAACCTGCCCAGTTACACATTGCCAGAATTTTGTTAAGAACCCTCAGAACCTGTGGGACAGGAGGGCCCAATGACCTCATGGGCTTGGCACCGCTCCTTGGCAGGACCTTTCCACTTACGCTCATGTTTGCAACAGGGGCTTAGGCATTTTTTTTTTCCTGTGGTGATAAAGGATTCTGTAGTTAATTATTCTACTTGAGAAACATGTCTTACACTCCACGGCCCATAATTAACCACTTATAATCACCTGAAACTTTGAAGGCAACAAAACAGATATCACAGAATCACAGAATCATCTAGGTTGGAAGAGACCTATCAGAGACCTACACTTTTCCAGAGGGTCCCTCTACCAGTTTAAGAATGACATTGTTACAGACATACTTGCTTAACATAGAGATTGCAACAAAGCTTTGTGGAAAAAAAAAATATACCAAGTTGTACATACGCAGGAAATCTTGTAATGCGGAAAGCAAAAACAAGGTGTCACCACTATTCTAAGCAAGTTTAAAGTCTAAGTTTTGAATAGATAGATGAATTTCAAATGGTATCAAGTTTCTTTCCTAGACAATAAATTGTCAGCAATTTGGGGTTTTATAAATGGCCTCAGGCCAGATAATTACAATTAACAGTAATAAAATAATAATACAGGCAGAGGGTGTTGCCTGAAGAACAGTAGAGCTAGGATTACGAGGAGACATTATGCTGAAATGGAAATAAAATATGTTCAATTGTCTCATGTAAACAATAGAACCAGATTTCTCAGTTTCTATGAAACACAAAATTAGAAGACACAGATTGTTTTCCTGCAGGAGCTCAAGGTTTTTTACCCCAGTTGTAGCATTTACAAATCCTGGAACTTCCTAATGTGACATACTGTCCTTAATGGGCCCCTGGAAAGGGATGCAGAACTACAGAAGCTTTAGAAATTGTTTGTAAGCAACTAGAATTTCTAGGATCAACCAGTTTATAGCAACAGCAGTACAGTCTCAAGGAACAAACAAATCCCAAGCTGAAGGCACATCATTTGATAACATAACGGAGTACATATGCTGCTCTTGAGAAGATACTTGACAATGACATTCTACTCTCCTCGCTATTAGCACTAGTGATGCGACTGTCTGCCAAAGCAATGTAGCAAGCTCTAAGAAGTCCACCAGTGAAATGCATTACGAGGTATCTAGCTCTTAAGGCAAGCACAACAGGTAGAAGCTTGTGTAGCTGAAAGCACTAGTTCTAGTAAAATTTTCAAGGTATCTGTGGTGATTTAACAACTGATGGGCTGCTAAGTTCCACTCTTCTGCTCTCTCACACCCCCTCTTCAGAAGTATGGGGGAAGAAAATATGGTGAAGAAAGAAAAGCTCATGATTTGAGATAAGGAGCAGTTTAATTAAAGGAAAATATAAAGTAAGCAAAGGCTGCACAGAAACAAACTGAGAAAATAATTATTCTCCACTTCCCATTAGGAAGCAATGTTCATCCTTGTCTTGGGAAGCAGGGCTTCAATAAAATCACGTAGTAGTTGCTTGGGAAGACAGATGCTTTCATAACAAGAGACCCTCCCCCTCCTTTCACTTCCCCAGTTTTTGTTGCTGAGCGTGATGGCATATGGTATGGAATATCCATTTGGTTAGTTCAGGTCAGCTACCCTGGCTGTATCCTCTTCCCACCTCCCTCTTGCCCACCCCTGCCTTCTGGCTTGTCAGGGGGTGAGAGCTGGAGAGATAGCCCTGATGCAGTGCCAGCACTGCTCAGCAATACTCAGAACACTGGTGTGATACCAATACTGTTCTAGCTACAAGTGCAGACTAAAGCACTGTATAGGTTGCTTTGCAGAAAGTTACCTCCAACACAGCCAGAGCCAGCGGAGTACCAAATATCCTGGAGTATTTTAAAATGATCTAGGAGGAGTATGGATAACCCAAAGTTTGCGGTTCATCTGGAGATGCCAAAGATTTGTGTTGGGGTGTGATAGTCTCTGTTTGGAATAGTTCAGCACAGCCATAAATTGTCCCTATTCAGTTGTCAGCAAAGCAAATTGAACTGTTTGTAAAGGTCTCCTGTGAGATGATGAGAGGGAAATCTAATCTCAGTTGATATGCAGACATTGGTCGACTTCCGTAAGAATCATTCATATTGATACTCACAAATAGAGACCAATCTGAATTATGAAACGTGCTAAACCCAAGCTAACTTTTTTCCCCTTAACTTCCTTTGAAGTAAACTGACCTAGATTCTTGGACTCAGGAGGAAGAGTAGTTAAACTCTCCTAAGAGAAGACAAGACAATAAACAGCTCTAAGGTAAAAATAACACTTCATGAAGTAGGCTCATTTACAAAATAAGTTACGTTCCATACAATTATTTACATGGTAGGTGTCTGGTACTACAGACATGAAAAGCAAGGAGTAGATGGTGCCCACAGCAGGATTTAATGTTCCCTACCTTTCCCTGGAGCCAGTACCTCTCTAAAAGGCATCCTCATTTAATGACAGTTCTTAGCCATTTCGTGAGCATCTGCATACACGTACAGAGTGAAGGCCAAGCACTCCTGCATAAACTTCTCTAACTCACATCCACACAACTGCACTTGACAAAGGCTGACTAGAGAACTGCTCCATTCTATTACAACATTTAAGACTGCAGTGTTTGTTTTGCTCTGTACTGGAACTTGAAATAATATGAAATCTTTCTATCCTTCTGACCATTCAGAAAGGCTGCCAAAGTTCTTTTTTACTGTCAAACCCACTCAACAAAACAATGACACCTGACAAGTCTTGGCCCCTGAACTGTTCCACTTTACAACCACTTTTCCAATTAATTTTTGTTCTACAATGGAAAGAAAACAAAATTTTGCTAGCTTTTACTACAAAATAGAATTCTATTGACACATCTTTCAACTGGAAAGACTGCATCTTAGAATGACCATCTCTACTTTTGAGAAAGCCTACTCCTGATCCCAACCATTCTGGTGGTGCTTTGTAAAAATCTATATGCTTCCACAAAAACTATTCACTTTTAATTATATGTTTCCATAAGAAATCAAAAGGCTTCCCTAAAAACACTCCTAACTAGCATTATTTCTGAAACTTGTTTCTTCAGTGACACATATTCTGGCTACTAACCACTCTGATCTCCTCCAGATACCATTGCACAACTCATAACAGCTTGTACCTTCTTGGGTAAAAATATTCCTAGCCACAAGCACGACGTCTGTGCCATTAAGAGTTTTGTTTCTACATACGATTACTAAACTGGTGTAAAATCTCAGTGAAAAACATTGCATATTTAAGTCATATGCAGCAAGAATGAAGCAAAAGAAATATATGGCATTACAAAGATATTCTAGGTCATTAGATTGTGAAAATATTTATGGTAATAGTGTAGAAGAAACTGTAGAGCTAAAATGGAGATGTGGAATCATTAATGCAATCAGAGACAGGAAGCTAATGGGTGACATGAGAGTTTTTATGGGAAGGATCACTACAGAGGACTATAAGAATACTTGTAAGAGCAGGGGCCAATGGGCCAGAGATGTTGATTTTTATTTCTATTATTTCAAAAGCAAGATTTGTCTGAGATTTAAGGCTACTTCATTCAGGACAGCATTGCAAGAGAGATTCGTATCACTTTTTTCACTGAAGATATAGTACCATTAACTATATCACTTAAAAAAAAAACACAAACAAACACAAAACAATACAATAAAACCAAAACTTTTGCTTTTTCTATGCTAGAAATTTACTGTAATATCCTTAAAGCAACATAAATGCATACCCCTTGTCCTTTGTGCCATCTTTTTTTCCATTAAAGTAGTGTTAGAGACAGATGGCAGAGTGTCCCCATCCACCCCCCCAAGAAGAAAAAGGACACAATCAAAAAGATAACAGAAATAATACAAAAAGAGATATTTAGCACCAACTGAAGAGAGGACATATAAAAGATTCCGTTTATTATTTTAGTTTATATATATTAGTTCATTATATTTCAGTATAAGGAAATTCATGTCACTGAGGTGAGGACTTAGTAGAATAACATAGATTTGAACATTTATGTGCCTGCATACACACATATGTATGTGTATGCATAAACTTTTGTACTACGTTAATAACACCTATACCCAAGAACTGTATGAGTTCCAATCTAAAGTGGTCTTTCTTTTTACATTGTGATACCACCAAAAAACTTTTCATATAGTCTTACCAGCAACAACCTTTGCTTCACAAACCTACATTCTACATAATTCCAGAAAACAAGCAAACAAACAATTCACAGAAATGCTTTAAGTAAGTCTGCTTTAAATTCCTTGTTTTCTGCCAGAATTCATTCAATTTACTCTACTTCAGCTTGTTCATTGCTATGTTTCACTACCCTACATGAAGTCTTACTATATTAGGTAATGTGTTTTGTGTTGGAAGTGACAGGAGAAGAATATGTTTCACTTACACCCAGAAAACCCAAGGATCTTTCTGACCCTGCTACAGCTTATTATTAATGCAAAAAGTGCTGTGAACATTACACAATTTCCCAAGGACTCTGAGAGCACAAACTTAAGAAGAAGAAGAAAAAAATAATAAAGAAAAAAAAATGCACCCTATAAATAATTTTAAAACAATGCAAGATTCTGCTTCTAATCCATAACCTTTTAGTCCTCAAAAATGAGCTGTACAAAACATGAACTAATTAATATTTACGTGCAAACCATCAACTGAACTGCATTTTGATGGCAAAGCATGCATACTATGCTTAGCATTAGAATGATTTAACTTGGGGGTCTCTTTGGTTTGCTTTTTTAAATTGCACAACCAGGTTGATATTTCTATATCCCTTTCAATACAGGTTGGCTATTATGAATCTTCAGTCGGACAATAAAACGGACACCTTTTCTGCTTTTGCTAGTCCTGAAATTTGAAGTATCTGAGCTGGTACTTCTTCCCTGTAAAAATGAAGGTAGAATAGAAATGAGGTTTTTAAACGACAATCAATTGCTGTGCATATCTAGAAGCAAGCCAACAGGAGAATCAAATAGGTTCTGCGTTCGGCCAAATATGACAATTTGTAGTCAATACCCTATACTTTCGTCTGTTTGAATCTTAACAGTTCCTGCATGTGACATGGAAGCTAATGACAATGATGGAGAAAAATGATTTTCTGGGTTGCAGAATCAGAGACAATTCAGCGTAATCAGATGGGTAACAAGATCTTGGACAGCCTGATTTACAAGTCCTCACTATTTCAGATTTAAGGAAGAAAGGAGTTAGTCATGAAAGATACATAGAGAGACGGGAGAAGTCAGAGGAAAAAGATGCGCAATTTCTATATGGGGAACATGAAAAGGGGGCATGGTTATAGCGATATAAGGGTGAGCTGGCTGAAAATAGCAGAGAAGATACAATCAAGAGACACTCCAAATAAATGAACTGCTTCCAGCCATAGCTAAGTCTTCTTTAGGAACACTGTGGAAGATACTTTAATGATCATGCTCATAAAAAAAAAAAAAGGTTTGCATGATATGGTTGTGGCTCATCCTAGTCTTAAGAAAATGAACAGTGCTGAACAAAGATGAATCTTGTTGAGAATTTTACAATGAAGAAAATGAAAGGAACATTTCATAAGAGGTAGGCAGACAGTGGAGTTTTATACAATCTTCCCATACTCAAAATGTGAGAAATTACTCTAAGATCGGAGTCTACTATAGGTCTATAAAGTTGGTATGCAGAATGTGCATTTCAACGTTAAAATATTTTGCAAGATACCTCACAAATTACAAACAACTTCAGAAAAATTAGAAAGATACTGTAACAGAAAAGTTTTGAATATTTCCCTATACCAAATGGAAAGATGCAAAGCAGAGGACTCTAAAGTGAACATCTGCCAAAGCACACAGTAAAACAATCAACCTTGGTTCCATGAAACCTGGACCACCTTCCAAAATAGTTATTATCAATTTAATTTTGTTCTTTTTGAAGAAAAGGTCTTTCACAAATAGAATAGCTTTCCCTGGTAAGGCTGCAATTCTAGTTAAACATATTAACAATGATTTAGTGAAAAACAGAATTCCTTCATTTAATTTCATTACCGATTTAGAAATAAGCATTCTAAAGTTAAGAAAGCAGTGACAAAGACTGAAACTCATTAACTGACAGACCTAAAAATGCAGAGATAAAAAAAAGAAACACCATCAAACAGGTGAGTTTCTTATGGGGTCTGAAACATACAAGATATTGAAGCTACTCTGTTTAAAAGACTGTAAGTGATCTGGGATAAGAAACAAAATCTTCAATTACTCCATTTCCAGAAGACACAATAACCACAGCAGTTATAAAGAATGTTCCAGAAGACTCATTCATACAAAGCAATTTGGCTTAGTATGCGTAGGGTGAGAAAGCAATATGATTTATTTTGTTAAATTATAAGATATGTATCTTAAAACAAAGTAAACAGACCAAATTAAAAGGATAGAGAACCTGAAAAGTGGTAACTTTGAGAAGGACTCATTGGTCAACAGTGAACCACTCAGTCTAAAATTCACTCTCAGTGCAAGGCAGTAGCCATGGTAAATTAGTCAATCTTCAGACATGTATATAAAGAGCCATCAAATAGGAGTATGTGCATTATGTTACACTTGTATATAATGCATATTCAACAAAACCACTAAGTTCTTTCTAGTGTCCACAATTAAATAGTGAATTGTAAATGTTTCTTAAAGAAGACTCACAGAAATTACTAAAGAATTGAAAAATATGAAGAATTCTATTACACATTGCTAAAGAAAGAGAAAAAAATAGGAGCAATCTGAACACCATCTCAAAGTTTTTACACTGAGAAGATTATTTGCAAGATTTTCTTTGATCTAGTAAATATGGCCATACATTGAAACATGCATTTACACTGAAACTATAAGAAACTTTTATCAGGAAAGGTCCTTCCTGTAAAGAAATTAAGCTGTGACATATTCCCAGTCATTTGTAAACATTTAGAAAAAAACATCCGATCATGATTTTAGAAATTTCAAGGCTGATTATTTTTTGAAAAAAAAAAAACACCACTCTGACCTGTGGCACAGGTCATGATAATCTCTTCTACCAATCATATCTACTCATTTACTAATTTCACACAACATAAAACAAATTGGTGATAGCTGCATTAATAAGAAATCCGACTCTTGGCCTACAGTGTTGACATTTTTTTTCTTACCAGTAGCCTTTCTTACCGAAAAAGAAGAACTGAAACAACTTAGTTATTGAGAATTGAACTTAGTTATTATGAATCAACTTAGTTAACCATCTTCTCCTACCACCCCCTGCAACTTATGGGATTTGTTGCTATCACAGACTTTACTTCACTTGTTTAATGGACTCTTTCCACAGGTTTTGCCCATCTTTTCTACTTCAAACATGCTTGCAGAAAAGTCTTTAAAATCCAGTTTTCCATAGCATACTAAACAGTCTAGCAGAAGATGAAGTTACTCTTGGCTTAAGTTGTTGATGTTGTTTTTATTAGTTCTACCATGGCTGAGAGATCTTGTATTCACCTATACCTGTCCTCAAGGAATAACAAGTCTAGCGAGGACTTCTGGAATGCAGTGCATTTTACGCTGTTTACGCTGCGTCCCATCACCAAAACGCAGCAGACATCAGTCGAGTTTACTGTCTACCCAGTGATTAACAGTTGAGAAACTTTTATTTACAGCTGATTTAATCTGTTCCAGTGGCATGGAATTTTAGTGTGAGAATGCAAGTGCATTCTCTCCCAACTGCAAGATCTTGCATCTGGGCTGGGCCAATCCCAAATACAGGCTGGGCAGAGAATGAATTGAGAGCTGCCCTGAGGAGAAGGACCTGGGGGTGTTGGTTGGTGAGAAGCTCAACATGAGCCAGCAATGTGTGCTTGCAGCCCAGAAAGCCAACTGTATCCTGGGCTGCATCAAAAGAAGTGTGGCCAGCAGGTTGAGGGAGGTGATTCTCCCTCTCTGTTCTGTTCTTGTGAGACCCAACTTGGAGTACTGCCTTCAGCTCTGGAACCCCCAACACAAGAAGGACATGGACCGGTAAGAACAAGTCCAGAGGAGGGCCACAAGGATCATCAAGGGGCTGGAGCACCTCTCCTACAAAGACAGGCTGAGAGAGTTGGGGATGTTCAGCCTGGAGAAGAGAAGGCTCCTGGGAGACCTTAGAGCAGCCTTCCAGTACCTAATGGGGGCCTAGAGGAAAGCTGGGGAGGGATTCTGTCAGGGAGTGTAACGATGGGACGAGGAGTCATGGCTTTAAACTAAAAGAGGTTAGGTTTATATTATATACAAGGAAGAAATTATTTCCTGTGAGAGTGGTGAAGAAGCACTGGAACAGATTGCCCAGAGAAGTTGTGGATGCCCCATCCCTGGAACTGTTTAAGGCCATGGTAGATGGGACTTTGAGCAACCTGGCCTGGTGGGAGTTGTCCCTGCCCATGTCAGGGGGTTGGAACTAGATGATCTCTAAGGTCCCTTACAATCCAAACCATTCCATGATTCTACGATTCTATGAATGGGTCAGGATTTGTGTTTGTCCCCCAGTTTGATAGCATTACTCAGTTCGACAACCAACAGTTACTCTGCAAGAAAGCAGAATTAATATATTATTTTTTCTCATGTAGTGGAATAAAGATTAATATTTTTAATAGCAATCAACCTATTTGGTTACATCAGATTCACAGTCAGGCTTGTTCTGGAGATGAGTCAGAGCAGTGTGCAAAAGGATGCTGTTGTTACAAGACTTCAATTTTGCTGGCTTCATAAGCACAGGTGCACATTCTGAAGATAGCATTCTGAGATTTACATCCAAACAAAACAGCTGTGGTCTCCACCACTTGTGACTATTTCATCTTTCCATGACTCTTTGTCTCAAGCATGTCAGTTTGCCTTGGAGAACCACTAAATTGTTCCACGTCTCTCTCCCTTCCACGCCCCTCTCTCTCATGGCCACATCCATTACTTAATTGTTTATTTGCAGCAAACCTGGCTATCTACTTCCAGTCTTCTCACATGAAGGGGCAGCATGAGGTTCCATCTTGTTTCACAATCATTTATCACCATGGTACTGCTCCACAGCTCAGCTTATTCCCTTCTGAGTATGTGACAAGAATCCTTCTCAAAATTTCCTGAGTAACATCAAGGCAACTTTCCTAACCCAGTATTGATGAGTTCAACAAAACTGGAAAAGAAACTGCTGAAAGGAAAAAAAATCTTTCCATCTACACAGCCCCTGAACTCGATCTCAACAGAATTTTCCAGAAAAACAAAACAAAACAAAACATCTTGATGAATAAAGTAGTGTGGAAAATTTAGGCTTGAATAAATTTCCGAAGTTAAAGTATGGTAACTGACAAACTGTTTCATATTTAGTAGTGGCAAAGCACCTTAATTACACATAACATGACCAACTCTAATAGAAAATGGACACAAAAACAGGTACATAAACAACAGAATATATGTGTATATATGTATATAAGTATACATACATATTTATACAAGGTATATGTAATAATATATAATACTATAACATGCATATATTCAGTTTTGCCCAGAGATGTTGTGGGTGCCCCATCCCTGGAGGTGTTCAAGGCCAGGTTGGATGGGGCCTTCGCCAACCTGGTCTGGTAGGTGGCATCTCTGCCTATGACAGGGGGGTTGGAACTAGGTGATCTTTAAGGTCCCTTCCAATCCAAGCCACTCTATGATTCTGTGATATATAATACACATAATTTATTTAAACATACTGCATCCTTAGGTCTTGTCTGTTAGAAAAACTGTACATGATAAATAGCCTGATTCACTATTAAATTTGTTGCTGTTTTCAGGAAGCTTAACATTTTCCTTTGCATATACAAGAAAAAAAAATCATTTCCTTGGTGTCTTTATGAGAAACTCAACATGATTTAATTAAGTGTTGGAATTTGCACAAAATTACAGATCAGGATTCCTACTCCTCATCAAATCACTTAAGAGACGGAAAAACAGTTAGACACCAAATTGTCCCAGATATGGAAACCTTTTAACTACACATTCATAAACCCTGCCATTATCCTCTTCAATTTGTACAGTAAGAGTGATGTGAAATTGAACACAGTAAGACGTTAAAACCCCTGAATGAAAATAATTTAGAATAGACAAAAGGCATTAGTTTAATATAATACATAACTAGCCTGCAATATAGTTTGTTAATGTTTCCTGACTTACAGCAGGCACCACAGACTGCTGCACTGAAATTTATTAAAATACCCCACATTTGAGTAAATGCAACGTGCAAAAGCAATAGCATGGGTAATAATGTTACTATTAATACCATTAATAACCACATTGCTATCCATGTCATCAGTCCCAAATTCATACACGAGTATACTTCATATGTTCAAAGATCATTACAGGTTCAATAATCTTGTTTACTGTCTCACTAGAAACAAATATGCACTTGTGGAAATCCCTGCGTGTCAAGTCCCAAAACAGAGAACTGTATGCAGAAAGGACAAAAATGTTCCTCTTGGAAGAACATTTCCCAACTCTATGTTCTGTGCTAGCCTTGTGCTTGTTTATCCTTACTGCAGTGAAAGTTTTGAATGCACAAACTGCACGTGGACTTTAAATGAACACTCAGGAGCAAATTTCTACCCAGAGAGGCAGAATCTTAATGCTTTTAGCAACATGATCAATCTTTTAATTTGCTACAGCCAGAACGGAAACTGAGTCCAAGCAAAAGGTCAGAACAGGCATTTTATATTCTCTGTTAAAGGAGAGGAGGAAAAAAAAAATGTCTTTGAGGAGTCAAGTAAGTAGCTAATGAGACACAGCACTGACAGCTGGAATTTAATAAGTATCCACTTCACAAGGAAAATTGCTCTTAGTAATTAAATACAGGTATCACGCAAAGCTTCTGCTTAGAACCAGACTTCAAAATCTTTCTGTCAGTAGGACTGAAGGGGTTTTACATCCCAGGTAATATAAGGGTGAGTTTGCCTGGGAGGCTAGTCCTAAATGAAGAGGGTTAATTGCATAAAATTCACAGTCATGTCAATGGTAAATAATTCCAAAGGGACTTGTTCAGATAGTAGTCTGGCAATACTGAAAAACAGACTGCAACTAAAAGGACCTGTTATAAAGTCCGCCAAAACCTGAGACATATTAAAAGTTTATTAGTCATTTCAGAACTAAAATGCAAACACAATCTTTTTAGAGGGATCCAAAATTCTTTATTTTCCAGGTCTGTAGGGCCATAAAACTTTACCTGAGAAAATTTTAAACAATCTTCTAATTAATCACAGAATTTTATAACTTCTCACAAGCTGTACGTAAAACATTAACAAGGCAGGGAGAAGGAAGTCCTATTTGTACTAAGCATGATTCTCAATCCAGCTGACATACCCCATTAGATGAACCAGGTTAGAATTTAACATCAGTCTGAGATTGTAATGGATACTGGCACAATGGAGATGGTATTTCATTTATGGGACTGCATGCCTGTAAATGGAGGAAGGTACAAATCTCTAAATTACCGTGAACATCTGGGAGGACAAAGTCTAATTATTTTTCTGTAATTTGTAACAACGCCATCAAAATATGACCATGTGACATATTCTCAACTTAATACAACTCAGATCCGTATAAAGACATCTTGATTCTCACATAATTAGTAGTCCAATGGAACTGTGCTGGTATCAGAAGAAGAAAGAATTTTAGGTATCTGCATGGGTCAGTGCTTTTACCAGGTAGAATTGCATTTACTCTGGTATGCATAACATAATTACACAGCTGTAATTACCGTAATGTAAAAGAGCTCTGACTCTGAAATATGTCTCAACCTACCTCATAGAACATAGGCACATCCTTAACCTTTTTTCCCTTTTGTTTTCCAGATTCTGTGATCTGTAAGGAAATAAGGTATTATACTGTGAGTAGATTTTAAAATTAAACAAATTATTTTACTAGTTATTCTCTTTCACTAAATACTACAATCACACTCCAAATTGGTAAGGAATCATCTTCAAGTACCCATGTACCTTAGGGAGAGAGCTTTGATGACCAGCACCTTGAAGAAAAGTCTGTAGAAAACCCCACTGTTTGCAAGGGGCAGACCAGCTTATGCAGTAAGCTTTTCTTCTTCCATTTTCTAATGGGTTTGTGTAATTTTTAAAACTGCCACAGAGAATTTAAAGTTATTTTAAATTAAATTTAATATTAATATTAATAATTTCATTAAATTTAAATAGGGTTTGGTTTATTATTAAAAGTTCCTTTCTTGGAATACCTGTCTGAAGATATCTTCACGCGTCACCACGCTGAAGAGCTTCCGTTGTGGCACCTGCACAGCAAGAGACAAGGCCATTGTGTGGATTTCATCCTCAATTTTGGTCCCAACCACAAAAGCGATGCTAGGCTTCCAGTCATCCTATTTCCAAAATAAAATATTTAGTGCATTAGAACATGAGGACACAAAATGCTTCTCTGCAGTTTCAAGGAGTAAGCCTGTAGAGATAATTACTCCCTTTAAGACACGTTCGACATTAACATATGAATCACACTGAGATAAACTATCCAATCTGAAAAAGCACGTACAGCTTTGTCTCAATTCTCTCTTCCATCAGGTGGCAGCATTATGCTGTGAAAAACACAAATGCCTAGAAACACTCTAAAAAACCTACGCACGGGCAAAGGCTGCATTAGCATCACACAAAGATAAAGTAACTTTAAAATGTAATTTGGAGATTTCACATTTTGGTAAACAAGCAAGAAATAGAATTTTACATATATGTATTTACACTATTGTCATTCTTTGCTCTAGAAAAAAATAAAAAAAACCTTCCAGCCCAGAACTATTTTCTAATTTCTAATTGTAGCATTGTTTGTACTATGTTTTATGAGGTTATATTTACTCATTCTTACATGCTTTCAGTAAGTGTTCTGAAACAAGAAAAAAATTGTATCAATGGGAAGTTATATTTCATGACAATATCAACAAATAAAAAACACTATCAGCTTGCAAACATCTGCAGGAAAATACACATGCATTTTTAAGAAGAAAAAATTGTTTTCAGCATAAAAGAAATGCACAATAAGAGAAGATTGTAACAAGTTACTTACAGATATACATCCACATAAACTTTAAAATTATGCAATTTAAGCAAGTGGTTCCTCTTCTTCTCCACCTATTTCTTTTACTCTAACCTACTGGCATCCCTTTAGGAAAATGAGCAGCTATCTCCAGCACATCTGCATCTCTCTCTAGTCTTCTCTATCAGCATCAGTGATGCCTGAAGCACTTATAAGCATTGTGCTTTCCACGCTTCAGGATCCATCATATATATATATATATATATATAAAATTAAGTTAAATGTCTGCATGTGTAAACAGCAACGATATCTATAAAACTTAACAAAGGTCAACATGGAAAGAGCGTCAGTAAGATCCAGGTGGTACCAGAGCATTGTCACGCTAACCAGGACCAGTCTAAGCAGACTGACATGCCAATCAGTGCGTATCATGGCCAGGAAAGATTTTAAAGACAAATTTAAGAAAGCTTTGGTAACTTTAGGATTTTGATGGAAATAATTTCATATGCATATATCATGTACAATGTATATGCACATGCTAGCGGAAAAGAGGAAAAAAGCTAGAGTTTATGGTAAAGTGAGGGAAAGGACCCTTCAAAAAAAAAGTTAGATGGAAGTACTAAGAGGAGAAATTTCTCTCTTTCCTGTTTTAATATATCCTTCTTCATTTGTTCCTTTTCATATTGAACATTCAACATGATTTGTATAATCATTCAACATGATTATACAAACATGCTCCTCTTTTTAACCACAGAATATTCAGAGAAACAAAAAAGTGGGAGAGACCACCTACCCCTTCCATGTTCTGTAACAGCACAAAATACACCTTCAGAATTTAATGTTGTAAAATGTAGGTGAGTGCAAGCACACCACTGATGTGTTAACACCATGCAAACAGTATGGAAGCTGCTTATTAGAGGAGAGCGCCCAGCCGCTCTGAGGCAGTGGACGCTGGTCACTGGTGAAATGACAGCAGCAGCGAGGCTGACTATGCTGTGGCAACAGCCCACATGGGGACTGCACCAGGTACACTGAATTTCTTTTTCCCCTTTTCTACAGAGTTGGGAAATAATGATAGCTCACCCCGCCTAAAGCTGCCAAGATAGCTGCTGGTGCAAAGCATTCTGAAAGAGCTTGGTATTCCAACATCACCATCATCACGTGTACAGGAGCTGCAGTTAATCTGAATTCAGGTTAAAGTTCTCATCCTATAGCTGCCAAGAGTTTGACTCAAAACTTACTATTCTTCGAACAAGGCATTTGGATGTGTGCAAATGCATTATTTTCTAGGCTTTCACAGTTGCAAAATGTTGAGATCAAAAGGCTGCCATGTGGCGGTATCCTGGTGTTCCCATGCCTCATGAGAAAAGCTAGAGCCTTCAGAACATCCGCATGCTGGGTGAATTAATGGAGCAACTGTTATCACCAGAATGTCCTCTTCAGTGTGAACCACAAGAAGATAAGCATGGGGCCCACTAAGTGTCACAGACACACAGTGACAGCACAGAAAGTGTGCCATACTCAGGAATGTCAGGTTTTTGCCCAGATTCGTGGTGAGGCATGGTACAGAAGCAACAGAGCCTGTTCCTACAACTTCCTTCAGTTCTTTGGATATGTGAAGAAATCTCTGTCAGAATCCTAAAACCTCTACCTTATGACTTCTTTAGTTCCTCCTTAGAACATGCTGGTGTCTCTGTGCCCACAAATTACACCTGCTTAGGACTGGTTAACATCCTGCAACAACGATGTCTGTGAAACCTGTCTTCCTCAGAGACCTGTCTCTTCTTGACCTTTCCACTCCTTGCTCACAATGGTTGCTAGCTCATTTCTCCTTCCATTTCCACTCCCTGCTCCTTGTCAGTGCTCTAACTTCTTCGAATCCTTCACGCATCCTTTATTTGCACCCCCTAGTATCATCTTTTCCTCAGTTCCTTGTCCAGCTAGTCCCTAAGTTTCATTATCTGACCCCTTTTCCACCTTTCTCAGCCCTTACATTCCGTGTTAAATTCCTAGCACCTGTAATATTTTCCCATGAACTTTCAGAATTATGTTCGAGTAATGAGACTTTCTCTTTTGCAACACTTCTGCATTCCCACAGAAGGCACCAGAAGCAATGGAGTGAATTTTCCAGGTTTCCACTGTGGTGGCCTCCTTCACAGCACCCCGTAACACCAAAGCAAAACATCAGGGTAAATCCTGCTTGTGAAAAAATGTTTTTTTTTTTTTTTTTCAGAACACTTAGGATTTATCCAACTAACATTCTCAGGGATTCAGCAAAAGACATGCCCTTGACACCAGCATGGCACCTTTTTCCTTCTGCTAATTCTCTGCTTCAAAGAAACAACCGGCTAGAGCTTCTCCACAGAACCGCTATGAGAATACTTCTAGCACAGGCCAAATTCTGGCTAATACATTAAAATAAAATACAGGAATCGACATCAAAAAGACTATTGGTAGTGAAAAACCACCTAACAATTCTAAAGAAGCATACGCAACACGATAAAAGGTCTTTTGTGTAAAAATTTAAACAGTATTAAACAATATTATCCTATCCCTCTTTATGAGGGATATGTAATATGAATCAAATATGTATTCCTTTTATACAAAAGGTACAATACCTGGAAATTGGAGCTAGATAAATGCCAGAAATAGCTACACACACTTTGGTGGGGAATAATGATCTACAATTCCCAGTCACTAACAGCATGTCATCCATTTCTACTCTGACTGTTTTTGAAGCTCATTTTTCAGAAAAGCTGATCTGAATCAGAGTCAATGAGGACAGAGAACATCCAGCATTAGCATATAGTTTAAGGTGCTTAAGTGACTGCTTTTTTTCTGACCTTAAAATTTATTATTTTTGCAACATCGTCCTTATGTTATCAATACTGTAACAGTATCCTTAATGTTCAAGGCACTGAAAGGATAGAGAAGAAACAGACCCTGCTTCTACAGCTCAGCACCTAAAATCACAACATAAAAATGAGAAGGAAAAGTAGTAAAATGTATATGGTTACTTTAAAAACATTTTCTCCCTCAATATACAACTGTTCCTCTACTTAGTTTAATTCTTTCAAATGTTTTTGTAGACGTGAGACCTAAGAAAGGATCTTAAGGGGGATAGATTAGTGACCCTAAGGCTACCTTAAATGAGGTTCCCAGCTTAAAGAACAGGACAGAGAAAAACATGCAAGTAACTAGAGGAAAAGCATGAAAACAGTCTAGGGAGGCTGCCACTGGGAGAACAGCAGAAGCATTACCTACTCTGAGTTTCAAGCCTCAACTGTGCTCCTCTGTAATCTGATTTTTTTTTTTTCAACCTGTTAAAAATCAGTACACGTAGTATAGATATCTTATTTGTCACAGTACTATTGGAATAATACAGGTATGTCAAAAAAAACTCTAACTTCCATCCATGCCGAAGAAGAAAGAAGATGCAGCGCACAGAATTTTCTTTCTTTTTTAAATCTGTCTTGTACTTTCTGCTTCATTTCCTAGACACAGAAGAGCAGCTGTTCTAGAGAAGACATTTTAACAAATCGGGTATATTGACTACATTTGCAGTACTAGTTTCTAGATCTTTTTTGCTAGGAAAAGCATCACACAGTCATCTCATCCCCATTTCCAGGAAATCTGTGTATCTGTCATTTTTCATTGTCACTTATTCTTCTGGTATTTTATTTTTTTCCAAGGGCCACAACTAGTAGGCTCATTTCTTTACACCTTAGTTTCAAATATAAGTGTAATGTCTGAAGAGAAACGTTTGAAAACTTAAACTCCAAACACTTCAGCATCAAAAGGCGAGAGTTCTTTAATCTCCTGATTTTTAAGTAAAGCCTTAGAAATAGTGAGATATATTAAAGATTTGTGGACACCTAGGAAAACATCCCCTCCAGCATTCTTTGCTTTCAACAACGAGGGAGCTTGTAAATCACCAAGTCCAGCAGGCTTTACTGGTAAAGGCTGCTCATCAGCCATTTTGCAGCCCTCATGTAGTGACCGTGTAGAGCACCAGCGTTAAGAAATCTCCAAGTCCACTTTCATTACCTGCTGACTGACACGTGGCCAGACTACTACTGGCTTCTGGTTTTAGGGGCCTGAACTTTTGCTGCATTATCCCTGCAGGTTACAGAGCATCACAATTCATTTGAATATCAAATTCCTCTCCAAAGAGGAAGAAGTATGAATAGTAAGCAAAATGGAGTCATCCAATTCAGAACATTTTGAATGGTTTTATACAAGGTTCAATCTTCAGGCCCTAAAATGCACATTACAGACAGAAACAGTACATGTGGGAAACCAGAGCAGAATGTGGCTTCCAGTTGCCATGCTTAATTACAGTTGCTAATAAGGACATATAATAGATATCAGTAACTTCAATTGTCAGGGCCGTATTTGCCCAGAATTTCACTTAGCAAGTATATTTAGTGACTTAAAGCATGCAAAGGTTCAAACTAAGCATCTTAGTTTATATTTTGTAATTTAATTTTGCAGTGAACCCAATCAAAATACCTTTATAAATATATGAAGAAAAACACATCTTGCAGCTGCATGTTCTTCTGCACAGCATGCTAGACACAAAAGGTGCATATAAACTATAATGTGAGGCTCTCCAAAATCCGTATTTCCTCTGTACATATTTTTATGTTGTCTGTTTGCCAGTTTTCACAGTGTGTTTAAGTAAAAGCCATTATTTGGTTAGTAAATACCATTTAAATCATATTTTAGTTAGCATACCCTTCCATAAAATGTTAACACCACTGGTAAAATGACTCCGTTTCATAGATCAGACTAATAAAATATGGTAAGTCATAAACACACATTAAAATGGGAAATTTCATTGCTCAGCCTATCTGGTACAACATAAAACCAGTTCTAGTAAATTCCCTTTGACTCCACTAATAGGAAAAAATATTATCTAAACTGATAAAAGTAAAAGATTTTAAAATTCATTATACATGATTTACCAGGAGAGAAATGTCTTTAATTGATAGGAGTTCCTGTCATCTCCCAAATAAATTCAGATTCATATGGTATATCACACACAATGTAAGAAATAATTTTGTACAGTGCGGCTGGTGACATGTATAATTAAAGGAGCTCAACACTCTGTGTTACAGGCTGCTTTGAGTTTATATATTCAAGCTTAAATTATGTATGCTATATATTTACTGAGAAGGGCGGAGGAGGAAGATAACGTGGTTAGACTATTTGCAGAATTAAGTTTGATTTGAAAGATCATTTTTGTCCTTTAATTAAAAACCTGTAAGATTAAGTACTTAATAAATTTATTTTTCTCCGTGTTCAAGAGGAAAGAACTAAATTTGGCAGCATAGACACACTGTTGCAAAGGTGTGCTTTTACACAGCATGTTTATTTATAAGTATTGCCACCTTTGGTCATACTTGACGAACCTGAGATCTGCAGGCATTTAACAGCTTTGCACCGTATATGCCCCTAGCCATGACTATCAGAGCTGAACATGAATTTTCCTGCAGTAAGAACTTTTAGTAGTTGCCCAGCATCACAGAAGCCTGAGCTCAAACTGACCCCGAGGCTCTGCCTGCTAGCAGCAAGACAGAGAAAGTGGAATTAGTTTAACTGGAACATAAAACAGATGGACAATACCAGAATTAAGGAGCCAAAGAACCTTAATTAAGCCCTGCTGGGTATAGGCATTATGATAATCTTTAATTAGGTGATCACAAGCTTTTTTTCCTACAGTATTCTTGCCCCATTCAGTGAACATATTCAACATTTTCTTTCCATCTGCCTCAATGTGTGGTCTTGAATAATCCTAATTCTGGCATTTCCTATATTTCGAGCATTTATTTCTTACCTTTTAAAATACTATAACATAATGGTTTGTATTTAACAAATGTAATAAATCGCATATAGAAGCAGTAGAGTAAACAAAGCACTTTGTTCAGTGAACTCACTGGACAATATCCACAGCCTTAATAAACACCACCATAAAAACAAAATATAGCTAATTGGCACCTTGCTAGCAAGCCCAGGAAAAAGGCCAGGAACGGAGTAGGTGACGGAGACTGGACCTCCACTCACCCCCATGCTCCAGGGAGGTTCTCCTAGGGCAGGGCAGGGATTCGCTAGCAAGGAAGGACTCGAGTGCTTTTGAACTCTGCTGAAAAAGCACATTCTGGGGGAAAAATGGGAAACAACAGCCTTAGCTGAGCAGCACTTACTTCAAATTGTGATTTTGTTTGGCTGAATTTGTACGATATTGTGACTACCAAACAAAAAAATAAATGCAAGGAAGTACTTAAGAGACTTTTGGATATCTGTGGCATTTTTTTGGAAAGCTGATTAATCAATTGAAAAACTGCCTCCTGAATACGAAAATCTTCATAATTACTAGAACTAGCGCATTAAAAACAAACAAACAAAAACTCACAACAGCAAAAACTGTAAACTGTCCTTGGTTTTCAAGTCAGGCACATCAGGGACCCAACAAACAAGGGAGCCATGGAAGTCATTTGTCTCACTTACAGAAGTGGAGCTAGGTAAACACATGCTAGATAAATATTATTGTTTGCGAAACTGCTACGCTATTTTGAAATCAAATTCTTTCTTCTGAGTCAAGATTTATTAGAATTACATTGCTTACGTAGAACCTGGAAACCCAAACACACCTTCAGATCCCCACTCTCACAAGCTGTTAAAAAGGAAGAAAAAAAAAAAGCGCGCCTCTAAGCTGCACACACCGAGGCAGGAAAATTACAGCCTCGCATTTTCAACGCTGGAGTTACTGCTGTGTCAGCACCTCCATCAAACCCCGTTGTTCAGCAGTTTATAAAAAGCTCGCTCCCAGCCCAAACTTGGCACCCACCCCGCCGAGGGGAGGGCGAGGGCGAGGGCGAGGGCGGCGGCTGCTCACTGGGGCACCGGCGTGGGGAAGGAGCCCCTCCATGACCCCCTGCCCGCCCCAGCGCCCCTCGCCCCGGCCGGGCTGCCCCGCGTCCCCCTCGGTGCCTCCTTCACCTCCTCCAGGGCGGCGGCCACCAGCGCGGCCTCCCAGCTCTTCGCCGCGGGCCCCGCGGAGGCGGCGGCGGCGGCCTTGGGCCGCTTGGGGCCCATGGCGGTGCGGGCAGCGGGCGGAGGCCTCACGCGTCGCCTTGGCGACCGGCACCCGCCCGCCCTGCGCCCGGGCAGCGGCTCGGGCCCTCGGGGGCTCCCGCGTTGGGAGCGGGGCCGTGGTGGGTTGGGGACACGGGGCTGGTCCCGGCAGCGGTGCTGGGAGCCTGCAGGTGTGGGCGGCGAGGCAGCCCCCAGCCCCGCATCACACCCCGAGCGCTGCCAGATGTGCCTGTGCCGGGACCAGAAGGGGAGAGAGGGAGGCACAGTTGGGAGAAAGCAGGAGAGCTGCCAAGATAAAGAATTCATTACAGAGGAGTCATGTCGTGATCTCACACTGGAGACGAGTGAAATATTCTGTGTGATTTAACATTTGGTGAAAATACCCCAAACCACATGGTGCCCTTCCCCCACCCGGTTGTACCGACCAGCAGTGCTCGGAGCCTCCAAATCTTTTATTTTAACTTTGCAGGAGACTTTCAGCCACGCTGTGCAGTCCATTACTGCTTTAGTCTGAATTTTATTCTAGGATGATACTGACCTCATGTATATGCTTTATAAAACACCTTTAATTACATGCTTTTAGTGGAGAAATAGGAATTCAGGATTATAAGGAACATAAGATACAAGTCTTGTATCATCCTTAGTTTGCAGAAGTGTATCTTGCCCGGGTTTGTAGACAATGATGTAGTTTATAACATGGGAAAGCTGCACAGTAGATTTGCCAACATCCATAAACATTTTCCCCCACCCCATTTCTTGGCTGATGTCCATTTTTCTCTTTTTGAAGTTTTCTTTTGTTGTCCAGGAAAAAAATAAAATAAAATCAGATTGCAATTGTTCACAGAAACAGGGATTGTGACATTTCCACCATACCCTTGTTCTTCATTAAGGTCTTGGATTTGCAGACTGTGCCTGCTGAGGTGTAGTGAGAGAGAATGGGGAAGGAGAATCAGGCTAGGAACAGCTGTTAATACAGCAGGACAGGACAGAGGTATGGGGCAGAATGCACAGATAATGTTGCCAAATGCCCTTACTGTTAACTCTCCTGCTTTTTTATGGCTCAGTTTTCAGGGTTGGATGTGAGCTTCAGGATGACCGGCTGGAGGGTTCTGCACCCAGCTCCTGATGCTACGGCTGGAAATACGCACCACCTTGATGTCAGTGAGAGATGAGGACTGCTCAGAAGCACGGCCGGCTGTGCCCACACCTGGATCTGTAAGCTCAGGGTTGTTGGAAGGCTAAAAGACAGCAAGTCACAAACAGCTGGGAGAACATGAACAATAGCTGTGAGAATCATGAACTGGCCTGGTTTTATCTATTGTATATTTGCTTGGATGAATAGGGATTAGTTAAAGGAAATTGTTTTGTTTTGCTGCTTATCATCTTACTGAACACATCTAGCTAACTTTCTGTTTATTGTTGTTGGATTCTGTAGCAAATAGTGAGTCAAGCTGAAGCAGGACAGCTGATCACTGGGAGCTTAAAATGACCTCCACCACACTCCTGAACAAAGGAGAGAAGGAAATTATATTTATTCCTTGTTACAAAGGGCCCTAGTGTATTGTTCTAAAATAGGTTCTCCACTAATGAAGTCAGCTAAAGATGTCTCCTGTTTGGCTGCTTGTCCCTGTCCATTCAGTTGTGCTGCCAAAGATGCTTGTAGGCCAAGCTATAAACCAGATCACTGAAACCCTCTTGGTTAAATCCTCCAACAGACAAAAACAACAAATCAAAAATATTGGGAAACTATGGCTTTTGTTCCTTCCAAGTCATGCAGAATGCAAAATACCCAGTTGTCGCCAAGCCATCTGAAAACCTCCAGCTTATTCTGATAACTGAGAGATGAAGTTATCAGAATAAGCTGGTTCAGAATACTGAAATCTTAAATCTTGTATTAACAAAACTGAATGTAATTCAACTATACTTATAAACCAAGAATGAAAGTAATATGCAAAATAAGGATCTAGAGTGACTGTACGTGGTTTGGTATACTTGCTAAAAAGGAATGCACAGATATAAAACTGCCATTTCTACATAGAGAATTTGGTTCTGCTATTAGTGCCAGAGTTAATGGGCAAATCTGTAATGACTTTTTGTATGTCAGGAGTATTTATGATGAATTTTTCAGTGGCAACCTTAAAATTTTCAAGTCACCTTTTCATTTTCTGTTTTATTGAACCACCAAATATGAATACATGAACATATGACAGTGGAGTAACCAAAGATGTGACTTTACAATAAACTTGCAATTCTAAATAATGCTGTGTGTAAATACAAGGCAACTTGCATTTTCCTGGGAGAGGAGTTAACTACTCCCTATATTCTCAATTTGCACAATAGGGTAAGAAAATATGCAGGTTAATACTGCGGTGTAGCTAGACACTTCCTGTGCCCACATATTTAATAATAATATATAAGAGATCTTTCCTTCTTGCAATATAGAAGGGAAGTAGGTATAGTATGTACATCCTTCAGGAGGAAGAAACACTATTTGCCTTTTACTGCAATGTGCTTTTAAGGACATTTGCTCTTACTTGCTCTCCAGTAAAGGGTGAAGAGTGAAAAGATACTACTATTTGAAAAAATCATGTCTTCTCTACTTGATATTTCCTGAAAGACTACAATTGACCAAAGAACTAGTAGAGGTTTTGGATCTTAAATAATTAAAACCTGATCAACTGAGAGGGGAATTAATTTTAATCATGCATCTTTCTTTATATATGTGTGTGTGTGTGTGTGTAAGTGCTTACTTTAAATGCTTGGCAAATATTTTGAAAAAATGATATTTTCAGTAAGAACCATCAACTTCTCTCCTTCAGCTGACAAGTCAGCAAAGAGTGTTCTTTGCTCCAGTTGTTAAGAACACACTTAATTACTTTGTATTGCTTTCCTAAGATTTAAATGTTTCTTAAACATCGAGGCTTCCTGAATTATGGCTTCAGAAAGCTGTTTCCATTTTGGAAAACTTTTCAAAAGGCTGTCTAGAACAGCTAACATGGCCTTCCGCACTGCTCAGGAAAACAGTCCTTGATGTTCCTTACATTTCTAAAAGAAGAAAGGTATTATTATTATTATTATTATTTTTTGAGAACACTTTTTTTTTTTTCCCTCAGAAACGAAGAGGGGGAAGAATATAAAACTCATGTTGCCTTCCTTTTCAGTTTCATAGGGCTGGGCTGTAGCACCAAGGCTGGGAACAGTTTTGCTCGAAGTTTGCAATCCCCCAGGACACAACCATCTCACAAATTACACAGATTTGGCAGTTATGGCATGTGTTTCCCTAGCCTCCCTGAAATTTCACATATCAAGTTGGATGTAGGCCTTTGCCTACAGTTGCTGGTCTGGCCACCAAATTGTTCCTTGCAATTTGTTTCTCAGTCTCTAAATTTGTTTATACAATTTGCATAAAGCTTCCCACATGGACTACATTGGCCTTGTGGACGTAGACCAAGTAATATGTTTTGGCGTCAGGACCTATAAAGCTTATTTCTACATCAGTGAATTATCAGTGCAGTTTAGTTAACAATATGCCCTGAAAGGGACAAAAGTTGAGCATAAATATATTAGCACAGTCCCCTTCTGAGTGTGGCATAGCAGGCTTATAATATTTCTGGCAAAAAAGTCACTAATTTCTTAATGGATGAGTTCTAGCCGTAATGAAACAATAAAATAAACCCTGTAAAATAAACAATAAACAACAGTAAAACCTTCCTCAGGCTGTAACAGGCCTTCATAATACAACCACGTAGGAGGTGCTAGATGATGCTGAACTGTAAGATCACGCAGGAGTGGTTAGAGAGAAAGGAGGCACTTAAATGCAGAGACAGTACAATTCAGCCCGGAGTCAAATCTATTGGCCAAGTGGCAATGTCTCTCCTCTGAATCAAAGCCACTGCATGTGCTTATCAATAGACATAACCTGTAAATATGTTGCCTAAGCCTGTCCATCTAATAATGTGGCCAAAATCAAAGGAAGCTGTTTATGTTCTCCTCTCCCCCAGGCTCTAGCATTTGGTATTGGTGGCCAGCCATTGTTTTTTCTTCACTCATATTTTCCGTCAAGCTGAGTTACAAATGTATGTAGCCTCTGTTGTTTATCAATAATACAACATGCAGAACAAATCAAACTTCCTTTATATATACAAATAAGCTTACATTTAAGAGCCTCCACCAACTTTGTTTTACTGAAAAGAAAAAAAAAAAAACCCACCACCGACAAACCAAACCTTACAAGGCCCTGCATTTAATTTCAGAAAAGATGCTTTCATAGCCTAGTCTCTCCCACGTGTATGCATGTGCAAGGAGAATGCTTGTTCCTCTCTGTAGCCAATGATATAGGGATTCCTGGCAAAGCTCAAAATGAAATCTATTATCATCTGTCAGTAAAATGACTTCCAAATTCCAGCTGGATGCTGTGCAACAGTCTCTTTAAAGAAAGACTCCCCCTGCATTTGGTATTGTAGTTCCACTGTCTCTCGGCGACTGGATTTTGGAATCAATTCAGTGTTGCCAGTCAGCAAAAAAAAGTCCAGTTTCTGGTATCTCAGGCCTTATTCTTGCATTTTCCAAAACAAATCATGAGGTTTGTATTTTTCTCCTTGAAGAAGTAAATTGAAAGGAAACATTTGCCCACCCTTGGAGAAAGCCAAAGTTCCCTTGCCCTCTACGATCTCATCCTTCTGTACTTTCAAATCCTTTATCATTGCATACTTTTTTCTGGCATAAAAGCAGTGTTTTCCCTAAGGTTAGAGTCCTCCATTCTGATCTGCTTCTGTAGCACTCCTACCACTGTCAAGAAAGTGAATCTTACACAGTAGTGCTGAGCACAAACCGCTAACCTTTCTCAACAGCCAAACAAAGCAAAGTCTAAATAAATGGAATTTGAAACATTATACTCTTACTGGTGCAAAAATAAGACTGTTTCTAATCCACTGAAAACAAACATTAACACCATGGAGGGTAAACAGACCTAAGATCCGTGCCAGAGCTTGTGCTGAAAGTATTGATAATAAGTGGTGGAAAGACATGGTGGGTTTGTTTGTTTATTTTTTAAAGGAGAAGACATTAGTTCTAACAATCTATGCAGTCTGAACTGGAATCGCAGTAATTAAATAGCTAGGATCATAATTCTTTGACTTTGATATCCTAATTCTGTGAATTCATATTTGGATGATTTTTAACTGTGAATTTTCTGAGGGTAACGTCCAATTGTAGAATAATTAAATTACAGCAGTGTGATTTATTCTGAAACTGTTCCTTCAATTTTAATCCCCCCTCATTTCTTTCCAACCCTTTTCCCTGAACACATGCATTCCCCAGTGGATCTAATTCAATGATAAGATTTTGGAAATAAATACACAAAATAATACCTATTTCCTGCCCTATTTTGGCACCTTTCTCTCTCTGTCACACTTGTGCCTAAAATCTGCTTTATAGAATAGTAATGATTAAACTTGCCAGTCCTATGACTGTATTCCAAAATACTATCGTGCCTTAATTTATCATCCACTAAATCCTTTACTCTTCCTTAAACTTGAAGCATACTTATATTTTCCTTACTTCAGACCACATGCTTCTCTTTTCCTATGCTTCTCTTTTTCCTTTCCTGTGCTTCTCTTTTTCCCTCCTGCACCATTTCTGCTTCACAATTTTTCCTCATTCTGGATCTCCAAAAATCAAGCAGTACCCTGATCCCCTGAAATTTCCCCCCACTTCCAGCTCAGACCTCTGCCTGTGTCAGCAGACTGTGGCACCACCAAGACTCAAAGTCAACAACTGCCAGCAAAGGCAGGAACATCTCTTTGATGTTCAAAGCACCATCACCTCTCTCCTGCCAATCCTTGGTTCTAGATGTGGCTGGTCTGCGTGATCTGTTACCCATCCGCCAAGCACATTAGTGCAAGAGATCTTGGCCCAGTGCTCCAACAAAATAATTTATGTAGATGTGGTTGTCTCCCTCATCACCTGCTCTGGAATGCCTCCTCCCTAGCACATTCTTAAGTGCCTGATCACCACCATTTCCTGGGTGATATGAAATAAAAGTATGTGAAAGACAAGGACCTGTTAGAGGGGTTTCAGAGGAGGGCCATGAGGACACTCAGAGGTGTGGAGCACCTCTCCTACAAAGACAGAATGAGAGAGCTGGGGATGTTCAGCTCTAGGGAAATTCACTAGTGGCCTTCCAGTGAGTGCTTAAGCGGGGCCAACAGGAAAGCTGGGGAGGGACTCCTCATCATAGAGTGTAGTGATAGGACAAGGGATAATGGTTTTAAAGCAAAAGAGGGTAGATATAAATTAGACATGAGGAAGAAATAATTTATTATTGGGGTGGTGGAATGGGTTGCCCAGAGAGTTGTGGATTCCCAATGCCTGGAAGTGTTCAAGGCTAGATTGGATGGGGCTTTGGGCAACCTGGTCTGCTGGAATATGCCCCTGCCCAAGGCAGGGGTGTTGGAACTACCTTTAAGGTCCCTTCCAGACTACTGGTTCTATGATTCTGTTTGAAATAAAAGACTCTGAGAAGGCTAGGTGCTGCTGTACATAGTGAGTTGACAATGTAGAATTTGGCCAGCCATCCTGTAGAAAATCAAATAATATGGGCATCCTGAGGGCATCAGGGTCTATCCTTGAACCTGTGTAGTGCCCCTTACAAGTGCTGTAGCCCCAGGTATTACTCAGAAAAACTCAGTGAAAAACAGGTGTCAGAGATGAGTAGGCTAAGAGCAATATCTGCATGCCAGGGCCTCACCTTACACCCCTCCAGCTGAGTTAAGTGAAAGATGAAAATTATTATGAAAGGTGGTTTACCTTTGTGGTATTACCTGTAATAGAATATTACTCTTCACCTTCACTGGATGAACACAGTGCAGTTTTGCAATGTAACCCCCAAAAGACATTTTCCCACACTCCTCCAAGTCTTCTTATTTATCCTAAGTGCAAGATTTTAATGAGTCTCAACAGTAGAAGTAGAAAGAATTTGTTCTTTATTTCTGTAAATTACAGCAAAAACAACTCTGTCAATTCTGTCAAAATTTCTGTATTTCTTTTAGCTATTTGAAGGAGACCAGATTTAGTTAAATATTCTCAGAAAATTAATTCTTTATTCAAAGAGTAAATCATGTAATTTTAAGGAAGCTAAGTAACAAAATATTGTTTAAACAATAAAATAGTTTAACTTCCCCGAAAGCCTCTCATATACCTTTTAATGACTGATTTAATGTAAAAGCTCCACTCACTACTGACAGTATTTTCTAATAAATAACAGTTTCAAAGAACAGTAACACTGTATCATTAACATAATGCAGCTTCTGCCATGACCACCTACTTATATGGGTTCAGTAAGCCTTAAACAAATAGAACACAGCGGGACTTTACAGAGATCAAGTCAAAAAGGATTTCTAATTAGCACTTTTCTTAGTTAACAAATAGTATAAGCATTAATTCCCATCAGCCAAATTCATTAATTCACACTAACATCAGTCAGAATGTAAAATAAGGCCTTTTCCCATCTCTCTTGATCTCATTACATCAGGCAAAGCAAAACATTTACTGTGCCAGGGATGCAAGATGCTAAGGGCCGTCAGTTGAGTAGGTACAATATTTAGTTAAAACCTGGTCATATTCCCAACTTAATGACCCACCTGAGCCAGTGTTCATGCAATCTGTGGTGTTTATTTTGTATCTAGTGATTTTCTGAAAGAGGGACTAGTCAGCGTTTGAGAATAATGTGGAGAGATCTGACTTATGCTGAGCTCAGCAGTTTGGCCCAATGTGCCGGCTGTGGTGTCTAAACTCTAAATCTGTCCAGCGCTGATGTATTCTGAGTACATGCAAATCTATACAAACATCCGAAAGTCATTTTGACTGCCTGTCATCAGTAACTACAAAGTAAGACTGTGAGTAAAATGAAACAAAGCAGAATTTCTTAGCTTTCTTTAAAATGTGTGTTAAATGGCAACAGAAGTTTTTTTTGGTGAATGTGTATCTTCTTCCATTTGCCTTGAATTATTTTTGCTTTTCTTCATCATCCTACAAAATCCTACAAAAACTAAGCAATAGCATCTTAAAGAAAGCCGTGATGAATTAGTTACTTTTAACTGCAAACTCCTGTCGGTAAACCTTGAATGCCATTACTACCAGCATGCATAAATGAAGTACAACTTGTCTGGTTTCCTCTTATACAAAAGTCTAACATTCGCAAGATTTATATGAACATATATATATATGATTTTGCTGCCCAACTATTGCTTTCCAGGACAGAAAATTAATGAAATGATATTGAAAGTCTGTCTTCTGGTCTAATGATGTTTAGACAGCATTAGAAAAAGACAGAGCTATACCACCAAGGAGTGTGAGAGTTTGTGTGTAATAAAAGGCTACGCTGAAAATGAACCACTTCTAGATCTGTTTTCATTATATTTTTCAGAGGTGATAGAATTTGATTTCAGCAATCATAATTTAGCTTGTGCACAAAAGCTTCAGCCAACACTTTGTTTTTTAGAGCTTGGTTCATGGGATTCCAAGCTGGTGCAAATATATTACTGTTACTTGGGGGTAGTAAGCTAGGGAACAGTTGATCAGTTTAGAAGCTATGAAAATATTGACTACTAAAGCTCAACACTTACCTCATTCAGACCTTCCCATCAGAGTTTGAGTAATTCTAGATGTTTCGAGTAGCAGGCTGAGGCCCAGATCTGAGGCATTTAGCTCCCCAGGTACCTTTGAAGATCTAAGTTGATGCACATGGCTCACACAGCTTCTGCCACACATCCTGGATCACTAGACATATAATCACATCCAATCAGAGGTCTGTCTAATAGGGCAAAACAGGGCAGACTGAACTGTCTTACCCTTCTCTTCTGTCCAGAATGAGGGTATTAGTATTACATAGCAGATATGATTGGCAGCATTTCTCATCCAATCGTTCTAATGGATTTGAATGAACAATTAGGAAGTTCATCTACCACACATAAGAGGGTGCTGTTTAAATCAGGGACTTGGAGATCTTTACTGCTAAGCACTGTAGAAAGTGCTATTTTTTTTTTACTTTTCAGAAACATGGGAAAATGATAGAAAGCTTTATACTGCCATAAACCAAATTCTTGCCTAAATCTTCACAAGAAAGGACTATTGATGATGCCGCTTGGCTTTGGAAGGCACTCCTCAAGGCTGCATTTATGCCATCATCGATTACTTCATCAACTAACCAGGAACAGTGTGGTTTTCTGAAAGAATGAGTACATTCCTATTCCTGATTTTATCTATGGATGGGATTTGAAGGCATGAAGAAAACAAAGGAGGGATGAAGCTCAAAATGAGAAGCCTGAGGCATACTATATCACTGCTGCTACACACAGACAGCAGCCCATGCAGCTGGAAGTGTGTGAAGGGCGAGAAGGCCAAGTACTGAAAGGCAGGCACTTGAGGCTGTGAGGAAACAATTCCAGTTCTGCCCATGCAAATATGCTGATGGTGTGGCATGGTACTAGTGGAGCATGGCAATATTGCTGTTAGGGACTGCCCAATGTTTTTAATGTCTTATTAAACTGAGGTACCTTGACCTTCCTTAACCCATGTGTTTGTCCATCCTCCAACGCTGGGTTCTAGACATCCACTTATGTATTTGGAATTTAAAGAATTGTCAAAGGAAGGAAACATTATGCACAGACTTTCATCTATTTGTTTTCCTCAGGTCAGTGGGGAAATACAATGTTTTAATTGAGTTTTGAAAGGCTGCTGACCTAGAGGGAAGCCCTGGAAATCATTTTCAATAGACTTTTTAAAAGAACAGCTAATTATTCTGATAAAGATTGAGTTGGGACTATCTTACCCAGCTGCTTGCTGGGATATTTATGAGGATTCAATGATAGGTCCTTCAAAAAGCCTATTTTATTTTATTTATTTTTCCTAGAACGCATAGGACACTTCTTTACAATAGTAGGTATAAAACATGTTTTGAAGAAAGAAATATATAAAAAGATGATACAAAGCTTGTTTTAGCATTAAATATTTATATTTTCATTTTTTTTAAATTATTATTATTTTATTTTTTTTTTTTATTTGTGAAGCTGGAGCTACAAAACTCGGGCTGGTTTCTTTATGGCAGTTTTCTTCACACCATGAAGTAGAGAGACTGTTCTCCTATATGTTAGTTGATACCTGTTACTTTCCATCTACAAGAAGAAAAGTGCAAGCATAGAAATGCAAATATCAATATGGAATACCATGCCTTACCCAGGTAGAATAATTTAGATAACTTAGCTCCTTCATGGAAGAGAATTATATGTATTGTAGAGTTATCCCGTGATATCCCTCCAACTGGCCTTGGCTACTCACCCCGACCAGAGACAGATGGATGAGAGTGTAGGTGTTGAACCATGACACTTTTTTTGTTCTCAGTGATCATTTGGTTATTTAAAAATCAAACTTATGACCTAGAGTTCTGAAAAGCAATCATAATTACTGTAATATTCTGTCAAATCTGGTGAAAGGCAGACTTGTTACCTTGAGATGGGGTTTGTGGTAATGCTAGCTACCTCGGTTACTGGCTAGGTGGCAGTAAAGTTTATTTATGTATTAATACACGGTGTGCTATTTTCTATACCAGTTTTAAATTCAGCTCACTGTACTGGTGAGAGAGTTCCTGTTGTCACACATCCTGCTCATCCTTATGATTACTGCTGCTGTCCATTCTCCTACATCCAATTAAAAGTGATTTTCATAACCACAGCTCACTATTTGTCTGTTTGCTTCTTTCGTTTTCATAGGATATGAAACCAAATCCCAGTAGTTTGGGCCTTTCAAGAATAAAGTTGTAATAAGCATTACAGAAATCAAACAGATGCCTACTTCTCCTGGACAAAGCTTGTTTTCTCTCATTTCATCAGGAGGCTCCCAGATCACGTATTTCTAGTGCCTACTTTTCTTGCTTTCTAGAATAGTGGATTTGGGCAGGATTTGGGCTGCAGTTTGCTGGCAGAGTTATACAGACTTATGGGATGATAATTAATTCTCTTCATGGTGACACTGGTGAGCAGGCAATAATCCTGGGAGCAGAAGCAACTGTGCCAGTACCAGGGCTCTTATATCCACTCAGGGAATATTGTTCAAGGTGGTGGTTTAACTTCTCCAGAAGAAGGTCTGTTCATGGCATTCAAGATAGTGGTTTAACTTACCTGTCAGGCCTCCTGTCCTTTCTGGATAGTCACACTGGCAAATCAGCTGTAACTGGGAGGAGATGTCCAGCTTACAAAACAGAGCATGTAGGAGAAGCTCATCTGTATGATTCCCAATAATGTCAAGAAAGCTGGTGGTCTGGAGGCCACCTGAAGTGGCAGACATCATGGCAGAACACCTGCAGACCAAGGTTGTGCAACCGCTGCAATGTAGCACCAGCCTCCACCCTGATGGACATGAACAGAATAGAGGCAACTGTCTTGGGTTTACATGGTGTGGGCTTGGTAGCAGGTGGGCTGCAGGGGTGGCCTCTGTGAGAAGAGTCCACGAGCTGCCTCATGTCACATCGGAGCCAGCTCCAGCCAACTCCAAAAGGGCCCCACTGCTGGTCAGGGCCAAGTCAATAAGCGACATTGTTTGCACTTCTGTGAGAGCATATTTAAGAAAAGGAAAAAAAAAAACCTGCAGTGCAACAGCAGCTGGGAGAGAGAGCAGTGAGAAAAAGCCCTGCAGCCACCAAGGTCAGTTTAGAAGGAGAGGGAGGAGGTGCTTCAGGCACAGAGCAGAAGTTCCCTTGTGGCCTGTGGAGAGGCCCCTGGTGGAGCAGGCTGTCCCCCTTGCAGCCCATGGGTCCCACATGGAGCAGATCTCCATGCTGCAGCCCGTGGAGGAGCCCCCAGTGGAGCAGGTGGATGTGGCCTGGAGGAGGCTGTGGCCCATGGAGAGCCCCTGCAGGAGCAGGCCCCGGGCCGGAGCTGCAGCCCATGGAGAGGAGCCCACGCAGGAGCAGGGGGCTGGGGGGAGCTGCCACCCGTGGGGGACCCGTGCTGGGGCAGTTTGCTCCTGTGGGGATGGACCCTATGGTAGAGACCCATATTGGATCAGCTCTTGAAGAGCTGCTGCCTGTGGGAAGCCCTCGCAGAATTAGGTCGGGAAGGATGGCATCCCGTGGTAAGGACCCAATGTTGGAGCAGAAGAAGAGAGTGACTGTGCAGGAGTGGCAGAGATGAAGTTTTAGGGACTCTGTAGCCTCCATTGCTCATTCCCCTGCTCCACTCAGAGAGGAGAACATAGAATAGGATGGATGCAGGGAAGGTGTTTTTAGTTTGCTTTTAGTTTCTCGCTGTTTTAGTGCTTTAGTGATAGGTAATAAATTACATTAATCTCCGTATGCTGAGCCTGTTTTGCCTGTGACGATAATTGATGAATGATCTCCTTGTCCTTATCTCAACCCTTGAGCCCTTTTCATTGTATTTTCTCCCCTTTTTCCTTTGAGGAGGGGGAGTGAGAGAATGGTTGTGGTGGAGGTCAGTAGTGTAGCAGGGTAAAACCACAACAGTAACACAGCCCAGCCTAGGCCAAGCATCTTTTGGAAAATCAGATGTACTGATCCTACCATCAAGCCAGAGATCACCGGAGTATTTTTGAGCCACACTGATTATGGTTTTGGATCTCTAAACAGGCATTTGTGCATCTTGACAAGAATACACAACTCCTATCTCTTCCAGACGAGGAAACTGCTGCAGGCTGCAGCTGCCTTCAGCCCTGCTGCTCCTCCTGGCCACCTGTTGGTAGTTGCACTCTCACACTCAGCCTCAAACCCTGGGAGATTAGATCCATTCATATCTGAAATGACTGAGAAAAGAGTGGATGAAGGCAAAACTGTTAAAATGGCTCAGCCCCCTCCATGCTGCTTCACCATGGACCCCCGGCCCCACTGAGCAGCTGCCCCCCCACCCCAAAAAACCCTCAGAGCAGCTGCTGTCCGTCTGGTTGCCCTGGCCTCCTTGTCAGCTGTTTGATGTCACACATCAATCTTCCATCTTTCCTGCAAATCTCTGATGATCGAGTTTCGCATTTCCAGGACTCTGGCTGTAAAGCCCCTTTCACTGGTATAATTAGTAATTAGAGGAAAAATGTTAGCAAACTCCTCTGGCATAAACAGACACTCAATCCCCATCTGTCAGGTCAGGAAATTCACATTAGGGTGAAGGACCAATACAGATTTTTCTATCATCTGAGGTAAGTGACTGCACACGCTCTGCGCTACTTAATTAAGTCGCCCACATGACAATGAGGAGGATCTATTTTTAAGTGACTGTTTCAATTATAAACTGTTTTCAGTGTTTTGAAAGTCGTGTCTTTACCACTTGGAACCCCCTTTGACTTCAAAGAAATCAGTTCTCCCAGTGGTGCTCTGCAGTCCTTGGTGAGGAGAAGTGGGGATCATTCATGACTTGTGTTCATGTGCTTGATCTTCTACAGAGCTATGCTGCAGAAATGACCCCAGTCAATAAATGCTTAGACATGATAGGTAAGGCAGACGAAGAATGGGACCATTTCAGTATAGCAGAAAATGCATGGTAATATGCAGTGGATGAAGGTGAAGACAGACTAGTTCAGCCTGGAGACAAGGCCCCACATATTTAGTGTGGAATGCAGCTAATGGCTGGAGACAATTAGCAAACATTATGATGAACGGCCCTTCTCTGGAAAGCTTCCAGACAAGATTGGATGTTTTTTCCTCCTGTAACAAATGCTATAGTTTGAAGATAAGCTAATTTAGGAAAGTCCTATGCCTTGTGTTATGCTGGAGGCCAGCACAGATGTGCAGAATAGCTTCTTCTGGATTTATCATCCACAATGGGAGTGAAAAATGCCAGCCAGGCCCTACTTAAGCCATAACTGGGGCTCCATGCATTGTTTCCTACAGCACTTCCTCTGGCCTTGTGGAGCTCATTTTAAGAACTATATTTTCGCCTTCTGCAAGGGAGAAAATTCATACATGACCGAGGATCAAGCCTTCCATAATTATCTGAGGAAATGCTAGGGGCTGTATAGCAGGGGAAAAACTCAACAGCAGTTAAGCTCAGAAATCCTTTTCTGGGGTTTCTGTTTCATTTATAGGTTTTTGGTGCAACCTAAACAAAGATAAACAAGTTGAGTCCCTGGCTGTATTCCACTCCTAGAGTTAAGCAGCCTTTAAATACAAAACCCCAGCAACCACAAACAAGGCAATTCTTATGTGACTGAAGTTTCTTATTGTTCTGTAACCCAGTCCTGCCCAGTTTCTCCAGAAGGAAAGTGATCTCTTTCAAAACTTCAGAGGCAAATTACACATAGTGGCACACAGTTATTTCAGGAATCGGCAGAAAAGCTAGGCTTGCTTGAGCCACACTCAGATAAGGAGCCATTACTAAATGGACGTTAAAAAATGTGATCTGATTCTTCAAACAGTATTTAGCATTTAATTCCTCAGGTCATTGTTCATCTCAGAGCTTGAGAGGGGCAGGATGAACCATGGGTGTGGGAGCAGGGAAAGGAGAAGTTTCCAGAGAAAGACAGAATCCCCAAAGGTTATATGAGATGTTTCTTGACATTTTCTTTGCAGGATGTGTAGCTGAAGAAGGGCTCAGACAATTTTTTTTTAAGTGTTGGATCAATTTCCAGACACACTGAATACTGTGTCTCAGGGTACTAAAAATCAAGCTTGACATTGAGTTCACTGTTAGATACAAAATGGAAACTAATATAACATCACAGGAGAGATTGTAAGAAAAATAAAGTTAAATTCTTACAGTAGCATAACCTCATACTTTTGACATGATGCATACCTCACTATGCTGACCTTATTTTCAACAACTTAGAAGTCTTTGACCTTAACAGCTTAATAGTATTCTCTTAAAATATTTTTTTCAGAGTTTATGTTCCTAGGCCTCAAAGAGGAAAGGTGAACTTGAAGAAAAATAAACCAGTTATGTAGGCTGACATCCTTAACTCCACAACTGATAACTTAAGATCATTTTCAGCAGCCCCTGTCACTTGAGCTAGGTGGAATAACTGGTAATGGCAGAAGTTTGTTATTTGGTAGATGAGTGAGCATTAGAAAGGGATGAAGTCATTCTGTTCATACTATCACATACTGTTGGCTTTTGGAGAGACTCCATGGCAGGGGAAATCTGGACTCTGCTCCAACGGGGACTGTGATCAAAGGGATCCCCTCTGCCTGCACCAAAAAAGCCATGTTCCTTTTACCCCACCTCTATTCTTTGGTCCTTGCTGCAGCTCTTTCTTTTCCCCATCCTTAGGCACATGTAGTTCTCCCCATCCCTGCCTTGCTCAGCTTGTCACTGATTTCCTTCCCTGATGTGTGTCACCAACATTGCCTGGTTCCCTTAGCAAGCTGTTGCTTGTGCCACTCCGAGTTTACACTAATTTCTCCCCACCTGTGGCTCTCTAACTCTCTGTCTCCTCACACTACACCAGGTTCTCAGGCTCTTCATCCAGCCTTGGCTTTCACTCTCTTTTCTGCCTTCCATATTTGCTGCTCCCTTTCTAGCCTCTGGGTTTCTCTAGTTCAGCTCCTTTAACTGGTCAGAGCCCCCACTAGCTCTGATCTTTTTCCTGCCACATGTCTTCATCCAACAGGTTTGCAAATAGACAGTTGCTTCAGCCTTCTCTTGAAACTGAGTATGCCTCCTCCTCAATGTAGCCTCCACTTTTCCTCAGATCCCTGGCCTGAACATTTTCTGCACAACTCAAGTTTGAAGTTTCTATACTAAAGTCAATTTCCTGCTCAGCATATCAATTTTATTTCTTCCCTCTCTGCTCCACATCCAGTTCCATTCAGTGCGTCCGCTTCAGCACATTTTCTAAGTTGTACGTTATAGCAATCCTGAGAGAATCCCTCCTACCACTGTTCATTCCAGGAGCAGTGTCTATCAGTAACATCCTACTTGACTTCTTATGCATGCAGAGCATTCACAAAATCCTTGGTGACTTTAGCTGCACAGCTTTGACCTGTGCATGTCAAAATGAAACTTTTCCAACTTGGCCAAGCTCTGATAGCTTTCACAAGGAGAGAAAGAGGAACTCTCCTGATTCAAAAGGTATTCCCTCTAACAGGGCCACATTTTCCTTTCAAACTTTAGTACCTCTAGAGATTCTAAAATAAATAAATTTAGCAGAACATACTCAATATTAGCAAAATAAAAAGTTTATAATTTCATTTTTTCAATTTTTTTTTTGTTGTTGATTTTTTCCAAACAAGTGTTTTATCATGAGAATCACATGATCAGTGCAGACTAGGGACAGAGAATGGAAGGGACACCCAGAAAAGTAGAAATCTATAACAAAGATGTCAATGTCTTTCTTTCTTTATCAGCATTTGCAGTAAGTCCTTGACAACATAGTTATGGTCTGGTACTCTCTTCAACCCTCTGCTTGCCTAGTTTCCTCCTCCATTCAATCCCTTCCCCAATTCCTTGTCCCCACCATTTTAATTATTCAGTTCTCTACCTGTTTCATCTCTTACTCTTATACTCTTATATCTCCTTATACTCTTTCCACATCTCATTGTAGTTTTCTTTCTTAGTCTACCTCTTAATTATCTCCTAAATCTCTTCTCTTGGTGCTTTTTCCTTCAAGTCATATTTTTCTTCCCCCCTCAATCTCCTTCTTGGAATAACTTTTGCTATTAGGAAAAAAAAAAGACCACAAGAACAATAGCTGTAAGGCCAGATGTCTGAACATCAGCATTCATTTGTGCTCTTATTTTTGGTCATACACAAAATGTGTCCAGCTGTTTCACTAAGCCCTTTAAACAATCAACAAATCCCTGCTCTGCCTGCACTGAATATATTCATGCATAGAACCCCATCTGGAATTGCTCATCTCTTCTCAGGTCCTCTTATACTACCTTATAATTGTGTGTCTGATTGAAGAAAGGATTTTCTAAAGAGTATTTTGAGAAAATATGAGCAAATCCCATTATCTTAGTTGGAAATCTGTCCATGTGACCCTATATTTTCTTTTGTGAAAGCAGAACATGTTTCCCCTTTGTTATTCTCAGACCTCTCTATCTGTCCCTCCTCTCCCTTGCCACATCTCCATGCCTCCATGTATCACTGCTGTCTTGCTGTCCTGGCTTGTCTATGTTTGAAAGCCCCAGGCTGCTTAGTGATAACACCTGTCCAACAAGTTAAAGAGGGTGCAGATCTTATGGGGACTGTGAAGGGAGGCAGAGGCTGCTCTCTCAATTCAGCATGAGACGGAGGGTTAATAGAAGGAAAATATTGATGTTTTATTAAATTACTCCTATAGGTCGGATCATGTAACATGTCCAAGATCTAAACAATGATCCTGTTCTGGAGGAATGTGAGGTTCAGACTGATGAGATAAACCATTTGCTGGAATATCTCTCTGACTTCACTAAATTGCTTCCCTTATTTAATTACAAATTAATTGAAAACACTCCTTGCCCAGCAGAACAATACTTAGAACCTGATTTGTTGATAGTATCCTAATCCTCCTTAATATTCCCATTGACTCTCCCACGATTATGTCATCAATTTTACACTTTTTAGATTTTGGCAAAACCTTTTATGCAAGACCTATTAACAGAAATAAAGAGAAATAGCTGCAGACCTAGGGTACACAAAGTCTTACTAATCCTAACCAGCATGATGCTGGCATAAATAATAAAGTGGCACATTTGCAAATGCTGTAAATTTGGTAGCAGTCACTAACAGAGCTCAGAAGAGATGGACGTACCTCTGTCAGTAGAGAAAAGAGACCAGCATTTGGACAAGCAGCCGGTGAAATCTATGTAGGAAGAGGACAGATGGAATTACTCAAATTTAAAGCACCTAGCACATAATGTGTCCTCTGCCTGTTGCCTTTCTAATCTTTAATCAGTACATGTTGCTAACCTTGCTGCACTTTTCAGTGTTTAGCATGATCTTTCTCTCGATATTCCAATGGAGGGAGAGCTTGTGTGAAGCAGACAGCTCCACTCTGTGGTAGAAAAACATGGTCTACAAAGAGAAAAAGAGTTTACGTTAAGTCCCCAAGAACAAAGGTGTTAACTTTTCAGCTGAGCCACTGGCTTCTCATTTTTGGATGATACCTATTTGCCTGCTGTGAAAGGCTTTGTAAAGATAATAGAAATACAAATACAGAACAGCAGTGATAAAGTGCTTAGCAATAACAAATTCTTATAAAATATCTGTCAGCCAGCATCATTCTTACATCATACATCACTCTCTAAGCATTCTTACTGCAGACAGCTCAACACTATAAATATGAACCATTGTCCACTTTCCTTCTCCCACATAAAAGTTCCTTCTTTCCCTTTTATCCTATAGCCGTCTCTTTTCCTGAAACACTAATCACATAAAAAATTTATATTGTGTACCAAAAAGGCTGACAGATCTGTGTAATTTTGGACCCCAGGATGGAGAAATGACAAATAAGATTTGGAGATTCGTGGTCTGGATTTGTCAAAGCACTAGCATCACTAGCATCAGTGGGGACAGGACACAGGGAGGAGGGAATCTTTTGTGCTGGTTGGTCCTGGCTATTCTGGGTCAAAAGCAACAAAGTTGTAGTGTGATAAGCAGCTGACAGAAATCTTAGGGCCCTGGGGGTGTGCAGTCTCAGGAAGATACTCTTTAAGAAGGCAAGTTCTGACTTCATACTTCCATCTCTATATAACTATTTCCAAGCATAGCTCCCTCCCTAGCACATAACAGCAATATGCTTCACAAATAACGAAAATATGAAACATTACAGCATAATGGCCATGTTCCTGCTAAAGTCACACCCTGATGTAGATGGTAAAGGCTGAGAGTTACTACCATTGTATGAGTGTCAAACAGCTACAGAAGGCATTTCATTAGCTCCCAGATGGGCATAATATATATGTACAGGATGGGGGACAAGAGGCTGGAGAGCAGACCCACAGAAAGGGATCTGGGGTTTTGGTCAATGGCAAGTTGAATATGAGTCAGCAGTGTGCCTGGCAGCCAAAAGGGCCAAATGTACCCTGGGGTGCCTCAAGCACAACATGGCCAGCTGATTGAGGGAAGTGATTGTCCCATTCTACTCTGCACTGGTGTAACCCTCACAATGAGTACTGTGTGCAGTTTTGGGCATCTCAGTATAGGAAATATGTAGAACTATCAGAGGGGAAGATGTATGAGGAGCTGCTGAGGTCACTTGGTTTGTTCAGACTAGAGAAAACTGAAGAGAGGCCTCATGGCGGCCTGCAGCTCCCTCACGAAGGGGAGCAGAGGGGCAGGCGCTGAGCTCTGCTCTCTGGGGACAGTGACAGGGCCTGAGTGAATGGCATAGAGCTGCATCAGGGGAGGTTCAGTTCAGGAGGTTCGGGTTAGGAGAAGGTTCTTCACTTGGAGGGTGATCAGGTACTTTAACAGACTCCCCAGGGTCATGGCACCAAGCCTGCCAGAGTTCAAGAAGCATTTGGACAATGCTCTCAGACATATGGGAAGCAAAAGGCTAGAGCAGCTGATCAGAAGCAACTACTGAATGAGTGGAAAAAAGAATGGGGTTGCTGCTAGTTCCACCCTTCCATGCTATCAATGAGGCTTCCTTCCTCCCTGATGGAGACAGCAGCAAGGGTGATGATAGCGGGGAGGTGTGCTCGCTCTGCAGTTGGGCTCTCTCAGTTACCTGCTCTATAATTCCAACAAGTCTGTGTCCCCATATGCTGTGCTATTAACAGCATCATACCGTTTACATTCCCCCCCACCCCCTTCTGCCAGAGATCTTTTAAGAGTTCCTTTTCCTAAAGAAGATTGCTCATTGCAACTCAGTTTGATTCAGCTCCCCCCAAAACTCTGTGGGCTATGTATCCAAGAAATAAGGACCAAGAGTCAGGCATTGCAAAAAAGTGTCTGAGCATGTTTAGTTAATCAATTAACAGAAGCACTAATGTGCCTGTGGACACAGTGAACAAAAGGCTGCATCAATGAATATAACTAATGTCCTCAAAGATTTCAAGATGAAGGAAAATACAGTCTTGGGTGTTTCCAGTGTCTCTGGGGATTTCAAGATAAGGAAAATTCAGCTGAGCTTCCAACCAGTGGCTATGGATCAATGGAAAAATGCAGCAACAAATGGCCCAGGACTTTCAAAGATCCTCTGAACCTGTAATGGCTAGATTTCTATAACATCACACATGTTTTTCTAAAAGTCAATTTACAGCTTGCCTGAATTCGCTCTTCCTAGGGCTAAAGTAGTCTCTTTATTACTGTTTTGACATGGTTGGAGTCACTTTAACAGAAATCAGAAAGATTAATTTATCTTTAATTACAGTGGGAGGTGGGGATGGAAGGGAGCAAGAGACCCAAAAGTCATAAATTAGTTAGGGCAGAGAGGGAGGAAAATGCTCACAAACTGCTGACAAGATTAATATGCAGTTGATGGGAAGCGCTTTCACACCAGGGTGCCAACAAATAAACACAATTCAAAAATATCGTCCCCGCTGTAGTGGATAAGGGTGGATTCTCAGTGACAGAGAGAAGGAGGGAGGGAGGGAGAGACATTTAGGGAGGGCAGGAGACCTGTTTGCCCTGTGAAGCTTCGTGCCCAAAATTCCTCCACTGGAATCTGATCGCTGGGGGCTAGCCAGGATAGAGGGTTAGTGCTTTCTGCATTAAAAAAAAAGGGGGGGGGGGTGGTTAAGGGGGAAAGAGGGAGCTTTGGGCAGGGAGTTTGAGGACTGTGTGTGAAAACCTGAAGATCAAGGCTGTGCACAGCTGTTCTGGGGCTGGGAACTTCCACCTGCTGTGAGTACTGAGCTAACTTCACAAACACTGCAGGATTTCCAAATCCCAGAGACAAACAAAACAGTATAGTCCTGTCTGTGCACAGAGCTCAGTGGGAGGTTGTCCCAGACATAAGTAACACAAAAAAATGTCTTACTAATGCAGGTTTCCTCAAAAGAGAGAAAAAAAGGTGTGTGTGTGGTGGCTGAGTTAGCAGAGAAAGAGGCCATGTGCTTCTGCAAGCTGAACAACATACTGCCAGATGACCACAATCAGTTTACAAAAAATGTAGAACCTGGTATTTTTTTACTTTCCTTTAAATTTTTCCAAAATTTCTGCTTCTTCTGTCTCTCATCTCCCTTCCATGCTAGCATATTCGAATACTGAGAGAAATACTGCCTTCCCGCTGTCAATCACCCCTTTGAAAATGCAATTTAGATAATGTTTCAGCTAAGCTGGGTTGTAATTGCCAGGCCTGGCAATTGATCAGCTCTGGATTATAGGCCAATATATATATCAGCAGAGGAGGTTTAGTGAAATTTTTCTGTAATGAAATCTTAGCATTAAGACTTCACATCCTTTCAGAGAAATGTGACAGTAAGAGCCCGCTATCTGTAGTATGACTGACAAGTTGCCACTGTGACTGCACTGCAAACGAAATGGAAAAAACGTTGCTGAATTTGATGGGAATGCCACCAGCTACTTTGGAAAAGGCTATCTTTGTGCTTGTCTTCCCGATGGTTAAAAGCACAGACTTCTTCATCTTGTCCTGCAGCTCTTCACTGCTGCAGTCCTACAATCCCTGTCCAGCTGTGCCACCCCCATACCCCCACTCCAAACCTGCTTCCATTCAATGTCTGGTGCAGGTTTTGCACCCACAAATGACATGCCAGCCTTGTGTGTAACAGGAACTACGAATTAGGATAACTGGAGATAACTCTTTTCTGTTTGAAAGGGAGTGTTTAGACTGAGTTTTCCAGAGGGAAGAGGAGCTGGAACAGCTTCATCGCACTGCATTCCACCTGTGTCTCTACTGGATGAGGAGGGATGGTTGAACTTCTCCAGCTGATTCAGTTGGTCTTCTAACCTTTCTGCTCCCACAGGAGCATGACGGCTCTGTCTGTGTAACAGCTAATGCCTCTCCGTTGACCTCCAGGGTCAAGGACATTGTGCTGATCTGGGGATGACAGTAATAGTTCTGTTGACAGATGCATTTCACCAGCTGTACAGCCGCTTAGTGGGACTTGAAGTTAACCCTTCTTGTGCCTCCTGACACCAATGGCTCAAATGTAACTTGCGTAAGATCGTCTACAGCCTCTTTTCTCTCCACAAAGTATAATTCTCTCCAAAATAAATTGCCTCATTGTTTCATGGGAGAAATATTCAGGTTCTAAATAACAGGCTCTCCTTTCACGCTCTCTTCCTTGTTGAAGTCTGTTTAGTTTTATGCTTCCTACCTCTTTTGTCCATTTGCTTCCTCTCAAATACCTGCTTGATAGTTGAAATGCTTACTTAGACCTTGAATTCTCTCCTTGTTACTATTTCCTGCCACTGTGACCAAGTCATCTTCTGATGGCAAGGCTGCCCAATTCTGAACTGATGATCCTGGCTGATTGTTGTTAATGGACTGCTTTTTGTTGATTGTCTGCTTTTATTCCAGTCTCTCAAATTTCTCCCCCGGTGGTACCCAGTCCATATATTGAATAACTTTCCTGTTTGCATCAGTTTTGATCTGAGCAAAGACTTATTTTTGCTTTTCTCCTCTTTGACTCTGGCCCAATGCCCTTATTCACCCACTCAGTTGCTCTTATGGCATATGTTCTGTCAAGCACTGCTTCTTACAGTTCTCTCTCTGAGTATCTTTCTCTTCATTTCCATTTATCCATTTCCACATTTGTCCCTCAGTCCTTTTATAGGATCTTAATGGGTTCTTCTTGCCTGACAACATCCCTAGCATCTTTATTCACACCTACTCTTCTTCTTTGTTTACCTTTGAGTTTTTTTTCCCCCTTTTTTCTCCTGTTATCTCATTATTGCCCCAAATGAGTGTCTCTCCAGCTCTGTTCTCTGTGTCTCCCTTAGGACTACCACAGTTCACTCAGGGAAGGAAAGCTTTCCACAAGCCCTCCTCACCCATGAAACAGTGGCAGCAGCTGTTGTATCTGTGGTGACTTACCACTTATGGGAGACCCATCTAAATATGAAACACTGCTGGAAGCTGCATAGAAACCACAGATCAGGCTCAGCTTCCTCATCTCCCAGCTTCTAGGAAGACTTTTGAGACTGCCATGATGGCTATACCTGAGTCCAGACCTATTTGCCCCACATACACTCAATTTGTGTACATGAATAAGAAGATTGGAAATTGTCCCCTTAGAAAAGGGCTGCTGTCTTTGGATCTACAAGTCTAACAATCCCAAATTGAAACAATATAGGTAGCAAGTATGCCTTTTGTGTTTCAAGATTGGCCTATAAAAATCAAAATAGATGTAAATTCTGCATCTGGAAAAACATAGTCTGGTGTTTTTTTGGCATTTCTCGGCCCTTGGACCCTTTCCCTTTTCTCTCTCTCTGTCCTATATTTTAAAGTTTGAGTATTCTGACAGAATAAAAATCTCTTCCTTAGATCAAACAAATGCACTTGGAATCCAGTCCAGTGTAGCAAGATATAAAATGGTGAAAAAATGTACAGTTGAGGAAAGAGAAAAAAAGGTAAAATGTGTATGGTTCTGCGTTTTAAGAATATTTGCAATACATACAGAATCAGATCAAAAAGTTCTTTTGTTTTTAGTGCTACCACTAACATTTTAGTTCCATTTTATATATACTTTTTTATTTTGTTTCTCTCCCCCCCGCCCCCTTTTTTTTTCTTTATGCTTGTTTTTCCACTGACGTTATAGAACTGCTTTGACTGCTCAGAATTCTTTACAGACTAAAATGGTACATCTTTGTCCAGATAATTATACATATATATATATATTGCTATGATCTGGAAAAAGATCATATGCCTACAATCACCAACACAGCCTCCATCAGCACACACTACTCTTCCTGTTCTAATCCTAAGAACAATCTACAACTTAATTTCCCACTGAGTCTGCAACATCGCTTAACACTCATTCTGACAGAGGATTTGTGGGGAGCTTGAACTAGCAAAATAGTATGGATTAGTAGAGGCACCCTCACCCCACCCCTGAACTTTATAAAATTAAGGATAATTGATATATTTCCAAAGCTACTCTCTAGGCTTACTATTGCATACAACCTTCCCCTGCCCTGGATTTAACAAAATAATGCATCTCTCTCCATTGCCCTCTCTCAGCCACAGTCAAATCTGAAAGTCAAGTTTGAAAGAAATGTCAAAAAGTGATGAGAAATTTTGAGAAACTTGTATTCATATGTATTTGGCTTATGCAGAATATGCATTTTTAGTGAGTAGTGGTGAAGTGGTAACCTTTTCAAAATGGTGGTTTTGCATTTCATCCTAAGAGTGGCAGAGCTGAACAAACACTTTGTTTCATGAGGCAGCAAAATTCTGCATCCTGGCCCGGGTCTGGGTCAGGCTCCTGCTTCTCATGGTCAGAAGCCTCCCTCTATCGACCGACAATTTCATTGTTCAAGAGAAGGAAGCTCTTGTTAGAATCAAGAGGAGGAGCCAATCTACCAGGTATCTGGGACCACTTGCTTTGAAAATTCAGTCAAAATCAATCTTGTTAGTAAATTTATCTGTATGGTTTTGAATTGTTTCTACATTGTCTTATTATTACTTTTTTTTTTTTTTTTTAATTAAATCTACACTTATTACTTCTGAAGGGGATGGTACAGCAGGGCTAGAAGATGAAATTCTTTTTTCTTTATTCTTTCTTATTTATTTATTTATTTATTATTTTTTTAAATAGGGAATAAGCTGTCTTCCAGTCATTGTGTCTCTGTTCCTAACAATACAGAGAAACTCAATGACTCTGGCCTACATATTTTTCACCTGAAGGGCTTATGAGTAACGGCTGTGGAGAACTGAATTGGTCAGGTCTAGCATTAAGGAAGGAATGAAAATCTTGTTTGTACAAACACAGTTGTCATTTAAAGTCACTCAGAAATACTAGGATAAATTTGCTGACCTGGCATTTTATAGTTATTCAGGAAATACACTCAATGTACATTAATATGTATGGTCATTCTGATGCCTACACAAGTTAAAGGAAAAAAAAATCAAACAAGTAAACTTAATAAATGTATGTTCTGTATTCTTCTTTCAAACAAGGTTATCAGGAGAAAATATGAATTTGCAGGATCGTATTTCTTCAAAAACTCCAGTGGACTAGACAGCAGAGAAGCAAATGCAGGCCAGAAGCTAAGGGCATTTTCTCAAAGGTGCATTGACTTGAGTTATCATGAAAATAGAACAAATTCTCACCCCATGTAGATCAGGACAGCGCCATTAAACTCTGTGGTACAAAGATGAGGTACAAGTGGATGCCTGACTTTTCTGGGAGGAACTCCCTCAGGGTTCTGGGCTTTGTCATGTGTATTGACATGATGATTTATTATTAAATCTTTGGGGTGCTCTGGAGAACTGAACGAAGTACACTGCATTGCTATTTTGAGTTGCTTAGGAAGGCTGCAACGTGCACCCAGAGAGTTACTTTAATGGGGCTGCTCAGAAAGAGCAACTGGGGAGCATGAATTAAGAAAATGTAGAGAGTGAGCAAGCTGAGGAAAAGAGGCGTTTTTGAACATATTTCTAGACTTGCGAGACTACAGCTGTGGGAATAATTAAAAGACACACTTTTTGGATAATTTATTTTTGAAACTCTGCAAAATTTGTCAAATCATTTATCTGATGAGCATTATTTAACCAGCTGTACAGAGAGCCACACTGGAGTGCTGTAATGAGTGCTCTGGAATGCGACCAGCATTAATGTGCCTGTGATAGCTGGATATTTCTTTTACCCTGCTCACTTCTGTGGTTTGCCTGTAACTATGGTCCTGCTTGATTACTGTTATGATGTGAGCTTTGAATTCTCTCTCTCCTTTGGCCTTTCCCTCTTGGCAGCTCCAGTAGAGCTGAGCCCTGATTAGAACCGCAGTGTGTCATTTGATCTTCAGATGGCTATAAAAGGCCTGTGCAAGTGACCATCTTGCTTCTGTCCCAAATGGATGATCATGCATACCACACATTGCCACGCTCCTGGCATGACTTCAGCAAAACTGTTTCAGCAAGTGTTCCTTCCAGAGCTAAAACATAACCCAAGGTACAGGAGCAATTCCATTAAATGCCCCTTTAAACCGTCAAAGTTAGCAGGAACTTTAAAACAGAGCAGACTTTAAAGTGATGAGGGAGAAGTACCGTTCCCCTGCTTGAAACTGCAGCTGGATTTGTTACCATCAGGTGTGATATGAAGTCAGCATTTTCCTTGATGGCTTTTTCCTTTGCCATTGTTGCAATCTGGCACTGTGGACTGGAGCCTCACTCCAGGTTTTTAAAGGGAACTGTTATTTTCCTCAAAGATTTTATTCCTTGTGTCTTGCTAAATGGATTTTGTTATTTTTGTAATTTCTCAAAAATAGGTGAATTTGACAAAACCCAGATATCTGGAACCAAGATGGAGAGTTCAGATAATAACAGTTTTACTGCAGGAAAAACAGAGGTTTAAATACTCATGCTATTAAGTAAAGTCTACACTCATGTGCTGCCTCCTGGGCATGGGATATTTCAGAATCCCATTTCATGGGATATTTCAGAATATCGATGCCCTTTTTTCAGACCATTGCTCTGTTCAGGTGCTTGCGGCCTTTCCATGAGAAATGGAAAGAGGTATCTGGGCTATGGAAACACCCGTAACAGTGATTTTGTTACTGATTTTGGTGTCTCGGTACCTAAATGGACTTTCCTTTGTTCACAAAACACATGTTCTTGAACACTATCAAGCGCTGGAAACATAATTGTTCCTTCAGTGTGTTCTGCAGCTCATGAAAGACAATATTTCAAGAACTGATTCTGATCAGAGATGGAGGCAGAGGGTGATTTTTTCTCCTGCTTGTACAGCTGCTGTCTTCAGACACTGATGCTATCAAGGGCTGAAATCCATAATGCAGAAAATCTTCATATAATTAAATGTCTCCTTTTTTGCTAAGTACAACTATCATCTGAAGATGCCTGGCATAGGAACTGTACTATTCATTACTCCATTATTTGTATTTATTATTTAAATAGTGTTCAAATGGAGGATGGCAAGCCAGAAGCACGAGGTTTTATTCCCATTTCTAAGATCAACTCACTGCGAATACTTTGGACTTAATCAGTTTGTGGTTAAGAGTCCCGGTAGGAAAGAAATATTACTTTGGTCTTCTGTGGTACAGTTCTTTAAGATATCTCAATACACTTTACATTAGCTCTCATAAGTCTGATCTTGAGTTGGAAAATGTTAATAGCAAAAAGTTTGAGACTTTGAATTAGCCCATTTGAGAATTTTTCCCCAAATGGTATTTTTGTGAAATCAATTACTTTAAAAAAAGATAGTTCTTTAAAAATATAATGGAACCAAAATATGAAATACGCAGCTTGGAAGATATCTCATAATTGATTTTGGCAGTTTTGATAGATCAGCTGATGTGACTACTTTTCAAGTCAAGATTTTTCATTTTCTTTCTTAAAAAATCACAGGCAAATTTGTTCAAAAAAGTGATCAGCTAAGGAAAAGAGATATAATTTAAAAGGTGCTATACAGAAAAATCATTCAGCACTGATATAAACTGACCGGTTAATTTTATAGTCAGATAATCTAGTTACATTATCATTAACATTAACACTTCCATGTGTCAGCATAATTTATAAATATCAAGAGGCCATTCTTACTGTCAGTGAATTATTTAGAATTTTTAGGTACAATTTATTCTTATATTGCAAGAATCCTGCCTCAGCTCAGTCCAAGCATTTGTGCAGAAATTAAATGCTAACTGCTGGAATGTCCACACAAACACAAAACCAAATTCCTCTTTTATTGGTGTTTGATTGCACTTATATTACACAAAGTCATATTCAAGAGTTCTGCCAGATGTCAGGGAACAAAAAGGCACACACTGCAAGGTGAGCAAAGGGCTAAGTGTTGCAAAGCCAAAGGACAACCACAGAAATATCTTGGCAGTAACCTTCACCTGTGATCAAATGTCTCTCCTGGAATGCAAATCCAGCAGTACAGCAAGCATAAGGGCTTCATTTGATGAAGTATGCTGAATCTCTGCTGAGACAGCTGAAGATACTGCTTTTCTCTGTAATTTCTTCCTCAGTCCTTTTCTGGAGACACCATCTTAGCAGAATTGGAAGGACAGGAGGTACCTCTATGCCCAGACAGTGCATTTCACATACTGGTGTTTCATCTTGACTCAAAAGCTTAAAAGCCAGGTTATGATTGTGGGCGGAAACAGATATGATGCCTGCTCTTCCACTTCAGAAAAATTTATCAGAGATCATCAGTTGTTTACAAGCAATCAGTTAACATCAGAAGAAATTTTAATGGACTCTGCAGGGCACAGAAAAGTTGTCTACATTGCACAATGTTCTGAGAGATCACAATATTTCAACATTCATTTTTGTTCCCAGATCAAAACACAAAAATTTGAACATCAAAAAATTCTTGCAACACTATAGAGACAGAGTGATTCAGAAATACTTACTGTTTATTTATTTATTTGAGATATTGACCAAGGAAAAAATTCTACGCATGTCCTCAGATTGATGTTGTTGGTTTGCTGAAGTGGCATGGTTTGTTTTGTGAAATATATACCCATATTATGCTGAATACAATAGAGCACATGTTGTCTGGGGAGTTCCTCAGTTGATGCCCCTCTCTCCTGCAGCCCTGAGTGCAAATCTGTGGCTGAATGGCAACGGTCAACCAGAACCGATCATGGTGATGAATTTTTAATCAGAAACTATGTGACATGAAGAGGAGAGTAGCTCACAAAAGAGCTTAATTCACAGGACAGAAATTTGCAACTTTGAAGGAGCAATGATCTGAGAGGGAAATGAAATTCAAAAATTTAGTAAACTGAGGTAGCAGAGGCAGCAACAAACATATAGGTATCAAGGCTCCAAAGTGGTCATCCTTGCATGACTATCTGATAAAGAAGCAGCTCCCAAACTTCTTCCATTGTCCAGAAAAATTTTTAAAAAGTCTATATGAAAAGCATTATACAAAGAAAACAAAATAGTCCCCTTCCAGCTAAGATTATGATGAAGTCAAGAGTAATGAGGGTAGCTGGAGGGAGGAGAAGGGTCTTATCTAAGGCTAAGACTTATAAACTGGAAGCTACATGTGCTTAGGCTTCTCCCTTGGACCTCATATTCGGTTATGTGAGATTCATTCCACATGAATTTTCAAATATGTAAAGTTTCCGGTCTATTCTCTAGTTAAGCTTGAGGTAACTGCATGATCTGAGGCTGGATTTCAGGAGTAGATTTACTGAGATGCAGCCCCCCTTGCTAGCATCACCCATACCACATAAATTGGGAGAAACTTATTACTTATGTGGCTCCTTGCACCTCATTCAGATAGGACCTGTAACTACCACAACCAATATAAATGCAGAGATTATCTTTTTTCTGGCACAGAGAGAATGGGAATCCAAGGATGATGCCATAGTGAGTATCAGAGATGGCTCAGAGTGCATGGATGAAGGAAGGGGACCAGAATTATAAGATAGGAGTGGAAGAAGCTGCTGCTGGAAGAGCAAAGTTTGCTTCATGGGGAGAAACATTTTTTTTTGTCATTTTTGTTCAGTCAAAAAAAAGCTAAAAGAACATGTTGCAGTATGTTTATAATGTGAGAAACTAAGTTGTGTTTTTGCAGTAGAGAACTAATTTTCTGTATTCAGAGGTAGCTGAGTAGTCATAACAAGGAGAAATGCGAAGTAGATAAGTGGACAGTAGAAGGTCTCACTGTTCCAGAATAAGGTAGAAGCTTGAGAAAAACAGGATGAGCAGTGTGAGAACAGTAAAACAAATATCACAAGTTCTCAAAACATAAGAAAGGAGAAAAAAAAAAGCAAAAAAGAGAAATTAAAGGGTTGAAGAAAAAAATTGTACATATATGGTACAGAGGAGCATTGAGTAGCTTGTGAACCTGTACTCAGCCAATGGGGTGATCGGGTAATAGGGAATAAAAGGTTATGATACATATACTAAAGTGCGCTCCTAATTGGCAGGACGCCTGCCATTGCAATTATGAATAAAATAGCTTCACAGAAGATCCTGTCTGAAGAACATTTGAGATTTTTCTCACAATATTATAGAAAAGACTATACGAAAAAGCATGACAGGCATTTTGAGGAGCAGATGGCAAAGAAGATATTGATATTAATTTCCTATATCCTGTTTCTGATTTTGTACCTCTTTAGAGAACACACCCAGAGCACAGGGAGGTCAGGCATCATGTCTCACAAATCTGTATGGGTGAAAGGACAGCCTGTTCCCCTCTGTATTTAGCTGGAGTTTTATATGGTCTAATGGTTTCTTCTCAAAGTGTGTGACATTGCTACAGATCAGCTGTGTGATGGCAAAGACATGGCCAAGACACTGCTAGGACAGCCTTCCATCAACAGGAGAAAGCATCACTTGAAGGTTTTTTTGCAGATGGCTGGAGAAGGACAGAGTTGTGAGCCGGATTAAGGTTTCTGTTAGTTTCTTCTTTGCTATCTTCTTTTCCAAAGCCCTACAGCCCTTCCTTCCATCAAGTGACAAGGCGTGAGCTGGTCACATGGCTGAATGTTATCCCCCCTTATGCGAGCGCATGTGCGCCCCTCACATGATGTGGGATGCTGGCATTTTTGGCATGTGATGGCTCCACCTCTGATCATATGACAGGGAAAGAGGAAAGGGAGGGCAGTTCTCCCATATGAGGCTGTGTAGCTCTCCCCATGCTTCCCCTATTTAAAACTTCACCTTGGTTATCTGATAGGGAATGGAGAGTGGAGCTTTGTAAAACAGGACAGCAAAGAAGGCTCCTACAGAACGTACTGTGGAGAAAGATGCTCTGGGGGGACAGGGCAAGAGGCTATTTATTTATCCAGATTTTGAAAACTTATTTATCCAATTGTCAAGAACCCAATGGAAGTACAGAAAGTGCAAACTAAACCCCAGTCAACTGTTCTTTGTTTCTTTTGAAACACGGACTCTTGGTTTTCTCAGGACATGTAAGAGAACTGGCACTCCTTGTATCAGAAGCTGAGAGCAAAACCAGGTCCTCAGATGCTTGCAGGGTTCCCACAGTGAACAGAAATTCTGCTTGATACAGTAGGCCTTACTGAAACTGTTTCCACCTTAGCTTGCTTAGGCGTCATTTTACCAGTCTGCTGTCTAAAGAAAGGAACAATTTCCAGCTCACAAAGACACTTGCACATCAGATTTCTATTTTGATTACATGTGTCACAGGGTCTGATTTACTGCTGGACAGAGGCTTGATTGAGATCAGCACAGATCAGTTGAGCGTTGTCCTGGTGAGCATTATCCCCCAACACTTACGCAAGCCTTTAGGACAAGTGTGACCTGCTTAGCATGACAGTGAGTCATCAACATTGGCTCAGATTGGCTCCCCATACCTTTGAGATGGATGATGAAGATCCAATTGCAGGCCAGTTGAAAACTTAACTACAGCAGGGCCAGTAAAGCAACTCAGTTGAAACTGAAATGAATTAATCAGTGAAGCATCTGAGGACTGTATCAGGGAGCATACACAAGCGTTCACTGCTGTATCAATTTTCCACCCAGACACATTTATTTAAGTTGTGACTACCTGTCACAACTGAAGGAAATAGTATTAACATTTCCTAAGGCATTGCCTGGTAAAGCTTTGGTTATTCTGAAATAGTGTTGTTTCTCTATCTCTTTTTATTTATTTATTTATTTATTTATTTATTTTACGCAGAACAGCCCTGAACAGATTTTACCTAGATTTTACAGAAGACTATGTACCAGGAGTGAAATACTAATGAAAAGGCATCAGCATCTGGTATTCAAAATCAGAAGGTGGGAGGAAGGATACTAGGCATTTATGCTTATCTCTGAATCAGTGTGATGTAATTCCAAGGAAACTGTGCCCCTGACTTTTTCTATGAAAATGAGTAAAATAATGCCTCTTTATTATGCATTTGTTATATGTTTTCTTGCTAGTCTTCACCCTGCCATTCTATCTACTGGTCATCATTGTTCTAAAACAATATGGATGTCTTACTACAATCCTCCCCCTCAGCATTCTCACAAAATTATTCTGATTTCACTTATACTACTGTGTGCTAGTAATGTGAAAATACTGACTGTCACTCTTCACAGAAATGTCAGAATTTCCTACTTGAATTCAATTTACATTATGCATATAGAATTAATTGCATTTGAATAACCAAAAATATGGAACTCTTTCCTACTTTATCTGATGGCAATAGAAATGTGAAGGAAGCATATAGTAGAGGATGAAAATGTAGTGCAATGATCTTACAAAAACATTGGGCTGTTATTCTAACAGAGAACCTCTGTCACTCCTTTGGAAACTTGGTCTTAAGGTTAGAAAATAAATCTGACATTTTAAGGGCAAATTCTTCAAATTACTTTCATATCACTTACAAGTTTCATGATATTTGCAGTACCAAAAGGGGGTCCAGTTAAATGTCATTTGAATAGAGATGTGTAAACCTGAACACTTTTCATTTATATACTATGAGAACTACTTACACAAGTAAGAGATAGGTCTAGGACCAGTGTATATTACCGTGAGCATCTGGATCAAGACCATTTGGAGACTGGTAGACCAAGCAGGTTACATGTTTAGCAGCTTCCTGAGAATTTAACTAAATCTAATCTTGACACTGTAATACAGTGAAGATGTTCCTCAAAATTCCTGTGAAGTGAGGGATTTAGATCTGTTACTGAATTATGAAATTGACTTTTTGGGTTAAAAGACATATGAGATGCACAAACTTAGAAAACAACTGAAACATGAGAAAGCTCTTGCTCTTGCTTTCTCATGTTTCAGATAGTGAAACTTGTTTAAATTTCTGTGTGGTATAATGGGAAAGTTTTCTTCAGCCATCACTCATACTTCAAGAGTTTCTTGAAGGGCTACTTTATAGAAGCATCTGGGTTCACTGTAGCAATTTCATCATCAGCTCTCTAGCAATATTTGCAAAGCTGGTTGTCTCCATGGTTCCAGAATGAGTCCTGAAAAAGAGTGTTGGGTTTGTCCTGTGTCAGAGCCTCCCATGTGTGACTGATCCCCTTCTGCTAGCTCACACACTAGACCCTATTTCATGGCTTTTCCTCATCTTTCATGGTTTAGTCACATCACAATATTCCTTTACTTGCATGGCAAAAATAACATCTGCAGGAGCTTTCCAATGTCCTGTGATTGAAAATAAGATACAGCAGGGATTCTGTGTAGGTCTAACATGCATGTGAGGATAACACAAAAGAGTGCCTTCTCACAGCTTTCACAGCAGGTCATTTTGATTGACATATTTGTAGAGGCTACAGGGTGGATTGTAGATTCAGCTGGCATGTCAAACCAGATGGGAGAATTTCACTTAGTATACAATGAAATGAAGAGTGCACTTCTATGGCTTTCTCATCTTTTAACAGATGGATGGGAAAGTAAAATACTTCTCCATTATATCCTTTTCTTTCTCAGGGACTTCTCTATTCCTCTTATAATCTTCCTCCCCTCTTCACCATTCCCTGCATTTTTCTTATTTAATCTATTTGTGTATCACTTCAGCTTCTCTTGCCTTCTGGCTTTTCAACAGTACTGTCACTTTTTCTGTCTCGCCCTTCTGTGCTCCATATTCATTGCTCTTATTCTCTGACCATAGGTGTTCCCAGTACAGGAAGAACAGACAATACTTGATGGACATGGCTTGAGAGCACATGCAGAAGAAGGGGCCAGTGAAATTTTTTGTCCCAGTGTGGACAGTTTTTTTTTCTTTCTTGTAATTTTACCCTGTTTCTTTTCCTTTTGGTGATTCAGTTAAGGAACCTAAACATGTTTTCTTAGCTCAAAGGAAGCTTTTGTAAGTGTCAGAGACAAAAGACGTACCCCAAATGCTTGGCTGGTACAAGTAGTTGCCCTGTATTATAGCTTTCAAAACAGCAAAACCTCTCATTAAGGTTATGTTTGGACTTCTATTATAATCTCCTGTTTCAGTGCTTGGTCTCTGCTCCGGAGGTAAAATTTTTTAGAAAGTTTGACCACAGTCCCATTGTATGTTTCTTAGCTATGCAAGTGAAAGAAGTTTCCCATTCTGTGATGTGTTTAGATGCTTTGTGTTCAAGAAATACAGCAGAAATAAAATATAAAGAGGAATTTTGAAATGTGAAACTAATCCTAAATCATTCTAAAATAATTCCCCACATCAAAAGCAATTATTGTGTTTTAAAACTTAGCCTTCTACCTAGTTGGTGTACTTCCTTTCTCCAACAGCACTGTCAATATAAAGAAAGCAGATAAACAGTAAAAATATTCTTCTCTTTTTACAGAGCTTCTCCATGAGGCACCAACATTGTTGCAAGCCTGTTAGCATATCCAGAACACTTTGCTTTTGAACTCAAATGCCCCTAAATGTAGTAGTGCAATCCTTTGAGACATACTTCAGAGTCTGACCCCAGACCAGTAAAAGTAAGACTGTGCATAAATACAGGAGAACACACCACCTACAAGCCATTAAATGCATGTGCGCGCACACACGCACAGAAAGAAAGGAAAAAAAAGGTGTGTTCAAAAACCCTGAACACCAGGGCCAGGGTAGTTCAAAATATACAGAGATTTTCTTGGCTGCAGACTAAACAGAAGGACCTTGTTTACATTATTTTTGGCAGGGTGGCAGGTGTATGGTAGAGCTGACTGCCGATCTCCTGGGAGAAATAAAGAGCACAAAGGCCTTCTTTGCCTGTGGGAAGCCTAAATGGCCAGCCTTGGATCAGGAAGGAGTTAAAGAGGCTGGCTCCTCCAGGCTGCCGAAATGCACTTGCTACTGGTCTTGAACTGCCCTCCAACATATCCCCGCTGTACCACTTGGTACACTTGGGACTTCCCACCGTCACCAACTGATGATAGACAGCATAGCAGCTATTGCTCTTTGTTCTGAAAATGGTTTAGAGGTACACAGACACCTCGCTGTACCTGAGCACTGAAGTAGGAAGAAGCAGAGTCTTTTTTTCAGGGTAACAAATTTGGACATAAACACCATCAACTCAAACTGACTGCCCAAATATTTGTGTGGATTTGTCCCCAAATCTAATGACTGTCCAAACACTGTGTTGTGATAACTACTTCCCTTGCAGAGCAGTTTCAAAACTTGGCAGGGTTTTGCGGAGTTCACAGACTCCACAGGAGGGAGTCTTTACCTATATTTAAGTATTACACCTGCCTACTGGAGGTATTCATCACCTACAGCAAAGATCAGGAACGATATACTTTTTCTGCAAAAGAGTGAAGGATCAAATGGGGTTACCTACTCCTCACTGAAAGCTATCTAAGACTTGGGACTGGAAAGCTCTGGAAATTTTGTGAAAAAAGTTGCACGCACACACACATGCACACACACATACAAGAGTAACTTGACTAATTTATTTTATTTTATTTATTTTTTTTACAGTGAAGTGGCAAGATCAGTTTTCTGCTAGAAATTAGAAAGTTATTGCCATCCCTTTTTTCTCCCCATGACTTTGTGAAAGGAATTTAACTTTACCATGTTGTAAATAAAAGAGAGTAAGTAGAAATGTGACCCAAAGTCTGGCTAAAAGAAAGGATTCCAGTAAATAAAAAAGAACTGGAACAGGAGAAGAAAGCTCCTAACAATGGACAGGGTATTTCTGAGACGCAGACAATCATAGGAAAATATCTAACTTCACAAGGTAGAAAAGTATTTGTTCATGGCAACATTTGGCAGTGTAGTCCTGACCCAAGTTGTGAGGCTGAGTAGTGATAAACTCTTTAGATGAGGCTGGGGTATAGGCAGCTCTGATGGAAGGATGCACAGCTTCTTCATCTACCCAGCAAAGCAGTAACACTGAGGCCTTCCTAATCATAGATGAGATAGAATTAAGAACAGAGTTATGAAGCTGAAATTAGAGTGCATAGTTTTACTGTGTGATGAGAAGGTGAAAGACACAAGTTAAAAGACTTAAGCCAGAAAGGATTTTGCAAACAAGGGACCTGGCGTGCAGGAACACAGAATGACAACTGCAGCCTGCAGTGCAGCTCAGGAAGGAAATAGGGCGTAGGTTTGAAGGACTTTTAAAGCAGCCAACAGAGACTGATTGAGAGCCTCCAAGTAGGTTCAGCTGGGGAATGGGTCCAGAGAAAACAGGGGGCTTATGGAACTTCCATATCTGCCACGTTTAAAATGTAATGTTCCTGGTAAAGAACACTTTGATGCTACTGCCTCCAGAAGATTTGCGAAAAGTTATAAACCTGTTTGTTTTGAGAGCAAAATTCAAGTCCCATTTTTTCATTTGATTTTTCTCGTGTGCATTTATTGACACAATATTAATGGAAAATTCATTTGTATGCACATTCTTGCTGTGGAACAAAGGACAGCAATAACCTTAATGTCTCATAAATTCATTAGTTGGTGCAAAGATTTTTTTAAAGGGGACTTGTAAAGTGTTTTTCCATTTCTAGTTCCTCTAAATCTTGATTTTCTTTACAGATGATCCAAAGTTTCTTTTCTACTTGGCAAATATGTATGGTATATAAAAAACTCCATTCCTATTTTAAGTGCAATTAACAATGGAGCTTTCCATACAGAGAAGCTATAGTGGCTTGACAGTACAAGTCAGGTTTCTCAGACTCCATTTGGAATAGAATAAAACACAGAAAGCCCAGATGCAGAATCTGGTGGTCACTGAAATAATCAAGCATAGCTCCTATCTTATCTGCCTACACTGACAGCCAACATCTTGCTTCCTGAGGCATCCTATTGCATGCTCTGATAACTAAGCAGAACAGAAATGGTATTTCTCTCTCCTCTTTCCTCTCTCATTTCTCCACCTGCAGCTACTCTTCTGATAGGCAATTCTCCTTCAGCAGAGTGCTCTCTATCAGATCAAGTTTTGCTGGATGCCCCTGAGAGTAGGGTAACCCCTGACCTATGGTGATGGATTGAATAAAGCCTCTAATCGTTAAGTGAAAGTTACACCAGACATTGTATGGAGTGAATGGAGGGGGCACAGTTTTCTGCCTCTAGGGCTTGGCAGATTTCACAACAAAACAGCTGGCTGTGAGACATGGGTGCTGATGGAATACATTAATTACTGTCGTCAAGGTTTTAGACACACTTGTGTGCTGCTGGTAATACCAGCATGCAGGATTATCAGAGAAATTGCCTGAAAAAAAAAAAAAAAAAAAAAAGCAGAGAAAGAGAGAAAGGATATTGGAAAGAAGGTCATCTTGTTCAGGTCCATTCCCATTCTGCATTTACATGGGCAATCTGGTCCACATGGACCAGTGCATTCCTTGGCCTCCCCATGGTTTCCACAACAGATGCATAGAGTTTTTCTGAACATGCTGAAATCACTCAGGGCCTTTTCTGTCCCTATCATTATAAGTATTTTTACAATAGCAGGAGTCTACTGGATGATTCATAGTGACATAAATTAGAGCCAGCCTTCCCTAACAGACTTACATACAGTTTAATGGCAGCTTGGCTGTGGTCCATAAAATCAACAAACAGTGGGGAAGGTACTTGTGGACTTTGTTGCATAATGAAGAGATCATAAATTGAATTTAGCTTGCTGTTGGCTCCTTCTAGTAAAATCTGACATGTCTATTTGGTACACTGTACAAAGATTCCAGAAACATTATCAGACTGAGTCTCTAGGGAGTCAATATTGGCATTCAGTTTACTCCTTATAAATCACCAATCATTACTAGCTTACAGCGATGTTCACTTGAGCCTGGTTCTGTTCAGCTGCTCACAATGTCTGACCATCTCACCGTCTGCCATGCATGTTTTCTCTCCCTTGAGGCTGGTCAGGAGGGCTCAAAGATATGGCCCAGTGCACAGTCTGGAATAGATGGGGATCAGTGTTCAGAAACAACTCCAAGAGCAGTATGGCTAAGTCAGTACTATTGACCAAGCTAGTATTTCCTGCTTCTTGGCAGCACAATAATGACCTTTGGGAAGTTTTGCTTTGAGATAGTTAGGCTGTTTCGTATGTCTGTGGGGCTTGTGTGATGTGTCACCTTCACTTACCTTGGAGGTTTTGTCTGCATTTACATTGTCTTTTTTTTTTCTTTCTTTTTTTTTTTTTTTTTTTTTTTGTGCAGAAGAATGAACTGTTTTTTCTGGCCAAGTGATGCAACTTGGCCTTTATCTATTACCATTCCCCATTCCAGGCCCAGACCTTCTTAATGGGACTGTTCGCTCAAAAAAGATTTCACTGCAGCACTGTAGGAGGGGTAGTGGATGGCATTCATATCCCGACACATTGCCCCCTGGTAGTTCTTGTGATCATGCTAATCATAAGGAATATACCGCTCCTATTTTGGAGGCCTGCCTGAATATTTTTGGAGACCCATGGACCCTGGAGCCAGCCAGCTACAACAGCTCAATTTGTGACAAGCTGGGACAAACATGGCCAGATCAGCACCCTATCCTCCCAAAAAGACATCAGTCATCATAGCTTCCACTTACCTGACTATGCTGTAAGGGAAGTTGCTTATGACTTGCTGCCCTGAATCACGCAGCTGTCTCCAGAACACAGAGCCTCATATGCCCACGGCACTTTGGCCCTGAGTTCCTACATATCAGAGGTGAAGTATACTTTTAGATGCAGAGACATGCTGGAGTACACTCTAGAACAAACTCATTCAACACAAGGATGGTGACAGTTTGTGACACCAGGCACAGTCAGTGTGGGAAACCTGGCACCAGTTTTCCAAGCAGAGATCATCAGGACAGGGCCACTGGTCCAATTATACACAACTTGGTTTTGCTACTGACTTGGCTTATGTAGGCAGATAGTGAGTACACACTGCTGTGATGATGTTGTCTATGCACATGAAAAACAAGTATGGCATCAAAACATGAGAATTCTTAACACTTGGGCTCTTTTGGACAAAAACTGATATATACTTGGAAGTGGTCACAACATTCTACTTCTTGCCCTCTCAGACAGCTTTGCTGTTGGCTTCTTCATTATAACTGGGCTGGACAGCTGTGCTATCTGAGGGTCTGAAAACTCTTGGATGCAAGCAGGTTGTCTCTCCTTGGGGAAGGACCACAAGCTCTTTGCCTTTGCCAGGGATTACTCTCACAGGCAGTGTTTCTCTGCACCTCTCTTCATCACTCACTGCCTCTAAGCACATCGGTGTTGGGTGCTGGAGTAGGGAGGAGATGGTAGGTGTGTATATATATACAGCTTTCCTTAGACCTTGAGTCACTCTCGGTGGCATATCAGACCTAGAGATAAAGCTGAAGGCTATGGGGTCTATTTGTGGGCAGCTTGTTTTGCAGCCGTGAGCCACTGTCTTGTCAAGTTTTGCAATGAGTTTCCCAAATCAGGCTACCTGAGGGTCAGATTCTTGAGTATTGCAGACAAGCTGAATTGCAGTTGGTTCAGTAGTCAAAGGAGGTTCCAGGCTCCCTTCTCTAGTGTGATAGAACTTCATAATCCTGCCTCATTTCTACTGGGATCTGTTAGTAAAGGGTCTCACTGTTTTGGTGCAATGCACTGGTGCTCGGTGAGGCTGAAGGGAACTGTTCACTTTGTAGTTCAGGGCAAGGGCACTTATGTGGCTCTATGGACGAGTTCATTGCTAAGCAGAGCTGCCTCCTTCCAGGCCCCACCTGCCTCTTCATGTGCATGAGGGTAGAGGTCAGGCCACAACACTCCAACCAGTCATTAACAGAAAAAGCAATTGACCTCTTTTTTTGCTTGCGTTAACTTTGCTGAACTCCGTCCTGAAGTGTTTATTTTGAAAAAGATTCTGTCATTGCTACTGCACAGAGACAGAATAATGACATTAGAATTGTTTGTTTTGGTTGGAAGAAAAGCACTCTGAACCTTTAACAAATATCCTCTTGTTAGCAATTGGAAACACATAATTAGGACAGACTTTCCAGTTATTTTAATGAGATTTCAGTTTCCTCTCTCTCTCTCTCTGTGTCGCTCTCTTTCCCATTTTTAATGAGATACCAATTTCCTCCTTTCTCATTTGCAGATGCCTTTCCAATAAAACAGACAGCTTTGATTTTCATCTTAGTGTGCATTCTTAGTCTTAATTTATTCGTCCACGTAAGTTGCCCACCTCACTCTCCATGTGCTAAACGGCTGTTAATCGCTGAAAAATTAACAAGGTGTTTAACGCCAAAAAAAAAAAAAAAAAAGGCTAAAAAGTCTTTTTCTTGTTAGGTGGAAAGACTTGTGTTTTTCTCACACGCCCAAAGCTCAACTCATTCTAAGCACCAAGGACAACACAGGACAGCTTTTTTGTAGCTATGCCCTATCCTTCCTTCCTCTACTACTCTGCAACTACAACTTTATCTTCTCCCAAGCTTCTCCCCAAGCATTCTCCCCCAGAAAGAAATTCTGCACTTTCCCTTTGTACAATTGACTCCAGGCCAGTTTATTTTAATTGCAGAAATGCTGTCAGTCTGTGGGCAGCCAGGAAGATTTGTAGGTGTTGAAGGCATGAAGAGAGGAACTTTTCTCAGTGTAGCTGATTCAGTACAGCCAATTCCTCCCTAGAGGTTTTAGGAGATTCAGCCTTGGCAAGTTTGGTCAGTAAACTATTTATTTATGAAAGGTTATTTTTATTTCACTTAAATAGCTCTTTAAGACTTACAGAAATCCTGAAACTTAGCATGGAGTAGAGATTACCTTGTGGCAAAGAATCTGGGCTTTATGTTTTATTCAGTCTGGCTACCAGAAGAGGTTACTCTAGGTTTGATATGTCGTGTCTGTTACCTGAGATATTTTACCTGAGATATGCCATCACAGAGTGCTAACTCACTTATTTTCTGCAGAACTGAGATGGTTTCATGTTTGGATTCTGTCTCATGACTAAGAAAAATGCTAGGGTAGATGTTACATTCAGCAGTGGGTAGTGGGCTGTATGTATGATGCTGAAAACACTGTTCCACAGAAGATGGTCCTGTTGGCTTGTCCCAGAACATTTTCCCTCACTTATTCTATTACATATGGAGAAACAGTTTATCTCATTGTGTAGTCTCAGTTTTTCTCTGATGTCACAATATTGTGACATCAGAGAAACTTTAACTCTCTTTGCTTCCAAACAACTATGTTGTAACTCTCCTCTTCTGGCTGATATGCACCTCCCTCTCAAATAAAAGTCACTGTACTGTGCAAAAGATAAACAAGGTCATATTCTGAAACTTTCCAAAGGTCTTTGTATAAGATGGGGCAAAATGGCATAATGTCTTTCTGATCTCAGTTCTATGAATTTATACCAATGTTCTAATGACTTCTCCTTAAAATGGAGTGTGAATCAGTCTGGGAGATGAGCTACCAACTATCTACACATTGCCCAATTCCCAGAATGGACAGTACTTAGAATTTGAACTTAAAGTCTTCAAGACTTTAATCCTATGGGCTATATCTGAATGACCCCAAATTATAGCCAATGATTACCAAACCATATGCTGCCTGGAACACTTAATTTCTTGGAGAGTTTGGTCATAGATGATAAGATTTTTTTTTTTTTTTTTTTTTTTTTTCTCCAAGACCTGTTCAAATCTACTTAGCTCTAGCAGCAAAAATATGTTGGCAAACACCCAGGTAGAGGCAGGTGTATTTGTGCGTAGAGCTCCAGCTGTAAGGTGGTGCCAAGGAGAACAAGTCAGGAGAAGTAACTACCTGTAAGATCTCTGACCAAGGTAAGAAAGAGCAGCAGAGCAGAGGAGCCTGCAAGGGGAACATTGCTCCACTGGGAGCTACCTAATGAACCTAATGCTGTGGTATCAAATTATTGTCATGTTTCGTGCCAGGGTGCCTAATGTCTGCTTGTGTCCAAAAGGCCCTTTGTGAACAGTGGACTGATTATTCAAGTCCCCTGTTGAGACATAGCTGTTCTGCTGGCTTTGTTAATGTTTTATCAAGTTCCTCGCATGTATTCATGCTGTTAGGCTCAAGAGAGGGTGCTAATAGTTGGGAAGGATGGATGGGGGAGGCAGCTGTGCAGCTACATGGCCATTAATGCACAGTGTGATCCAAGCAAGCATACTGCAGGTGGTGCTGCTGGGGAAACACAGACATTTATGGTGAATCTGCACCTGTTTCTACTGGTATAGCTTAGTCCTTTACTGGAGAAGGATAATCTATATCAGGATAAGCATAAAGTGTGACTATATCCACAGCTGAGGCTATAATTCAAAGGTAAAAATAAAGTCAGACCTCTAACCAAAACAGTTTGTACCGGTACAGAAATGTATGCCTAACAAGGTCAAATCTGCAAACCGCAGGGAACGATTATTATTATTGTCAATATTTTTAGGTGCATAGGATGAATTTGCTTCTGTTCAGTGTGTGAAAAGGCTTCTGGGAGGAATCATTAAAAGTCAAACATTATTCAAAGTGGTCATTATTCTGAAACAGGCCTATAATAACAATAGTGTTCTGGAGAAAACTGCTGGCTTCAGTTCCTTGCTGTCCTGGTGCATTTATTCCTCAGAGCCACCCCTTCCAGTTTCATGAAAATGAACTCTGCATATAATTGGTCTCTGTAGCACAGATAATCTTAACCTTCTGGGTGAAAAATACCACAAGGACAGAACAGAACAAGTGGTAATAATTTCTCACTCAAAACTCTTTTTTTTTTTTTTTTTTTTTTTTTGTTCCTGGAAAAAGAGGAAGCATAAAGATTAAGATATGGCGAGGGGGAGTTCTCTGTCAAATATAACCAGGGACATTGGCTCGGTAGTTCTGAGTAATCTTGAGACCTCTGTTACCATGAAGTCTGAAATACCATAGTCAGAGAGTTCTAAACACTCCCAGTGAGTAAAAGCTATGTGAAAACTAAGGGATTACTCAAGCATCACTGAAAACAGAACATTCTTTAATAGCAAAAGCTATAACAAGAGTAGGTGGTACAGAGTTCAGATCACTAAAATTCAGAAGTAAAATTGAATCTATAAGAATAATGGACAACTGAAACACTTTACTCAGGGATGTCAGAAGTGTTCTGCCACTTGAATGGAGACTCGCTGTCTTTTTAAAAAAGACACTGATTCTGCCACAAACTAATGGCTGAAATGAAGCAATCACTTGACAATTTTTTTGTAGTATTTTCTGTGGAATTCAGACTAAGTCATCACAGTGTTCCCTTCTAGACTCTGTAAATTTGTGTGAGCCATCTACATATACGTCCAGTATGAAAATATCAAAAAAGGTAAAATATTACAGTTTGAGTAATGAGTTAAATATGAAGAAGCCAAAACATAGGTTCACCACTGTACTGGGTCTAGCTGGGATGGTAACTTTCCCTGCAGCAGCCCATACAGTGCTATGCTCTGCACTTGTAGCTAAAACAGCAGTGGTATCACACTGGTGTTGTGTCTGCTGCTGAGCAGTGCTGGCACAGCATCAGGACTTTCTCTAGCCCTCCTAGGGGGTGGGCAAAAAAAAAAAAAAAAGTGAGAAACATCACCAGGGCAGCTGACCCAAACCAACCAAAGGGATATTCCATACCATATGATGTCACACTCAGCAATAAAAGGTGGGAAAAGGAGGAAGAGGGGTGGGGTGGGCTCTCGTTGCGAAAACGTCTGTCCTCCTCTCCGAACACCAGCTACGTGCATTGAGGCCCTGCTTCAAGGACGTGGTCAAGCATCGCTTATTTGTGGGAAGTAGAGAGTATTTTTTTTTTTTCCCCTCTGCATTTCCACATAGCCTTTACTTGTTTTGTTATTCCCTTTCCCCCTTCCTCTTCCCCTTTTCCCTTTCCTCCCTTTAGTTGAATTGTTTAATTAATAATAATATTGTTAATAATAATAATATTGTTAATAATTGTTTAATTAATATAATATTTCCTTGATAATATATTTCTCTCTTTATTAAAATTATCCTTATCTCAACCCGTGAGTTGTTTTTTTCCCTTTACTTCTTCCCCTCCTCATCTGAGGAGGGGGAGTGAGAGAGCGGTTGTGGTGTTCAGTTGCCTAATACGGTCAAACCACCACAACCACTGAGAAAAAAATAAATTGTTTTTGTGACATTTATTAGCTGTGGAACTCTGTCTACAAGATATGGTGAGAGATAGTTCTTGAGACATTTGAAACAGTCCTGTGTTTAAAAGAAGTACAGAATTGCTAAATATTTCAAAAGGAGTGTGCCTTCATGGGTCCCTACATACTATGAAAACAATGGGTTTTTCCACTTCTACTCCCATGGTTTTTATGACAATGTACAAGATCTGAAGATTAATGCAGAACTAGCTCAGAGAAAAATTACTGCTGATGGCTGAGTGTCCATGGGTATGTTCACATTTTGGATCACTATAGTGAACTATTTGTCAAGGGCTTGTTTTTTCAATCCTTCTTCATCTCAATTTGCCACAGTAACTCAGTGAATGCTGGTGATTGCAAATTTCTTGACCAGTGTAGAAAGATGGATAAACTGATTCCTCAGCAGATCAACAAGTCCCCATCTGAGCCTGCCAGGCAGAAGGCTTTCAGCTGAGGCCCTGAAAACATCTAACTAACAATTGCTTGGATCCAGGAATTATCTGGCTAGTTTAATTGAGGTCATCACTCAAGACAATGTTAAAAGACATTCAGAAGATAGACTTTGACTTTTGTACTTAATATATTTTACAGGAGATGATAATTTCTATGTCAAAATATACCATGTTAGTATGTTGATTTAGGGACAGTGGATAGTGGGGTAAGATAGGAGAGTAATTGGTAATGGTCTGCTGGAATTATGCGTTATATATTGTAATACAGAGGCTTGCTGGACAAGCCCAAAACTGTAAAAGGCAGAGAAATATCATTTCTGGGAAGAGGGCTGCAGCTTTATGTTTTTCCAGCAGTGAACCCCAGCTGGTTGTGTTACTTTAAGTTGCCCTTCTGCACTGGTATTGGAAAGGCCCAGGCTCTTCATTAACAGTTAATTAAGCCACAGTGGCCCTTCCTTCCCATCAGGGGTTACCTTCATTTGCAGATTTAGTTAAATGGATTCTGTCAAGTTGTTTAGGCTTATAAGGTGACTGATCTTTACAGCTGCATATTCCAACAGGAAATGCCCAGAACCCACCCCCAGGGCTCTGACTGTCTCTCTAAACTAAAACCCATCCTTCAAAAAGCACAGAACTGCTATTTTTTTCAGGTCACATTTTATAGCCCTGGGTGTGAGTCAGGATGTGATGGATGCTTACAGCCTGCACCCTTGTGCTCTGAGTGCAGGCACGAGTCCAAATTTACACGTGTCATAGGCAGGCTGAGCATATTTTTGCTTCTCTTGTAAGCACAATTAAAAAGTTAGAATTGGATGGGACAACCTGGAAAATAATCCTGCAAATGGATGCAAGAGATGCAATAGACACAATTTTATTACTGGGAGAGCAAGTGGCTTCTCAGCTAGGTAGTTAGGTGCAGATGTTATTCAGGTTGTGGTGAGAAGTGCAAAGGTATCCACTGAGCGTGCAGACTACAGTGGAGCATCAGGCAGGAATCACTCTCTTCCAGTTAATGCTGACAGGAGAAATGACCAAATAGCTGCCTCTTCTGCAGAAGTTTGTACTGGTTATGCCTCTATATATCCAACTATCTAAAAATACTAAAAGAAAAAAAAAATCTGATAAGTGGTTTCTACTTTCTTCCCTGTGCTAGTAGAAGCTTCTTTCTTCTTCTGTGCAGCACAATCAGCACAGCAAATGATTTTTTTTTTTTTTATTTTTTTTTTCCAGCTACAGCCAGTATTCTCCCAGTGTCTGAGCAAACATTTTAAATCATTAGCAGTTTTAAATCATGTGCAATTTTAAGTCTGTAATTCATCACAACACTCTCTGCCAGCACTTTCTACAGAACAGCACAGAAGACTGATGGTGGTTCTCTGAGCTTATCATGAAAATAGTGGCTTCTTGGGAGGGAATTAGTTCATGGATGGTCTTCAGTACTGGCCAGTTAATGTCCTTATTATCCTGTGGGGGAGAAGATAGTCACATCCACCACACAAAAATTACAGTGCAGTCAAAAAATGCAAAAGGCAGTATTGGGTGCCCACAGGACATCTTCCTGCTACAGTGTCAACCTTCCCTGACATTTTGAGGTTACCTTCTTGTTGGTCCAGTTGGCCTTTGACTTTATTTAGGTTGCACCTTTTACATTGATCGGAGAGGACTGACAGTTTTTCTTAGAATCACTCTTTTAGTGTATGCACCACAAAGTTTCTAGGTTGACTCTGCTGCAAATCCATCTGATGTCATCAGTTATCCTAACCCCGAGCAATCCAGCAGCATAGCACTGTTGTTTTCCTGGCAGTGTGACAGCAGATTAGCTCAGAATGGCCTAGAAAAAATATTTAATAACATAACAGTGGCCAATATGCAATTCTGGACATTTCTTCTTTAGTCTATAAATCAAACAAATAATTTATCACCCCCCCTAGCCTTAATATTATTTTTGCTTATAGGTAGCATGCACATATAGGAAAGCTTCTAAGAGGCTTAGCATTGTCCTGATGGCTTGCATGAAGTAATGGCTGTTGACCAAGAAGGACATACATGCTATCATATGACAACATGACAAGCTTAAAAGAATTTTTCCTTATTATGAAATAGCATACATCATACAAAATCTGTGAATGTTATTTTAAGAGAGAGAGAGAGAAGTGAACTTGCTAAAGCTGATACAGCGTGTCACTGAAAATAAATGAAAAACCTACACTCTCCCTTACCTTAGAGGTGTTGCAATGAATAGCTTATTGTCTTTTATGGTGACATGTAAAATCTCTTTCCCAGTAGAAATAACTATAGGTTTAAAGACAGTGTAATTGCTGGTTTTCCAACAACAGTAAGAAATTCTGACACGCGGAGTTCCTGAAATGTGCAGGTATTTCACTGTAAATGGTAACATCTCATGTTCATAACTTGTTTCCTGTTTGGAACTCTGTCTTAACCATCCAGAAAGTTTCATGTAGATCAATACTACTTGGGGTTAAGAGACCTACTACCATCTTGTGATTTTTGTCAGATGTGATCTCAGAAACTCAGGAGGTCATACAACACAGAACTAATCCATTACTATCAGGATTCCTGGGCTGACATAAAGGTCTTGGATGTAGGCCATCCTTGCAGTTGGTAGCCCTGTAGTGGTGCATGGCTTCTCCTCCTTCCTACTCCAAGATGCCCTCCTCACTCTCAGAGGGAGACCTGCTACAGTGGTACAGAGGTTTACAAAAAATAGCAAGGATGGACCTTTTTAGAACTGTTTTCTTTAGTGCCAATTGTGTCAAAAATAACTTTTTTTTTTTTTTTTTTTTTTTTTTTTTTCCCCTGTAAGGAATGTATATCCAAGTGATTCAATATTTTGTACTTGAATTTAGGTTTCTCTTTTGGGCCAAATAGCTTATCATATCATCAGCATGTTTGTTCACTGTATACATGGTATTTTGAGATGGAAGCATATCTAGGGAAACTGTTAGAGGCTGAAATTCTCTTTGTATCACTTTTTTTTCCTGGTTTGTTCAGCAGCACACTTTTAGGGGGTTTAAATTCCTCTCATCCTGCTGTTCATAACAATGTTTGGAAAAAAATGTGTTGGAAATTATGAGTGATAGGTAAAAGTTAGCAAAAAACAGATCTCATACCTGGTGACATCCATGGTTGAATACTCCTTAAAGAGCCCTGTGTGAATTCTGGGACAGCCCAATAGCTTTGGTTCATAGACATTAAAATGAGATTATGAATGATCTAATCACTGGAGCACAATTCTCTCATGACTTCACCCTCCTTCTTGACTTCTGACTTCAGTAAATTAGTACCATCTAATGATTTGCCAAAAGTTCATTACAGACCAGCATGACATCTATATTCATTCTGCAGGTTTACTAGAAATTAATCCTTTATTCAAAATTATTCTGCTGTGTGGGTGTGTGTGCATGTCCTTAGCTGGCTGATCTCAGTGATTCTGTTTGAACTAAATGAAACTGTAAGACAGTGAAAAGAAAGAGTGTCTGTCAGGTTTTACTGCTTTTAAATTATTATTCCTTAAGAGGCAGGATGCCTCTGAAAATATTTGTTGCTTTCTTGGTCAATTTAATTAAAAACAAATCAGTTGTATTCGCCTATAAAGGTTTATTTCAAACTTCTTATTTCCAGAAACACATTACTTTAAGGAACAATTAGATATTTTCATCAGAGAAAAAAGGATTATATATGCTGCCACTTTTTAAATAAGACCTGTGACTGAACAGACTGCCTTATGCAAACATGAATGCTACAAATAAGCACCCTGTAGCCCATCTGGAGGGAGCTGCTCTTAGTCTGACTGTAAAGTGATTTTTTTATTTCCCCAGGCAGAAGGAGATGAGACACTCCGAGGTGAAAAGATATTTCCTGTTTTATTATTCCCTCTTTATTCTGGAAATGTTACTTCTTTCACAGTATTTTATGTTTTTGAGTTTATTTATGTCCTTGCAAATGTTGTTTGACAGTAGCTGAGGCTAGGCAATTTGCAATCACATAAAAGCTCACATTTGGTTTTGCCTGTTTCTGTGAATTTGTGTTGTACAAGTATGACTTTATTCAACCATCTCTGTATATGTTTCTTATTTGCAAAATGGCTTATTCACACTTTTGACAATACAACCCCTTGTGTTTATTCTAAGCTGTATTCCCACTGATTTTTACAGCGGAATCAATTGTTTTTAGATGGGAACATTTGTTCAAAAATGTGTGAACTGAAATGTATGACAGACATATATGTGTTCCATATATGTCTGTGTATTCTTCATGTTTCTACCAGCTTTATTCACTTTAGCAACTGACTTAATTGTAACAGTCTCTCTCTATATATGCATTATTTTTGTAAAGTTACTGAGCAAAACTTAATGTTAAACCAAGTTTTGATCTGGGCATTTACTTTCAGTGTACTAGCTGAAAAATTCTTAAGAAACATCACAGCCTGAGTCCTCTGAGTGTGTAAGCTCTGGATTTGAAAATTAATATAGAGCCTTGCATCATTTTAGAGGACTAGAGGCCAGGAGCCTGTGGACCTGAGAACAAACAAACAAACAAACAAGAAACACAAGCCAACCCAAGCCAAATCAAACCAACCAACCAACCAACCAACAACAAAAAAAAAACAACAGAAGCAGTTCCAGTTCAAATTAGTATGTAATAAAGAGGTAACCTCTCTTCTTTGTAGAATACTGCTAAGATTACTTTTTAAAGTACTGTTTTTGCTTTCCACGTTGACTCAAAGCATGAAGTTGGAATATGGAAGAAGGCATGAAGAACTGAGAGAAAGCAAGTCTGGAAAAAGTCTGGAAAGTTGGAAAGCATACCTTAAAATGAGAGACTAAAAGAGCTCATGAAAGGGAACATTAATGGGTAAGCTAATAATCAGTAGATGTCTACAAAAGGAGATATATGTAATTCTGGGGCCCTTTAATGTAGCTGATGAGGCTGTAATTAGATGTGTCATCTGAAAACTGAGGTTAGAAAAATGCAAATTAGAAAAAAAATACTGCTTATTAGCCATGAGTACACTTAATTTCCAGACCAGTTTGTGAAGGAAAAAACTAAATTTGTAATGTGCTGCAGACTTGAAATTGAGCATGAATGTCTATTTTAAAGTTGCTTTCTAGCCCAGTTCTGAAATGTTGGGCAAATCCTTCATGAAGGCCTTCTCTAGGTCATGGAAATGGCAATTGCTCACTCACTTTCATAGAGAATATTGCATCAGCATGGAAACATATCTCTGAGTGAATATGTGTTTTTCATTTCAACAGATTCAATGGCAATAGTCCTCCTGGTGTTAACATCCATGAATTATCACAACAACCAAAGCAACAGGTCCATAGTTAAGTTTAAATTGCATTCCAAGAGCCTCTTTACCATTATTTTTTTTTTGGATAGATCACAGATAATACACCTGTTTCCACTTGGTGAATTTTTTTAAGAAATCAGCATTCATTCTGTGGAGCAGGGAAGAGATAAAGGTTTTTAAACATTGTTTATTGCAAATTTTCATCACAGCCTAGCATGGACTTGATCTGAGATAAGAAGTGAGAAAAATAGCTGACAGGGCTTTTGGTGCTACAGTGAAATCCTGTTTGACTGCTTGACTGAAGCATCTTTGAGATTTATACTGGCCACATGTCTCATCTTGATGGTGTATGCTATGCATTGACACGGTCCATCACTGGTTTGTTCCCAGCCACCTTCAAAGCCAGTTCAGATTTCTGTATTTACCAATGAAAACTTGATCCTATAGCCTTCCTCTCTGCTGAGTCACCTTGGCTAATGGCATAGGGAAAGACATGAGGAAGCAAGAATGATAGGCTTGAGGTCTAGTTCTTCCTTTCTGTTGTCTAATGAGCAACTGCAAGAGATGTGCCCTGTGTGATTTTAGTCCCTTTTAATAGCCATGTTACATGCTCCAGATGCTTTTAGTTCACAAATGCCTAGAAAACATGCACTCTGTGTTCCCCCCATCCTGCTCTCACAGTCCCTGGCACCTGCTTCCTCCCATTTTTTTCACTCATCTTATCTTTGCTGTAAAACTGCGAATCTGAGTGAGACAGATTTCTCTATGACACCTTTAATTTATTCGGATGTTTCGGATTCTGTAGTTCACACATAGCCAAATAACACTCTTGTTTCTACACAGCAGGAAAGAACAGGATTTTGAAAATGGACACACCTTAGGTCTGCTGCTTATCAAATATTTTCTGGCAGCTTGCCTAATCACTGATCCTTCTCTCAGATTGTCTATTGTCTCTCTGAAACAATTGAAGCCTGATGTTTGGTACTCACCTCTCCTACCCTTTGACAGAATTCAAAACACTCTTTGGTGAAAATAATCTGATTTGGTAATACCAACTATGATATGGACTTTGCAAATAACACCCAGCCCTATTAATCAAACATGCAATATAAATGAACTCCCTCAGTTCACTCATCATTAAGCATCTTCCACTCACCCCTACAAGATGTAAAAGACAGGAAATTTTACTCTTTTTTTTTTTTTTTTTTTTTTTTTTTTTTTTTTTTTTTTTTTTTTTCCCACAGCCATATTTGTCACTCTGTGCTCCTTTAATAAAAAAGTCTTATAGGGAAGTCACAATATGATTACTTTTCTTTATATTTTGGATGAGTACAGGGACAGATTTCTAAAGTCAGTAGATGTCTAAATAGCATTTTATCTGTAGCCCATAATCTCCTGACCCTAGCTATGGTGATGAAAGATTTTCCATTTGTCTCCACTCTTAGAAGGTTTTTAGAGTATTTCACTAAGTGTATTTTTTTCTACTAGTTATCTTTATTCCCTTGTAGTTCATGCTATTCAAATGTAGCACCTTCATACTATTGCAGTTTAAAGCTGAGAACTTTCTCTGATGAACTAAAGAAGTTTCTGCTTGTTAGCTTTCAACTTTGCCTGGGTACCTCTTTATTTCACAGATTATATTTCATTTGAAGCTTTTCAAATGTTTGGTAACACAATAGTTAAAATCCCCTACATGTACTATAGTTTAAAACTTTAAAATTTAGGAGATCTGGCTAAGAGTTTTTTCTCTTTTCAGTGTCTCCTTGCTTCTACCCTGACAGCAAAGATTATCCTCATTTTCTCATTGGAGCATGCCGAGAAGCACCACGAGTCCTTACATTCCAAGGTAAGCTTGAGACCACCGGCAGACGAGTGTTAGTTTTCCTTCCTTATCCATTGACACCAAACTCATCTTCATCCTCTCAAGGCATTTGACTGCCATTGCCTACACTTATGGTACGTGTTGTGACTCTGTGTAGTATCATTGATACTGCAGTGTTCAGTATTTTTTTTGTCATGCCTGCATAAATTTCAATATTGCCACCTGGAATTGAAGTGAAAATTTTTATATAAATGGTCCCAATGTGGAATTATTTATTGTCCTGTCTCTTTTGTCTTTATTTAGAATAAAACGAAACACAAGAAGGATAATCTGTTTGCATATTTAGCATTGTGTAATGCTCTCATAAAGCTTTCATTGGCAGACTTATGGCATAATGTAGATTTTTTAAAGTTAGAAACCTGTAAAATTGCTTGACAAGGAATTTTTTGTTTGGCTAAGAAGGCTCATTTTTTCATGCCTTTAAAATGTGTGGAATTCTGTGTCTAGTTTGTCAATGCTTTGGTAAGGTGCAAATATAACTCTTGTAACTGAAGTGTACCACCTTGCGCACAGTTGTTTTGGTGGTGTGGGAGTTTGGACAGTGTGTTTTCATCCAGCCAGTTGGCCAGGCTAAATTCCTCTTGTTTCTCACTGATAAGTGAAATGGGCTTTTTTCTGCTTTTGTGTCTTGCTTATGTGTTAGAGCTAGACAGGTTTATCTGTGCTCCCAGGGAAAACATCCATACACTATCATACTTACGAATAAAGTTTTATCTATTTGACACCTGTGATTTTTCTGTCAGGAACAGATTTCTCCCAAGAAAAAAAATTAATCTGAGACAGTTCTTGTTCATATATTATACCTCTGGGACCACATTCTAGCCATCATTTTACTTGTCTCTTTCTTTCTTCCCTTCTTCCTTCCCTTCTTCCTTCATTTCTTCATTTCTTTCTTTTTCTTTCTTTCTTTCTTTCTTTCTTTCTTTCTTTCTTTCTTTCTTT